>ML777106.1:333676-393252 GCA_009831015.1 Picea engelmannii | reverse complement strand
TATATATATATATATATATATATATATATATATATATATATATATATATATATATAGAAATACTTAAATACTGTTAACATGTTTAACTTTATCTAAAATGTGACCAAAATTGTTGTAACACTAGATTATAATTTGAGTGATCCATTGTCCCATGGTTTTTCAAGGTGCTAAATCCATTTATGGATTTGAAGATATTTTTGTAAAAATATTCAAATTTTTAAGGATTTTATATAGTTTCTATAATATTTGGTATATTTTTAAGGTAAAATGATTCAGTTTTAGAAACAATGGAAATTGACTAATCTTTTTTTTGGGAAAAAGCATGAAAAATCATCCAATGGAAAAATTTTAGCTCCTAAAATTTTCCCTCAGTGCCAAAGTATACTTGTTGATTTAAAAAGAGCAAGTAAATGTCAATTTCAGGTAAAAGAATTTCATCACTAGCACCATGGTGTCAATGGGTACACAACAACTAGTTGCACACCCTATTTCATGGTTTAGCTAGCCAAAACCAACTTTTGAATTAAATCTTTCCATAACATCCCTCTCTGGTGCTACTCTCCAAACCAAACAATTTTCACTCTTTTTCATCATAAAATTTGCCTTTCCCTTTTCTTTAAAACTTGGAGTTTATTATCTTCATTCCAACTATTAGGGCCCTAACCTCCCTAACCCCTCACGTAGGTAGAATAATATACTTTCCATGTAATAAAGGTCGACATTAGTTAATAAGGTCTATTTAATAATGTGAATAAGTCCAATGTAAGAAGACTTTAAAAAATCTCTAGCTTCTAGAAAGATCTTCCTCTAGAATATTCTTTAGAATATAGAATTAGTAGAAATAGGAGTAGAAGACATGAGAAAGTTTTGTCTTGAGAATTATTGTAATACAACTCTACTCTTTTGGAGGTTTCACCCTCAAAGAGGTACTGAGTGAACTTGGATTTTTTGTGTTGTGGTTATCTATATTTTGTTGTCACGCTAGTATTTGTTGCAATATTCTTGTTTTTTCTTATTATAATACATATGGTACCTAACAAGTGGTATCGGAGCACTTTCCTCTACAACAAGTGTGGGAATTTTTTTCTAGGGTAGAGACATGTACTGTCAACATCTTTAAAGCACAAAGATTTGTCGTTCAACATGTAAAACTATGGCTAGGGAAGACTACACATGGGTAATATAGACGGTTTCATGAGGTTACTCGAAAAAAATGTTTCACCTTGTTGGAAACCTTAGTAACCCCTGTCGATACCCCTTCGAGTAGTACTTCATTAGATAGAATATGCACACGACCATCACTCCCATGTACCATCAGGTATATCGGGATCCCCCTAGGTCTCCTAAAATAAACTCTAGATGAGCCAATTGGTCGTCTAACTATTATAATGACACTGAGAACAACGCTTGGGAACATACTCTCTAGTACCTAGGTAATCGAGTAGTACAAGTAAGGGTACAGTCGAGCCTCATTAGTTTTTGCCCTGAGATATTGGGTTGAGTACAAGTGTTCAACCCCACACATATATCAAAGAGTTATAGCACATGGAAAACCCTTGTCTATAGGAAACATGAAAAACCCTAACCCTTGGGAAAGGAACAGAAGAGATATATTGTCATGCAACCCTGCCTCCTGCATTATGGTTGTGAAATTCATACACATTTTTTCATGTTAACAATTTGGGAAATTCGTCATTGCAGTATTCTTCAGGCCGGAGTATAACTCTACAAGAGTTAGAAAACAATGAGTATAGAGGTCCCACCGACACCCTTATTCAGGTCCTATCCCATTGGATTTCTCTCTTCTCCCTGATCGTCGTGGTACCTCTCATTTTTAATCCTTTTTTCTTGGACCCGACACCCTTATTTGGGACCTATCCCATTGGATTCCCCTTTTCACCCTGATCATTGTGGTACCTATCACTTGTAAGCCTTTTTTTTTTGTGGTCCCACCCACCCTTACCAACACCCTTATTTTCCACATATCCCATTATATTCCTCTCTTTTCTCCATCCGTCGTGATACCCCTCTCTTGTATTTTTTTTCTGTGCAAACCCACTTACCCACTTTTTCATCTACCCAAATGGAAACCACCCGTAGCCAATAAATCAATATCTTGATTACCGACAACATATAGAACAATAAGGATATCAGTACCCTCAATTCGAACTTTATCACGATCAATTCCTCCATTCATACCCTCCAGGAGTAATGTGGCACCCAGAAAGACATCAAATACACACTCGACCAATTGATGAGATGCTCCCTGAACCCTACCTCTTTTGAACAACATTCCTATCATGAAGACACTAACTCTTCCCATTTCCAAGTCCCTCATTTCAATCACCTTCATTGTGACCTACACCTTCCCTAAATTGAGGTGAACAAATTTGATGGCTCGGATCCCACAAGGTGGGTCACTCAAATAGAAAATTATTTCTCCTTGCATGACATTATTGATGAGTTGGTGAAACTTCGTTATGGTATCCTCCATCTAGATACAAAATTTTGGAAATGGTGGCAATGGCATAGAATTGCATGCCAAGGGTATGTTGTTTGGACATAGTTTGTTGTATAGCTTTATGAACTCTTTGAAACTCACACCCACCATTCAGGTCATTTGACCAAGTTGAAACGGTTTTGCACTGTGGAAGAATTTATCGTCGCCTTTGAGAACTTGGATTTTAGAACATAGGGCATGTTAGATGCCTTTTTCTAGGAATTATTTATTAGTGGCCTAAAGCATGAAATATGTTCCCACATCCTAATGGATCACCCTTAGACTGGGTTGGAAGCTACTAAACAAGGGCCCAAGGAAGCACAACATATTTTCGCTTCCTTTATTTCTCTCCCTAGACCCACCAATCCCACCCCTCCTACCACTCCCCTCAAGATCTAGAAATTAACCCGGGTAGAAATGGCTAAATCATAACTCAAGGGTCTTTGATATAACTGTGATGACAAATATTTTCCAGGGCACAAGTGTAAGGAAAAAAATATTTTTATGGCCATGTCTGAGGATTATACTAAGAGGAGTGATCCAGATGGATTTTGGTGGCCTCCCATTTATTCCAACTAGCTCGTTTTGGTATTTTTCCAATTTGGCAGTTTTTTCATAGTTTTCGGGTCCTTGACTTCCAGGGTCATTTTCAGGCCCTAAACAACATTTTTAGGGCTCGCCACAATCAATATGTAGGCAGAGTTAGAGTCTAACAACAACATGTGTATTCCTCAGATAGACCTTTCCAATGGGCTATCGTGTGCCCAAAACGGAGATTGTATGTAAAAGTTACGACCTTAGGGAGTTGATGTACTAGCTTACCCCAATGGGGCCCACATGAATTTTGGCGATTCATCTCCTAGGGTTAGGTTTTTGAATGTCTAGGGTTTTTTCATTCCTGTTTATTGTAAAAAGGCTTGGCGAGCCTCATTGTAACCACTTTCTTGCGAATGAGCGCAACC
This sequence comes from Picea engelmannii, assembly GCA_009831015.1. Lineage (NCBI taxonomy): Eukaryota > Viridiplantae > Streptophyta > Pinopsida > Pinales > Pinaceae > Picea > Picea engelmannii. The sequence continues at coordinate 389,790 of ML777106.1, read as the reverse complement.
ATCACATCTCTTCTCAAAGATAATCCACCACCATTCTAGCAAGTTTGTTTTTTCGCTGCATTTTACAGTTTCAGCATATTTTCTTATTGAATAGAAACCAATTTTATTGTATCTCTATTATTTCATATTTGTTATTCTTGTGTCTCTATGTTAATAATAATAATAATCTGTATTCATTTTCATTCTGCTTATAAAATCCGGATCAGTGGTATCAAAGCAGTCTGCTCCTTGTCGTTCTTAATGCATGTTCCCGACAAGGCCAGGGTAAAAAGAATTGGGTCTTGAGATTGTTTCTATTGATGACAAAATATCTCGCACACCCAAGCGACCTATCATGGTGGGAGAAAAGAAAGACGGCGGAACATAAGATCCTTTCAAAATGTTTCTCTAGGAATCCCTCATGCAATAAAGGAACGAATGATGGATATTTTTGCGCAAATCCTTCAACGAATACCAATAGGTGACACATATTCCTCAAATGAAGGATTTGCCCCTTTCAAGGTAAAATTAAACTTTGATATTCCCATATTTGAAGGTCAAATAGACGTAGATGTTGTAGAAGGGTATTTTTTTGTCCATAACTTTTCAAACAGAGAAAATATTATGTTTGCACTCCTCAAAGTCATCCCCCATGTCAAATATTGGTGGGAGACTTTCTGTGAGAAAAAAGGAACATATGAACCCTCATTATTTACATTCTTGGTCACCTGGGAGTCCTTTAGGGATGTTATCAAGGAACAATACTACCCTGTCAAAAGTTATGACGACCTGTATACAAAATGGACCACACTACGACAAGAAAGAGACCAAGCAATCCCAAAGTTCACGAATATATTCCATACCTTGTGCACTAAGTTGGGTATCAAATATTTTGAGTGGCATTCGATGCTCAAGTATTATGGTGGTCTGCATACTAGATACATCCAGGCCGAAATGGAGTTTTTGGACATCTCGTGCTTGGGCGTAACCTATAGATATGTCATCAAAATTGAACAAAAGCTTAAACAAAAGAGGCGACAATTTCGGCCTGGGAACCCTTCACATCATAAGCAAGTAAAGAGAATCCCCAACCTGCAGAACAAAGGAAATATAAAATATGGATAGCCTCAGGACAACCAGTCTAGGTCCCAAGCAAAGAAGGACACCAGAAAGACAAAGAAATATATCGGGAAGTGGTGCAACTTCCATAAGAACCCCTAGCATAACACTGTTGATTGTCGCTCCAAGAAATCACTGGTGGCTAAGGTGAAATCCTCTGAGTCAGATGCGGGTTTCGACTCTGAGTTAGAACTAGAAAGAAGGAGACAGATCATTGATGTGGAACCCAGTGCCATTGTTGCTACCACCAAGGTCCATTCAAGTGAACCAGATGGACCAGAAGAAGGAAAGTGCCTATTTCATTCAAAAATGTGGGTAAAAGGAACCCCGCTGCAGTTTATCATTGATAGTGGTAGCTAGAAGAACCTCATATTAGAATAGGTCATCAATCAGTTAACCCTGCTGACAACACCGCACCCACATCCCTACACCATTGGATGGCTTCACCAAGGAAGCGATCTTCATGTTAGCCAACAGTGTCGCATGTCGTACAACATCAATCCCTTCAAACATGAAGTATTCTGTGATGTTGCTCCTCTCGAAGTTTGTAATGTTCTTTTGGGCCTACCTTTTTTACGGAAACGTCATGCTATATATGAGTCTAGGCCTCACATTGTTATTATTACTTTGAATAGGAAATTATATAGGATACCCGAGGTAGTCCCACCTAGTGTTATTTCCTTGATCTCTGCCAAGCAATGCAGGAAGGTCATCTCTCATACCGGGAAGCTTTTCTTCTTCATGATTCACTCTTAGAGTGAGCAAAAGATTGCGTCCACATCCAAGGCATCCACAGTCGATCTCTCCACACAGCAAAAGAAAATGGACAAGGTCGTGGCAGAATACAAAGATATCTTATCCTCACCTATCGGGGGTGCCTCTGCACTGTCAGGTCAAGCATCCCATTGATCTAACCCCTGATGCACCACTGCCCAATGGGCCAATCTACCATTGCTCTCTATTAGAGAATGAGGATATCAAGCAACATATCCAAGAAATTATCCACAAGGGACACATCTGTCGCAGATCATAGCCTTGTGGGAGCCCAATCGTGTTGGTGCAGAAGAAAGATGAGACCTAGCGACTCTGCATTGATTATCGAGCCCTAAATAAAATCACACTTAGGAACCGATACCCGATTATGAAGTCCAACTACCACCAGGTCTCCATAGAACATACATATGTATGGAAGACAACTTTCAAGTCAAAAGAAGGTATTTTTTAATGGTTGGTCATGCCCTTTGGTTTGAAAAATGCTCCAACAATTTTCATGAGGATGATGGATGATATCCTACGACATTTCACAAATAGTTTTGTAGTGGCTTATCTGGATTACATCCTCATCTACAATAAGACTTGGGAAGAACACTTGCATCACATTCAGTAGGTTTTACACACCCTACAACAACACAAGCTATATGCCAACCTAGAAAAATGATCCTTTGACATGGACATGGTCCATTACCTAGGCTACATCATGGGTCATCATGGTGTGCATGTGGATCCAACCAAGATCCAGGTCATCCATGATTGGCCAAGCCCAACCACACTCACTAGGCTTCGAAGCTTCTTAGGCCTTCCCAATTTCTATTGTAGTTTCATGTTGGGACTATCCCATATTGCATGGGCCCTCATCCAAGTAACCAAGGGTGGTGTTAAGGAAAAATTTATGTGGGGCATGTACCAAAAGAAAGCGTTTGATGATTTAAAGCAGCACTTGTGCTCATCCTCGATACTTTCATTACCAGACCTGCAACAACCCTTTGAGATTGAGACAGATGCTTCATACTATGTTGTGGGCACAGTACCGAACCTGCAACAACCCTTTGAGATCGAGACAGATGCTTCATACTATGTTGTGGGTGCAGTTCTCACTCAGCACAACCACCACGTGGCCTATCATAGTGAGACACTATTAGATGTTGTCTGTAAGTACCCTACTTACGACAAAGAAATCATGTACTACATTATGCAATCCCACTGTAAGTTTTAAACCTATGAAGTAAAGCAATGCATATAGATTCTTAAGAAAAACAAAAATTAATCAATGGGTCATACACATAGTACACAAAGATTTACGCTTGAAACCCTTAACCAAGAGAAAACCAATATTCTTTGGTGCCACACCTTTCAACTCTTCATTGTATTAATTTCACCATTCACTATACAATATATACATCGTTTTAGGTATTTCGTAGCTACCAAAACCCTAATCCATTAATCCAGGATTAATTTAGAAAACCGCTAAAAATAGCAAAAACCGCCCCCCAAAAAAAATTCAGGGCATTGTGTGTAACCAGGGGGGGGCATACCTGGATTCTTCAAATGAAATTGGGATCGTCAAATGCAGTTTTCAAATATGATGCGTCCACACACACACACATGCAAATAATATAACACATACCCAACATTCTCCCGATTGTTGTTCTCTTTGCATACAGGGTTTCACAAGATTATATAGTCAACAATCCAGGGTAGCAATGCCTATTGTTACTCTACACCAAGAGGAATTTTATGTGCAACATTATTTAAAGTGTCAACCTTTTCCAGCAACACCTTCTGTTCTTCAACCATGTCTCTCACAAAGTGATATTGAACATAAATATGCTTTGTCTTTGAATGATAAGTTGGGTTCTTTGCCAAGAAGATTGAACTCTAACTATCACAATCTAATCTCACTGCTTGTTTTACCAACCCAATACCTGAACACAATATTTGTAACCATACTACTTCCTTGCTTGCATGAGTGGTTTCCATGTATTCAACTTCTATAGTTGAGAGTGCCACTACAGCCTGTCTTTTTCTCATCCAACTGATTGCCCCTCCAAATAGATTAAACACATACCCACTTGTAAATATTGTGCGATCCATATCTCTAACCCAATCTGCATCAACAAACCTATGTATGTCCACCACTCTGTCCAATCCCGGTCTTCCTTGGTAGCACAATCCATACCTGGTAGTTCCACGAAGATACCTAAAGACCCTCTTTACTTTTGTCCAATGATCCTTCCCTGGTTTTGAGATATAGCTGCTCAAAACTCCCACTGCATGTGCAATGTTCGGTCTAGTACAAACCATTGCATACATCAAACTACCAACTGCACTGGCATACAGAACATGGGACATGTCCTCTTCTTCTACCTGTGTATTGGGACACTGATCTGCAGATAACTTTACACCTATAGGAATAGGAACCTTGACCGATTTACTTCCATGCATATTAAAACTCTGCAATATCATCTCAACATATTTTCTCTAATTCAACCAGAGTTTCATGTTTGCATGATCTCTTTTAATCTCCATTCCTAGAATGAAGTTAGCAACACCGATATCCTTCATGTCAAATTTGGAGGATAGTTTCGATTTCACCTCCTTGATAACATCCATGTTATTTCCTACCAGCAACATGTCATCAACATACAACACTACATAAATGAAGTGATTACCAACCTTCTTGGAATATACACAATGATCAACCCTGCTTATCAAAAATCCCAATCCAAGGATGTATGTGTAAAAATTTTGGTACCACATCCTAAGTGATTTCTTCAGACCATGTAGTGACTTCTTTATCTTACATACCAACTCTTTATTTCCCTTCACTACAAAGCCTTCTGGTTGCTTCATGTAGATTTCTTCTTTCAGATCCCCATGTAGGAATGTTGTCTTCACATCCATCTATTCCACTTCAAGATCAAAAGAAACAACAATAGATAAAATAAATCTAATAGATGTTAACTTGGCAATAGAAGAAAAAATCTCACCAAAGCCAATTCCCTCTACCCGGGAATAACCTTTTGCTACTAACCGAGCTTTGTATTTCTCCACCTTTCCTTCTACATTAAACTTATTCTTAAACAATGATTTGCTACCAACATATTTTCTTCTAGCTGAAAACTCAAATATATCCCATGCCTCATTCTTATCCAAGGCATCCATTTCTTAAACCATGGCCTTCTTCCATATTTTACTATCCTCTAAATTCACTGCTTCCCTAACAGTTCTAGGATTATCATCAGTAATATATAAATCAAAATTAGAACGAAAATCAGGTGGACTATACCTTTTTGGTTTCCTTCTTTCCCTCACCGATCTCCTCAATACTAGGGTATGAGGTTCTTCTTCTTCTGCTTCATCTTCTTCAGATGATTTGAATTTTGCATCATCCAACTCAAACTCTATTTTCTCAGGTTCTTCTTGCCTTGGTAGGAATTCTTGTTTGGAAACATCTTTTACCTCTCTAAACACAACATCTCGACTGTAAACAGTCTTCTTAGTTTATGGGTTCCAAAGATTGTAGTGTTTCACACCATCTTTATAACCAATAAAGATACACTTTGCATCCTTTTTATCTAGCTTACTCCTATTTTCCTTTGGAACTTGTACATAAGCATCACAACCAAACACTCTAAGATGTTCAAGAGAGGTTTTCTTTCCAGTCCATACCTCGTGTGGAGTTTTATCATCCAACATTGATGAGGGTGATCGATTGACCAGGTAACATGTTGTACCCACTACCTCTGCCCATAATTCATGTCCTAACTCAGCACCACTGAGCATGCTCCTTGATTTTTCCATCAGTGTCATGTTCATCCTTTCTGTAACTCCATTTTGTTGAGGTGTGTATGGAGTAGTATTTTGTCGTTCTATACCACACTTCTTACATAATTCTTCTATTTCATTTCTACAGAATTCTCCACCATTATCTGTCCTCAATACCTTTATTTTATTTTCTATCTGATTTTCTACCAGAGCCTTAAACTCCTTAAATTTATCAAATACCTCATACTTCTTTCTAAGAAAATAAATCCATGTGTTCCTTGAGAAATAATCTACATAATACACAGATTTACCTAGTGATGGAATGGTCATAGGTCCAAACACATCATTGTGTATCAATTCTAAGATCCCCTTTGATCTTGTAGCACCAAATGGGAATCTTACTCGATCCTTTTTTCCATATATGCAATGTTCACAGAAATCAAAATCCAGAGTGCAATTAGACATAGCTTTAACCATACCTTTACCGTGTAGTGTTTGAAGGCCCTTTTCTCCAATATTCCCCAGTCTTTGATGCCATAGCATGGTCTTCTTTCTAGGGACAGTATTGGTCTTGTCTTCTTTATTTGTATTCTCAGAGACAACAAAATTGTTACAACCATTAGTATAAGTTCTTCCCAACAACTTGTATAGAGTTCCATACCGAACTCCCCTCATCAACACCATTGCTCCTCGTACCATCTTGCAAGTGCCCTTTCCCAATACAATATCCACTCCTTCATCGTCCAACTTGCTTATAGATATTAGGCTCCTGGCTAGTTTTAGAATGTGCAGAACCCCAGGGAGAGTTCTTATCCTTCCAGATTTTAACAAAAACTTAAGCCCTCCATGTCCCGTGATTTTGTTTGTCGAGTCATCTCCTAGGAATACATCACCACCATCGTGTTTTTCATATTCACATAACCACTCCCTGTGAGGAATCATATGGTATGACGCAACTGAGTCGATCAACCATACATCACGGTCTACATGTGTACCTGTATATTCCAGGTAAACATCACATTCTTCTTCAATGGAGGTTTTTGCCTCTGTGGAAGAGGTACTATCATATCCCTTTGGTTTATCAACCTTATTAGACTTGCAATATTTCTTATAATGTCCTGTTTTACCACACTTCCAACATTTCCTCAAATATTTTCCTGGAGACTTAGATCTACCTATAGAATTAGATCTCCCCCAGCCTGAAGACTTCCCAAGATTCTTGTCTTGGGTACGACCTCTTACAAATAAATCATTTGTGCTATGACCATCCATGATTTTCCACCTCATATCTTAAGATAACAAGGATGCAACTACATCCTCATACTTCAATGTAGATTGAGTGGTACTACCAATTTATACAACCAGATTATCCCAAGAGTCTGGCAAAGAACATAACAAAGTAATACACTTATCTTCTTTCGCAATCATAATATTAACAGAGACAAGTTGACTTACCAAATTATTAAAGGAATTTAGATGTTCTGTCACATAATCTCTATATTCCATCCTAAGATGATACAGCTTCTTTCTAAGAAACAACTTGTTTACCAGGGACTTTGATTGATACAAATTCCCTAAATTATCCCATAGTTCTTTGGCTGTAGATTCTCCCGAGATATTCAACAACACTGAATCTACCAGGAAGAGTCGAATAGTACTCCTTGCTCTTTTGTCCAACTTCTCCTAATCTTCCTTCGACATACCACTAGGTGGTGTACTAGTAGTTGTGTACTAGTAGGTTGTGTACCAATTGACTGTGTGCTAGTAGGCTACGTACCAGTAGACTATGTACTAAGATCCACAACAATCCATTGTTCATTGACTACAAGAAGTTCCTCCATCTTGAGCTTCCACAGCTCAAAGTTTTTACCATTGAACTTCTCTATATTGATTCTAGAAGAGCTCGCCATTTCTCTTTCTACACTATAATCACCACTGCAAAATCTCCCACTAAATCTAGGTTTATCATAGACCCAAGATAAACTTGATCTAACAAGACCGAGCCAAACCCTAAGCAACAAAGGCATCCCTATGAAGCCAAAAAAGAGCTCTGATACCACATGTAAGTTTTAAACTTGTGAAGTATAGCAATGCATATAGGTTCTTAAGAAAAACATAAATTAACCGATGGCTTATACACATAGTACACAAAGATTTACGCTGGAAACCCTTAACCAGGAGAAAACTTGTCTTCCTTGGTGCTGCACCTTTCAACTCTTCATTGTATTAATTTCACCATTCAAAATACAATATATACAATGTTTTAGGTATTCTGTAGCTACCAAAACCATAATCCCTTAATCCAGTATTAATTTAGAAAATTGCTAAAAATAGAAAAATCTGCTAAAAATAGCAAAAACCGCCCAAAAAAAAACATTTGGGGCATTTCCCCGAACGCTACGCGTAACCAAGGGGGGCCATACTTTCCCCCCACTGGGACCCCCCTAGGAAAGCGCCCGGTGCACATGACACAAAGAGCGAATGAATTTGGGATCGTCAGACGCAGTTGTCAAATCTAACGCACCCACACACACACATGCAAAGAATATAACACATACCCAACACCTACTGCCAATGGAGAAATCACATTCTTGGGAAGGAGAAATTCATCCACATGGATCATAAACTACTGCAGTTCATGCAGACACAGGGAAAATCGTAGAATGACCACCATTATGAGTGGTCCACATACTTGCAACAGTTCCACTTCAACATCAAGTATAAAACTGGTAGTACCAACTGAGTCGTTGATTGCCTCAGTCGATCTCCAATTGCGAAACTTACCACAATACTAGAGTCTTGTGGCCATGAGACCTCTGTATGCCCCAACCTCTGTGAGACAGACCCTGACTTCGCCACCACATACCAAATGTTGGGCGCAAACTCAGTTGTCGATAATTTTCATCTTCAGGATGGGATATTGTGTCGATTGGGCCATCTCTATGCTCCATCAAGCAAGTGAGTGAAGATGATTTGGGAATCCCACTACAATTTGGTGGCAAGAAACTTTGGCATCGAAAAAAGAATGGAAGTGTTGCAGAAAAAATTCTATTGGCTAAAACGTTGACACGATGTTAGCAAGTATATCAGGTCCTGCACTGCCTGCATTATTGCCAAACCAACCACTAAGAAACAAGACCTATATACCCCCCTTCTTACTCCTGACAGGCCATGGGAATCCATCTCAATGGACTACATGTCGGTCCTTTTGTCCACCCAGAGGGGCAATGGCTGTGTCTTTGTGGTTGTTGATCGTTTTTCCAATATGGCGATCCTGGCTGCCTGCAAGAAGATCATCACAATAGAGGCCACTACTAAGCTCTTCTTTGAATGAGTCTGGGTACATTTTGGAATCCCAAAAACCATTTTATCATATCAGGACATTCGATTCCTCAACACATTCTGGTCGATCCTCTGGTCACTAATGGACACCAATATTACCAAGTCCACTACCTTCCACCCCCAGACAGATGGCCAAACTAAGGTCGTGAATCGAATGATAGTGCATATCCTACGCATGTACAATTCGAAGAACCCTCGCACATGGGATTATATTATTCCTTATTTTCAACATAAATACAACTGAGCCTTACACATCTCAACTGACCACAACCCCTTTCAGGTCGAGTTGGGATTCCAACCATTGGGTCCCATGGATGTTGCACTACCTCTTGCAGCCACCCCGACTAATTCAACAACTTCTCCTACTGAAGCTGACAAAGCCTCCCGGTTCATTGAGAATATCTAGCACATCCTCCAACAGGTTCAGGATATTTTATAGAAGTCCAATGCCAAGTACAAGCAACGCCATGATCAACATCGGGTGCTACACAAGTTTCAGGTGGGAGACAAAGTGTGGTTACACTTTCATAAAGAACGCCTTACAGGGGACCATAGAAATCTTATCCTACTCCATTACGAGCCTTACACCATCACCAAGGTTATGGGTGTCAATGCTTTTGAGCTCAACATTCCTCCTTTCCTTTGTCTGCACCCAGTGTTCAACGTGGATCTCCTTCGTCCATACTTCCCACCATTGTTGGACATCTCAGAGATAGAAGAACAGTTGAAACCAAAAGAGATCAACCCAGACTACATGCAACAAACATCCAATGATCATATTGTTGACACACAAGTCAAGGGAACTAGCCTACAAAGGATCTGGCTTTATCGGGTTTTCAAAGTAGGGCAACTCCTACACCAAGGCAAGTGGCTCACCCGGGGCCAAATTCAGCATAGATTTCCTCATCTGATGGGGCCACTCAATGAAATGGAGACCATTGCTTCCTAAGGGGGGAGGATTAATCTAGTTGTATTTCTTTGGCCTCCCACCTATTCCAACTGGCTCATTTTGGCAGTTTTCCAGTTTGGCAGTTTTTTCCTAGTTTTCGGGTCCCTGACTTCTGGGGTCGTTTTGAGGCCGTAAAAAACATTTTTAGGGCTCACCATAGTTAGTCTATAGATGGAGTATGATTATGATGGAAAAATGTGTATTCCTCAGATAGACCTTTCCAATGGGCTATCGTGCACCTAAAACAAAGATCATATGCAAAAGTTACAACCCCAAGAAAATGATGTATTAGCTTACCCCAATGGGGCCCACATGACTTTTGGCGATTCTTCTCCTAGGGTTATTTTTTTTTATGTCTAGTTTTTTGGTACTCTTGTTTATTGTAAAAATTCTTGGAGAGCCTCATTGTAACCATCTTCTTTCGAATGAGCGTAGTCGTCACATCTCTTCTAAGAGATAAGCCATCACCATTCTAACAAGCTTGTTTTTCATTGCATTTAACATTTTCATCATATTTTGTTATTGAATAGAAACCAATTTTACTGTATCTTTGTTACTGCATCTATGTTATTCTTGTGTCTCTGTGTTAATAATAATAATAATCTGTATTCATTTTTGTTCTTCTCATAAAATCTGAATCAAGGAGGCATATGTTTCCCCTATGAACGAGTTGCCCCAACCAATTGATTTTAGTATGCCATCTTATCCACCAAAATTTGAATCGATGATTTCACTGAATGTCCTCAATATCTTCTCTATACCCCAAACCCTCAAGTTAATTGGTTACATTAAGCATCGAAAAGTTATCATCCTAGTTGAAAGTGGAAACACCCTTAATTTTATTCATCGTTGCATTGCCCAAAAAATCAATTTCTATATCCTTGCAATCAATAATTTTCAAATAATGATTACCAATTATAGTTCCATGAAATGTGGGGGATGTTGTGAAAATGTACACCTCCAAATTAGTCAGTATCACCTAAAATATCATATGTTTTCCATTGACATGGGAGATTGTGACATTGTGCTCGGTACGGAATAGTTACACACTCCCGGCCCCATTCTCTTGGATTTTAAGGAATTAACTATGCAATTCCAAGAAGAGGGACAACAATATAAGTTCCAAGGAATCACAACAAGCTCCCCCAAGATCATCAATTTCCATCGAATGGAAAATCTCCCCAAAAAATATCATTCTGGTATGGTTTCCTAACTCCATTCCATTCAAGCCGTTGAGACACCCTCTATGCATCCTAACCTACACTCTATACTCTCCCAACACCATGTTGTTTTTACCACTCCCCTTGGACTTCCCCCTTCCCATGGCATCCATGATCATTCCATTCCTCTTGTACTGGGAATTCTTCCTCCAAATGTTCACCCTTATCATCATCCCTTTTCCCAAAATAATGAAATTAATAATTTTTTTCAAGAATTGCTCAAATTTTGAGTTATATGTCCTAGTACCAACCCCTATTCTTCTCTTGTGGTCATGGTACTCAATAAAGATGACACTTGGTGCATGTGTTCCAATTTTTGCACCCTAAACAAACTCACAATCAAAGACAAATTTCTCATTCCTATCATTGATGACCTATTGGATGAATTGAGTGGTGCTCAATACTTTACCAAACTTGATCTCTGTTATGAACACAAAAATACATAAAAATAGTTAATAATTATTTATTAATCATTAGTTATTTATATTATTAATTATTAAGTATTTTTATGAACAGAAAAATACATAAAAATAGTTAATAATTAATAATATAAATAACTAATGATTAACAATTAATTTTTTATATGTATTTTTATGTTCATAACAATCTCCATTATGGATACCACCAGATACACACGAAAGAGGAAAACATCCCCAAGACCGCCTTTAGAACTCATGAGAGTCATTATGAGTTCTTGGTCATGCCCTTTGGCCTGTGTAATGCCCCCTCCACTTTTCAAATTCTCATCAATCATGTCTTATGTCCTTTCCTCCGTCATTTTGTATCAGTTTTCTTTGATGATATTCGCATCAATAGTAAAACTTGGCAAGCTCATCTCGCCCATGTGCATCAAGTTCTCCATCTCTTGTTGAAGCACAACATTTTTCTCAAATAATCTAAATGTCCTTTTGGTTCCTATGAAGTTGAGTACATAAGTAGTATTGTAGGAAAGGATGGTGTACGAGTGTATCCTAATAAAATTGAAGCTATGAAGGATTGGATTTTCCCTAAAACTCTTAAAATCTTGTGTGTTTTATTGGGTTTAACAGGATATTATCACAAGTTTTTTCAATATTATGGAAAAATTGCAACTCCTCTCACTTCTCTCCTTAAAAATAATTCTTCTAGTTGGAATCCATTAGTTGATCACTCCTTTCAAGCCTTGAAAGATGCTATGTGAAAAACCCATGTCTTGGCACTACTCAAATTCACCAAGAATTTTGTCCTAGAATGTGATGCGTCAAGGAAAAGAATTAGGGAAGTCCTCATGCAAGATGATACAACTTTGGATTTCACTAGAAAACAACTATCAGAGTGACATTTGGACCAATCAACCTATGAAAAGGAAATGTTGGATATTTTTCATGCAGTGGATCTCTAGCATCCTTATCTATTGGGGCAATGCTTCCAAATCAAAATTTATCATTGTAGCCTCAAGTATTTTATGGAACAAATAATTTCACTCCCGAAGCAACAAAAATGGGTGACCAAGATGTTTGGATATGATTATGAGAACATCTACAAGAAGGGCACAAAAATTTGGTTGTTGATGCTCTTTCAAGGAAATATGAAGATGAAGGGTCCCTCTTTCCCTCTCATTCATTGTAGCAGATTGGCTTCAAGTCATTCTCTAGGGATGGTTGCAAAATCCCACACTTTCTAGAGTGATCCAAAAATTGCAATAGTATCCTCAAGCTTCTCCAGGGTACTCTTGGCATAATGAAGAACTTCTCTATAAATGTCACCTATATTTAAGAAAATAGTCGCACCTTAAATCCATGGTGCTTTTTGAGTTACATGCTTCACCCAAGCTGGGCATTCAGGGTTTACCAAAACCTACGAACGGGTCAAATGTTATTTTTTCTTGGACGATATGAAATAGGACATCCCCATCTTTGTGGATGAATGTGATCCCTGTCAACACAATAAGGGAGAAAGAGTTAAATCTCCAAGAACTCTCCAACCGCTCTCGATTCCCCCTGCTATTTGGAGGTATATTTCTATGGATTTCATTGTTGGATTACCTAAATTGAGAAATAAGTCAGTCATCATGGTGGTATTAGATCGTCTTTCCAAATATGTTCATTTATGTGTTATTCAACACCCATTCACTACACCCACTGTGGCTCAAATTTTTATGGATAATATATTCAAACTCCATGGCATGCCTCATTCTATTGTCTCTGACTGAGATCTAACTTTCACCAACAATTTTTGGAATTAATTGTTCAGGATCTAAGGTACCCAATTGCATATCAACATTGCATATCATCCCCGTGTTGATGGACAAACTAAAGCTGTCAACAAGTCTTTAGAAACATATTTGCGGTGTTTTTCATCTGGCAGACAAAATCAATGGGCTTGATGGTTACCCCTAGTTGAATGGTGGTACAACACATATTACCATACTACCACTCACATAACTCCTTTTGAAGCAGTCTACGAGAAAAATCCACCATCGGATCTCTCATACATGCCAAGTGTCTCCAAGGTTCAAAAGGATGACAAAAATCTTGCAGTCCGAGCCACCATTCTCCATACCCTGAAAGGAAATTTGGCCATGGCTCAGAATCACATGAAGTAAAAAGTATATCGAGTTTTTTCTGAATTTCAATTCATTTAAGGGGACTAGGTGTTTCTTTGTCTGCAACCTTATAAGAAAACTTCACTCAAAGATAAATATTGTCAGAAACGTTCCTCCAAATTTGATGGTCCTTATACAATTCTCAAGTGAGTGGGGCATGTGGCCTACTAGTTAGATCTTTCTAGTCATTCGAAGCTCCATCCTATTTTTCATGTCTCATGCTTAAATAAAGTGACTGGAACTAAGTTCCAGACTTAAACCAGTCTCCCTGAGTTGGATGAAAAAGGTTCCATTTGGTTGTAGCCACAAACAATCCTAGACCAACAAAAGGGCCATCTTCGTCAATGCACCATCAAGGAAATGTTGGTTCAATGGAAATAAAAAGATGTCGCATGGGAGTCAGCTACCATTCTGCAAGAATTTCCTCATCTCAAACCTTGAGGACAAGGATGTTCTTTAAGGGGGAGGGCATGTTAGGGACCTAACATCTTTAACCTCTCACGTAGGTAGAATAATATATTTTCTATGTAATAAAGACTGACAATAGTTAATAAGGCCTATTTAATAATGTGAAAAAGTCTAATGTAAGAAGATTTTATAGAAGATTTTTCTTCTAGAAATATCTTCCTCTATAATGTTCTTTAGAAAATAGAATTAGTATAAATAGGATTAGAAGGCATGAGAAAGTCTCATGTTTGAGAATTATTGTAATAGAGTTTCGCTCTGCTAGAGGTTTCCCCCTCAAAGAGGCAAGTGAACTTGGATCTCTATCAATAAAGGTACCATTTTTTGTTTTATGGTTATCTATATTTTGTTGTTCCATAGATATTTGTTGCAATATTTTTGTTTTTTCTTATTATAATACATTTGGTACCTAACACCAACAATCCTTATAATTGATAGATTAAAAATCCTTTACACAATGATCGTGATTATAGAGATTATATTTTCACTTATTGATATTCTTGATACAAGGGTTTTATCATTGCTTTCACTATTCACTTTAATTAATATTTGAAGCAATCCTCAAAGGATGCAATGTCAATGACCCAAATAATTCATTGGAAATTGGCTTTATCGATCATAATCTTGTCAACATCCAAATCCTTGACAAATTTAATCTCCTCTTGTCAATCATTGCTTTGTCAATAAGCATGCTATTATTTATCACTATACCACCACCTCTTTTGTTGACAATAGATTTTTCAATCAATTGTTTGTTGGTAATACTTTTCCTATAAATTGTTTGTTGGTGACATATTTGTCAATCAATTTCTTTGTGGTAATGTGTTGTAGGTAAACTTCAATTTGTTGGTAATGTAATTTTTGGTACTTACCTTGATGGATACATTCATGTTGAGAAGCCTCTTGTCAACATTACTTCTATCAACAAACTCCTTATTAGTGTATCCCTTGTCAACAATTTCTTCTATCAACTATACTCTTGTTGATAAATCATTTGTTGACACTAGTTTTGTTGGAAAGATTATTGTCGACGTATTATTTGGCATTGTTTCTTCTATTGACTATACATATGTCTATGAATCCTTTATTGACACTATTTTTGTTAAAAAAACTTGTTATCCATGTATCTCTTGTTGATTCTTCCCTTTGTACCATGCTCCTATTGACAACTCTCTTATTGAGGAACCTTTGTTGATGATTATGACTACATGTTCCAAATAACCCAAGTTTGAAACCTAAGTTGATCTTGGATGTTAGGGGGATGCCTATGATACATTAATATTGATGTAAATATGTAGAATCTACCTCATTACAACCATTACTCAATTTCCCCACAGTACTTAAGTGAAATTAAGACTATTGAAGATGTAATCACAATTCATATACCTATTTTCATAATAAATAAGCAAGGAATCATTAAAGAAATTATTTACAAAACCAATATAGTTACCACTAAATCAAAATCATAATTTATCTTCAATGAGCACTAAATAAACTTATATCTACAACCACTTAATAAATTTTAAGAGTAAAACTTATTAACAATAATGATTTTCAAGTTTAATTACCTTTAAACTATTGTTGTTGTTGGTAAACTTCTTGTTGGTAATGTGTTTTTTGGTACTTACCTTGTTTCCTGCATTCATGTTGAGAAGCCCCTTCTAAATAAACCCTTTACCAACATTACTTTTGTCAACAAACTCCTTATTAGTATATCCCTTGTCAATAATTTCTTCTATCAACCATATTCGTGTTGATGAAACCCTTGGTTAACACTAGTTTTGTTGGAAACATTATTGTCGACATATTATTCCTCATTGTTTCTTCTATTGACCATACATATGTCTATGAATCCTTTATTGAAACTATTTTTGTTAAAAAAATTGTTACCCATGCATTCCTTGTTGGATCTTCCTTTTTTTACCATATTTCTATTGACAACTCTCTTTTTGAGGAACCCTTTATCGACTATGACTAGATGTTCCAAATAACCCAAGTCTAAAACCTAAGTTAATGTTGGATTTTAGAGGGATGCCTATGATCCATTAATCTTCATGGAAGTATGTAGAAGCTACATCATTACAACCACTACTAAATTTCTCCACAATACTTAAGTGCAAGTAAAACTATTCAAGATATATTCACAATTCATAATACTTCTTTTCATAATAAATAAACAAATACTCATTAAAGAAGTTATTTGCAAAAACAATATAGTTACCACTAAATCATAATCAAAATTCATCATCAATGAGAACTAAATAACCTTATAGCTACAACCACTTAATAAATTGAAAGAATTAAACTTCTTAATAATAATGATTTCAATCCTAATAATATTTAAACTTATGTTGTTGGTAATGTGCTTTTTGGTACTTACCATATTGGTTGCATTCATGTTGAGAAGCCCCTTGTCAACAAACCCTTTATCAACATTATTATCATCAACAAACTCCTTATTAATGTATCCCTTGTCAACAATTTCTTCTATCAAAAATCTACTTCGTTGGGCATTCCATCATCCAACGATTCAGTTTCCCTTCATCGTGCCCATTACCCTTCCTTCAAACAACACAACATTATTTAATACAAACCTCAACACTCATTTCAAACATGAAATCTTCAAGTGTCCATGATGATGGGTGGAGTGTCCACTCAAAACATTGGACATTTCAAAAGATCATACACAGTGTTTATCCAGAACATTCTCTAACATGATGACTAACTGTGGAAACCTAAATAGTCACACACCATATTCTTGTTGATGAAACAATTTGTTGACACTAGTTTTGTTGGAAATATTATTGTCGACATATTATTTGTCATTCTTTATACTATTGACCATACATATGTATATGAATCCTTTATTACAACTATTTTTGTTAAAAAAAAAAATATCCATGCATTCTTTGTTGGTTCTTCCTTTTTTTACCATACTCCTATTAACAACTCTCTTGTTGAGTAACCCTTCATCAATGATTATGACTAGATGTTCTAAATAACCCAAGTCTAAAACCTAAGTTAATTTTGATATTAATGTGAGGAATATGATCCATTCCTTTTTATGGAAGTATGTAAAATCTACATCATTACAACCACTACTCAATTTCATCACAATACTTAAGAACAAGTAAAACTATTCAAGATAATCACAATTCTTAATACCTCTTTTCATAATAAATAAACAAGGACTCATTAAATAATCTGTTTACAAAACCAATGTAGTTACCAATAAATCATAATCACAATTCATCATCAATCAACACTAAATAACCTTATGGCTACAACCACTTAATAAATTGAAAGAATAAAACTTCTCAACAATAATGATTTTCAAGTTTAATGACCTTTAAACTTGTATTGTTGGTAATGTACTTTTTGGTACTTACCTTGTTGGATACATTCCTGTTGAGAAGCCCTTTCTCAACAAACCATTTATTAGCATTACTTTCATCAACAAACTCCTTATTAAGGTATCCCTTGTCAACAATTTCTTCTATCAACCATATTTTTGTTGGTGAAACCATTTGTTGACACTAGTTTTGTTGGAAAGATTATTGTCAACATATTATTTGTCTTTGTTTTTTCTATTGACCATACATATTTCTATGAATCCTTTATTGACACTGTTTTTGTTAAAAATAATTATTATCCATGCATTTCTCATTGGTTCTTTCTTTTTTTACCATATTCATATTCATATTGACAACTCTCTTGTTGAGGAACCCTTTGTCTACCATTATGACTAGATGTTCCAAAAAACCCAAATCTAAAACCTATATCTAACATTATGACTAGATGTTCCAAATAGCCCAAGTCTAAAACCTAAGTTGATGTCGGGTGTTAAGGGGATGCCTATGATCCATTATTCTTGATGGAAGTATGTAGAATCTACATCATTACAACCACTACTCAATTTATCCACAATACTTAATTAGAAGTAAAATTATTCAAAATATATTACAATCTATAATACTTATTTTCATTAAAAAAAACAAAAAAAAACAAAAAAAATACAAGAATTCATTAAAAAAGTTATTTACAAAACCAATATAATTATGGCCAAATCCTAATTACAATTCATCATCAATAAACACTAAATAACCTTATAACTACAACCACTTAATAAATTAAAAAAATAAAACTTCTTAACAATAATAATTTCAAATTTAATTACCTTTAAATTACATTCATGAACCTGATTTACAATAAAAAAAAATATATACCAATACTTCCACACCAACACCAAGCAGAGCTTAAGCACATCTTTGTGAAGCCAGAAACAATACTCTTATTAATAAAGTGGGTTATTTCCAATGAGTTTTCTACATGTTAGCATACAAGGGTTAATATACAACTATATCATAGAATGTTTTATGCTCTAGTTTTCCACTCAACCATAAAACTTGAATTGAATAAGTAATTTCACCCTTATCAAGGGTTAATATACAACTATATCATAGAATGTTTTATGCTCTAGTTTTCCACTCAACCATAAAACTTGAATTGAATAAGTAATTTCACCCTTATCATATGAAGAAAACTTCAAAAACCAATAACGTACAATATTAAAATATTTATTCACTTATTAATAATAAAAATTAAATACCAAAAGATTCTTTCTTAAAAACGTAACTTCTATTATTTTTTAATATAAATCTGTATAAACAATACTATGTAGATCCACCTATCAATATGAATCTCTTAAAAACACAACTTCTATTATCTTTCATTATAAATCTATATAAACACTACTATTTAGATCCACCTATCAATATGAATCTCTATTCATAAGTATAAATCTATATAAACAATACTATGTAGATCCACCTATCAATATGATTCTATCCATAAGTAAGAGGTGCGAGGTTATAAATGATAGAATATGAAAATCCACCTACACTCAATGTATGTTAGTTTATAAAAAACAAAATCCATCTTATTAACCCTCTTATGCAACATATTGTTGGATTTGAATGTTACAGGTAATATATAGATCATAGAACATCATCAAATTTGCTTCAAATCCAACTATTTAAGCTTTTATATAATTAATGTACTATTCTATGTTGTCTAGTAGAATGGATATATAGATCATAGAACATCATCAAATTTGCTTCAAATCCAACTATTTTATATAATTAATGTACTATTTAATGTTGCTTAGTAGAATGAATATTGATAGTTATCTATCTATAACTAAAAAATATACAAAGTCTTAAAATAATGTGTAAATTGCAAAAGAAATAGTATGACTAGTTAAATTCCTCACATGAATGGCTTATATTTCAATGCAAAAAATTATGACTCCATCTATAGTTAGAGCTGCATCAATCTGCATCTGGTGTATACATTTCAGAGGACAACAAATATGAATAGCTTAAATTTCAGTCTAAAATAATTGTTTTTTATTAGGATAAAATTTAAGGTAAACAACTAATATGTTGTTCATTAAATAATAATAATAAAAATAATATATTTTTAAGGTTATGGTCAAGTCAGACATCAAATTGATGTATGAGACCTTCTTCATCCAATGATCTGATAAAGTTTACAGAAGTATACATACCCTATCCCTCTAGTTTTGAACTTGTGACCTGTGCCATAAATTCTATATTTTTTATTAAAAAATAATGCAATTATGGCTAAAACTGTGTCCTACCTGTTGATATGATTGACAAAATCCATCATGAAAGCTTGACAACATTAAATATTCCGATTGGAATTGTCTAGAACGTAATGCATCCCTCGTTACGTGTCAGTCACCTGTGTGGGAATTTTACTTTCACTTGGAATCCCACCACCTTTAAGCCCTGACAATGGGGTAAGGACCCTCGCCTTGGCACCCACTTGCCCAGCAAATCACATCTGAACCAAAAAGTTGATGGCCATCATGTCATGCTCCCCACTAAGGCTCATATGCAGCTTTAAAATCCCCACCGCCTCTATCGTGTACTATCTTTCAAAACTGGGAAAGCCCTATTTTATAATTCATATCCGTTTTGGAAAAAAACAAAACAACGCATGCATATCTAGGGTGGCAATAATTTTGCATGGGATTCTCAGCCGACAAACCGCTAATTACATTGAACTTCAATGGCCTCCTCTGTCGCCAGGGTTCCAAATACTGCTCGGCTCGGCCCACTGAATAGAGTATCTCTCAGGCAAGAAGCACGGATCGAACCCATCATCTGTCCATCCTTGTTTTGCACCCAGACAACATAGTACAATTATGCGGCAGAATCCCCGATATTGCACTTCATAAATCCGATTGTATGTTATTTCTTTTATATAACTGTTTTGTAATCAAACGAGAAAGCTGTGCTACTGTATGGGAAAGCAATGGAAGCGGATAAGAGTGCAGTTTCAATCAATGTTTTTGACTTTATCATTAAGCCAACCGTATACCGTATATATTTGCAGTACGTCTTTGTCTTTGAATTTACATGACTCTAAGATTTAGATAACGAGCAACTGAATTATTTAATGGCCATACCTGTTCCCTGGATAAACATGCAAACCAAACGGAAATGTCAAAAAGCATTGGTTAGCTGTTCTATGAAATGGTTTTTTTCGCTTGAATTCAGTTATATAAATTTATATGAATTACTGTTTTTTTGTTGTTCAGAATCCATTTCTGAATGTAGAAATGGATTCAGCATGTTGAAAACTTCCAGAAAAATTTTACAAAAATAATCACTTAAATTTACTAATCTAACAATTTCTCACAAAATTTCGTGCAAATATCTCCTAAAAAAATCTTCATTTCCTAAAATCTTTTCCTAGAATCTTTAACCTACTACATAAAAAAAATGATAAAAAAATATACATATTAAATATATTTATTTAAATATTTTATTTATTTTTAAATATATTAAGAATTGAATATTCTTTTTCATAATCATTTTGACTAAATCTAATTAATATCATAAACATATTTATAATAATATAATTATGTAATAATTTTTTCCATTATTTACTAAAAACTACTTTTCAAATTGGTTTAATATAGAGTTGTTGCACTTATAAAAACTTAGAAAATATTAAAAAGTCAAACCACTTCTCTTAATTCTATAAAACAAAAGTTTACCTCAATATGATTAAATAAAATAAATTGTGTAAAAATTATTTTCCCTTATTTATCAAAAACTATTTTGCAAATATTTTTATAAAACAAAAGTTTATCTCATATGAATAAACAAAATAAATTATGTAATAATTATTTTCCATTATTTACTAAAAACTATTTTACAAATTAATTTAATATGGTTTACCAAAAACTATTTTGCAAATATTTTTATAAAACAAAAATTTACCTCATATGACTAAACAAAATAAAAATTATTTTCCATTATTTACAAAAACTACTTTATAAATTAATTTAATATGGTTTATTTTTATAAAACAAAAATTTACCTCATATAACTAAACAAAATAAAAATTATTTTCCATTATTTAAAAAAAACTACTTTATAAATTAATTTTATAAATTAATTTAATATGGTTTAATGTAGAGTTGTTGCATTTATAAAAGCTTAGAAAATATTAAAAGTCAAACTTTTTTTAATTGATTGGATGTCTCACTCTTATTTTTACAAAACAAAAGTTTACCTCAATATGAGTAAACAAAATAAATTAAAACCAACACATATATGATTTAAAAAATTTACCATAATAAAAAAATATATTATAACAAATTAAAAATATATATTATAGGTTCATCTTTTAATTATTAATCAATTTAAATTTTGTATTTTGTTTTTTTATGTTGATTAATCAATTTAAATTTTGTATTTTGTTTTTTTATGTTGATTAGATTTAAAGTTAAAATGGATTTATGTTATATTAATTTTAATATTATTTCTATAACAAACCATCTAATTATTTATGGAGTTTTCAATACTATTAACATTTTTAATTTTATTAATATTACACTTATTTTATTTTTTTTCTAAAACCCCAACATGTTTAGTAATAGACTCACCATCTCTTTCACATATGGAAATAAAGATTTGCAACCAAATTGCAAAACTCATTTAAGAAAAACAATCAATACTTGGAAGCACATTGAAGTCATCTTTCCAAATTTGCATCACCCATTCCTCTCACCTCTTCATCCTTCACTCTTCATCTAATAAAAAATCAAACAACTACAACTCACTTCAAATAATGAATAGTTTCACTTACACTCTTCTTTCTTCAACACAAGTGCAAACTCTTTATTAGAAAACACCTTCTTAGAGCATTTATTTTAACAACCCAATACCCTTTTCTAGTTCAATGTCCCTTCTTTCTGCATTAAATTTCAAAATTTTGAAGCATGTTGAAGTCTCTTCTTAGAAACTATGCACATTCGTAGAATTTCCAAGATATCTTGGCTTCTCACATGGTCTTTATCAAATTCATACCATGGGAAAAAGTTATCAAAACTCATACCATGTTAAATCATAGAAAAAAGTAAAGCTACAATGATATGGATAAAAATTTTAAGAAAATGAAAATATACATAATAAACTTGCAAATCTATTTTTATTATGCATCATACATATTTATAAATTTATTAAATTTATAAATAAAAATAAAAATATCTTATTTACAAACAAAATCAAATCAAATTTTTAGCTGGTTAAATGTCTAGTTGTACTATTTTCAACAAGCAATACATGCACTAAATCCAAATGATAGCTAGCAATACATGCACTAAATCCAAATGATAGCTAGCATGATTGCATATTTGAATATGGAGATAAAGTATAAATTAAAATAGTAATGGTGCAATGTCTCCAGTATTGTGTATGTTATTTAAGAAATCTATTAATAATGTAATATGAGATTAAGATTATTATTTTAGAATAATTGATGAATCTCGTCTATCTTAAATGGATAAAATTATTAATGTGCATGTACTTTATATAAAAGTCAAATAGTCAAATATGAAGATCAAGTATAAATTAAAATAGTAATGGTGCAATGTCTCTAATATTGTGTAAGAAATCTATTAACAATGCAATATGAGATTAAGACTATTACTTTAGAATAATTGATGAATCTCGTCTATCTTAAATGGATAAAATTATTAATGTGCATGTACTTTATATAAAAGTCAAAAAACATTTTTTTTGGAATAACATGTTCTATAAAATAAATGTAATATGTTGCTTTTTAATGATTTGATATGATCTTCGCTACCAAAGAACACAATTTTATGAAGATGATACAAGAATAATATTGAAAGTAGAGTATTGTTATGAAAACCAAATTTTATAAATGAATTAAAGAGTGGAGACTATAATGATGGTAGTTTGTCTTTGAGATTTGATGTGATGGCTATACTCATTCACAAAACACCCATAACAAGAGGCTAAAGTAGATATTATATTTTACAATAATTTAAAACAAATGTAAGAAGAAGAAACCCTAAAATGAAAGAACCATACTCTAGCATGATTAGCGGAAAATAAGAATGTTGAGTTGGACAAACCTAAGTTGTCCAAGAAAATGGGAATCCTTTCCAAGATCACAAATTTTCATTGTCTTCTCCATTATAGATATTATTTATCTCATTGGAAAAAACATTATAGAAATGAGTTGGGTCCTTGACCATTGGGCACAACTACCCCCAAAAGAACATGAGAAATCTTTGAAAAATGAACCAAAAAATCAGGGCTCGAAAGCCAATAGAACATTTGTGAGATATTCTTCGATGGCCACCTAGAGAATTCATTCCCCTTTGCATAGTAGCGAACCCTATTGTGTCAAGTTCTTGTATCAAATGGGGCGAATTTTGTTAGATATAGTTCATGGAAAACCACTTTTGTTGGTGAACAAGTTCCCTTGCTTTGAAAATTTTCACATACATTCTTATGTCATTTTTCACATAAGATCACATAAGAGTATCATGTAGAAGAAACACAAAAGATTAGAGATGAATCATCTTTGATTCAGCTTTGACATGGTAGGTGAATATTCCCACTGAAACCCACGTACATGCATGAAAACCTATACAAGCCTTTTCGCGGGACTTGCTCCACTCATACACTTTCTTCCTTCTACGACCACCTCTCTCTCCCACATGGTGGTGTGCTTTTCCCTTCCAAGAACATAAAATAGAGTCCTCAACCCTAGGCTAGATTTCTCACCATGCAAAATTTACCTTTGTTGAAAACACCAAGACACCTAGCAAAAGTGAAAACATACACAAAAGCTATTATACCATGTCAGAGATGAACCAAAGATGAATCATCAACAAAAAATTATTGACTGAAATTACATGAAAAAAAAACGCAAAAGATCAAAGATGAATCATCAACACATATGAGACACAATATTTTTGTTCTTGTAACCTTATCAAATTCATAAATCCTGAGCGAAAAAACATCCCTCCCAACCAATACAATATCACCAAATCTGAGGACAACCTTTTCCTCTCATCCAATACAAATATCACAAAAAATATGAGGACAAACTTGTCCTCCAATAACCATACAAATCAGAAAACCAAACCTCAACACTATCCTTGAAATATATTCTTCCCACAAATATGTTGTAGACCTCCTATACGACCTTCTGACGTCGTGTGTCAACCTTGTATGGACCTGCACCTACCTAGGAATCTCTATACAAATGTATGCAACTGTTACCACTGCATCCAATGTACGTACGTGATTGTTCCCACTGCATCCCGTGTATGTACACAATTGTTCCCACTGAAACCCGCGTACATGCATGAAAACCTATATGAACCCTTTCGTACGACTTGGTCCACTCGTACACTTTATTCCCTCTACAATTTCCTCTCTCTCCCACACGTGTGGTGTGATTTTCCCTGGAAAGAACATAAAATAGAGAGTCCTCAATCATAGGCCATATTTTCCACCGTGCAAAATCTCCCTTTGCCGAAAACACCAAGCCACCTAACACAAGCGCACACTCATGTATGTTTTAACTCCATTATTTCACTCTGATCAAATGTCACAATGACATATCTCCTTTATATACAAGTCTCATGAGTGAGTTTAGGAGCCTTTCTTAAACTCAATAATTAATTAGAATATTTTATTCCTCCTTGTGGGTGTGACACCCCACTACTGTTAGAAAAGAAAGTTCGCAGAGCAATAAAATAAAACAAAAAAGATACACAATACAATAGAGACACATATATACATGGTTCACCCAATGTGGGCTACGTCCATAATACAAATTTACAGGTCCTTCCTTTATTATTATCTAGCAAATGAAGGGATACAACCTACAACACACTCGCTATAAATTCCTCGTATTTCTCTCACAGACTCCTCTCATGGAATACAATATTTGAAATGATACATAGTCGCAATACATTTCCCTCATAAAAGAGCGTTGCCTTATATGGAAAAAAAACATAAAATAACTTATACCATTAGATCTGCGACCTTATAATTAACAGTCTAGATTTACTATGAAATTACAATATACGTTTACAAGGAAATTTTTCCTTCGGGGACCCACTTGCCCATCCGAGGGGATATCCCCCCCAGACATCGAAGGGGGGGTAACCCCCCCCTGCACTCCCCCACATGGATGAGTGTACATTCTTCTGTGGTGTAATGTCTTCACGGGGTATAAACATGGTTGAAAACAAAGACCTATGAATCAAGAAGATAATCAGGCTCCACAACCAACAATATCCCACTCGGATATTGATCTCAACAACTCCACCATTATTGTATATGATGGACTATGATCCTTCTTGGACTTGGAAAATTTCTCATCTTCATCTTCATGCTTGAAGACCAACTGAAACTAAGCATGAACTTAGTTTCTCCCTGGTTACTCCCTTTATTAACATGTATGCAGGATTTTGGCTAGTGTGTATCCTTTCCAACTTCAAATTTCCATCTTCCAAGACAGATCGTATGAAATGGTACTTGAGATGTATATGATTATTCTTCGAATGGAAGGTTGATTTCTTTGAAAGATGAATGGCACTCTCATTGTCACAATACAACCTGTTAGTCTCCTACTTCTTTCTCAATTCTTCCATAAACCTTTGTAACCAAATCATTTATTTACTAGCCTTTGTAGAAGAAACATACTCCGTCTCTGTTGTTGAAAGTGCAACAACCTTTTTCAGTTTTGAAATCCAACTTATCGTTGTTCAACCTATAGTAAAAACATACCCTCTGGTGCTCCTCCTGCTATCTTTATCACCTGCCATATTTGAATCAACATATCCCTGTAGAACAATTTATGAACCTCCAAAACATAATGCATGAGTAGAAATACCTCTCAAATACTTGAGAATCCACTTTACTTCCTCCCAATGTTCTTTACTTGGATTGTTCATATACCTGCTCACAAATCCCACTACATGTGCAATATCTGGTCTTGTGCAAACCATCGCATACATCAAGATGCCAACTGTTGATGAATAAGGGACCGTGGACATGTATTTTATCTCCTCCTATGTCTTGGGACACATTTCCTTAGTTAATTTTAAATGGCTAACCAAAGGTGTACTAATTTTTTGTTCATTCTACATTCTAAACCTCTCCAACACCTTCTCTATGTACTCAACCCGAGACAATGTCAATTTGCGATTTTTCTTGTCTCTTGTTATCCTCATACCAAGGATTTTCTTTGCAGCACCCAAATCCTTCATTGAAAATGAATTAGCTAATTTATTCTTGAGCACATTTATATCTTGTATATTAGACCCTGCAACAAGCATGCTATCTACATACAACAAAAAAATAATATAGCTTCCATTTTCTATCCTTTTAAAATAAACACGGTGATAAGAATGACATCTACTATAACATTTTTCTGTCATAAACCTGTCAAATTTCAAATACCACTTCCTTAGATATTTCTTTAGGCCCTGCAAGATCTTATTCAACCTGCATACCAAATTTTTCTTCCCTTTGACGTCATACCCCTATGGTTGTTTCATATAAATCTCTTCCTCCAAATCCCCATGGAGAAAAGTTGTTTTTACATCTAATTATTCAATATGTAAATATTCTACTGCCACAAGACTTAAAATAGTCCTAATTGAAGTCATTTTAACAAGAGGACAAAATATTTCATCAAATATATACCTTTCTTTTGTGCAAAACCCTTTACAACAAGTCTATCCTTGCATCACTTTTTTCCTCCATCTTCTTCCTTCAACTTGTAAACCCATTTATTCTGTAATGCTCTTTTTTCTACAGGAAACTGAACCAAATCCCAAGTCTGGTTGTTTATCAGGGAATCCATTTCCTCTTTCATTCCTTTCTCCCACTTCTTTTTAGTGTCTACCTGCATTTCCTCTTCATAACATTCTGGTTCACTAGAATTAGTCAACAATAAATAATACAATGAAGGAGAGTATCGTTCAAGGGGTCTACTTAACCTGGTAGATTTTATAACAACATTTGCAGGAGTTTGAGGTACTTGTTGCTTTTATTGTTGTGCATTTTGATTTTCTGGTACCTTTGGAGTTTCCTTTTCAATAATCTCATCAAGCACTATGTATTCTGGTTTTTCTTTTTCTTGTATCTTTCCCTGCAACTGATATTTGTACATGACCTTCTCATTGAATATGACATCTCTACTCCTAATTATTTTGTGATTTTTATAATCCCATAAGCGATAACCAAAATCATTAACATTGTATCCAATAAAGATACACTTCTTGGATTTTTCCTCAAGCTTTGTTCTATTTTCTTTATCAATGTGGAGAAATGTTTCACAACCGAAAGTCTTCAAAAAAGAATAGTTTACCTTTTTACCTGTCCATGCCTCCTCTGGAATTCCACCATCCAAAGAGCTTGAAGGTCCTCTATTTATTAAGTAAATAGTAGTATCTACAACCTCTTCCTAGAACTATAAGGGAAAACTAGTATGAAATGTCATACTCCTTGCATGCTCCATGATTGTCATGCTCATCCTTTCTGACACACCATTTTTTTGTGGTGTTCCCGAAACTGTCTTCTCTCTACGAATCCCATGGTATAAAAAGTAATCATCAAGCTCTTTTTTGCAATACTCACCTCCATTGTCTAATCTGATAAACTTCAACCTTTTTCCTGTCTCATTCTCAAGCAAAGTTTTCCATTTCTTAAAAGTATCAAAAACATGAGATTTTTGTCGAATGCAATAAACCCAAGTTTTTCTACTTGCATCATCAATAAAAGTAACATAATAACGAGAGCCACCAAGAGATGATACCCAATATGGTCCCCATACATCTGTATGCACAAGATATAAACTTTCACTCTTATTTTCTTTTCCAACTCTGAGAAATATGACTCTCTTATGTTTTCCATAAACACAATGCTCACAGAAATCCAAATAAATTTGTTTAAGATCTGGAAACAAATTTATTTTGTGAAGTATCTGCATCCTCTTCTCACTCATGTGTCCAATCCTATGATTCCACAGTTTTGTATCCACTCCTGTAGAATCTAAAGAGATAGAAGAGTCAGTATTACCAGTACATAAATACAATGTACCTACCTTCTCTCCTTTTCCTATCACCAATGATCCTTTGGTGACTTTCCACACCTTATATTTAAATATGGATATACAACCTTCACTTTCCAACTGACCTTTTGAAATTATATTTTTCCTTAGATCTGGAACATGTCTTACCTCTTTCAACAACCATTCATTTCCATTCCTTTTCTTTATTTTTTCCTTTCCCATTTCAACAATTTTTCATGGTGCATCATCACCCAAATGAACATGTCCAAAACTTGTCCAAAATCACCTTGAACATAATATAGAAAATGTTTGGGGTGTGGCATGAAATGAAGCCCCTGAATATACTACACAAGACTCAGAAATATTATCTACAGAAAGAATCAAATCATCTTGTAAAACATCACCTGTTACATTTTCTTCCTGATTTTTCTCCTATTGTCCATTTCTTTGTTTCTTTGGAGCTCTGCAATCCTTCTTCATATGTCCTTTCTTCCCACAATTACAACACTCTATCTTTACAAGTCTAGATTTGGATCTTCCCTTCCTAGAATTCCCATGGTTTCCTGATCCCTTTCCTCTATCCTTTTGTCTTCCCCTGTTCTCCATGTTTAACGCATTACCTGATGTCTCACCTGTACTTTTACGTCGCATTTCCTCACTAAGGATAACACCAACAACATCATCAAATTTTAAATTGTTTGAACCCCATACATAGTTACTTACATCCATGACCAAGTCATTCCAACTTTCTGGCAATGAGCACAAGATTAGAAGAGCCCTGACCTCATCATCAAATTCCACTTTTATAGAACTTAATTGATTAGTAACCATATTAAATTCATTTAAATGATCTACAACAAACCCACCTTCTGACATTTTCATATTAAATAATATCTTCATTAGAAATACCTTATTGGACGTTGAGGGTTTTTCATACAGTTTATCCAATGCATCCATCAGCTCCTTCGTTGTCTTTTCTTTCGAAATATTGAAATCCACTGACGTTGCCAAGCTTAGTTGTATCATTCCCAGTGCCTTTCTGTCAAGAACCGATCCAGATTTTATGAGCATAACGAAATGAATATAGATTATTAATAGGTGTTTAACACAAAATAACAGAGATACAACAAAATTGGTTTTCTATTCAATAAGGAAATAAGGTGAAACTGTAAAATGCAGCGGAAACAAGCTTACTGGGATGGTGGTGGCTTATCTCTGAGGAGAGATGTGATGGTTGTTCTCATTCACAAGAAGAAAATTACAATGATTCTCTGAAGGCCTTTTTACAATAAATAGGAATGCCAAAAACCCTAGACATCCAAAAACCTAACCCTAGGAGATGAAGCGCCAAAAGTCATGTGGGCCCCGTTTGGGTAAGTTAGTATATCAACTTCCCGGGGTCGTAACTGTTGTAGGAAAATCTCCCTGCGGACAGGTAGATTGCCTCAAAGAGCTTGACCCTAACTCTAACACATAAAATGATTAACGTGGACACTGACTTCCTTTCAAATCCATACAAACTAACACATGAGAAGGAAGGAGAACAGAAGTACCTATTTATCGACGTTTGACCCTACACGCTCTGAGTTGAGCTCCAATCCTTTGCTCCTTGCTGAGTCCTGTAGACAAACAAGATACGACCACTTCCTACTCTATTGATATTAGCTTGAAAACAAATCTATCTATCAATGATAAGTTCATGTAACATTAGACACAAACTAGAAAGAAACAAGCCAAGCATGTCATATTGATGAAAATAACGACAGCAGTACTTACAATCGTAGATGCAAATGCGACAGCTTCGTCGAGTCCCCTTCGTCTAAACCTTGCTCGAAAGATCCACAACCTGGATAACAACAGCTTCACTAATCACTCTCCTTTGGCTGACTGTGTGTTTCCTATAAGATCATAGGTTTCATGCTAGCAGTTCTTCCCCCTTTCCACCATCATAGAGCTTGCTTATATAGGTTAAGAGGAGCTTAACCTCTTGAGTTATCTTTAGAACAAGTTGGGGAACCTCCTCCTTAGATCAGGGATTCTCTGATGGAACCAAGAATTCGAATGCAACTGCCTTCCAATCTTGAAAGATCCTCCCTTTATTCTCCTCAACGGGCCAACTACTGCCTCATATTAGGCAGCGCTCCCTCAAAAGGGGCATCAGAGCGCTGTAGTGCTCCCTAAGAAGCTTGAGGGAAGCGCCAGTGCCCTAAAGGTGGATAGCGTTCCTTCATAGGGGGAAGGGGAGTGTTATAATTCTCCCTGAAGCCTTATAGGGGAGCGCTCACCCCTAAAACCTTTGATTAAAAGATCTCTTCAGGTGTTAAGAGTTCCTTGACTTCATTTAACCAGTTCTCCTTCTCCAAACCCAATGTATGAGGTGTTTTAAGTGCCTCCTTAGTGTCGTCGTTAAGGCAGTATGCTTGAATAGCGTTTTCGACACTTATGAACAACTTGCAACACTTGTGAAAGTTGTAAGGAAGATGTGACACTTACGACAATTGAGAGGAACATGTGACACTTATCCAGTTGAGTAATTTTGATGTGTAACATAATGCCCCCCAAAGTATGAAGTTAGAAGATGCGAACTGATAACTGAAATGATTTGTAGATGTTCAAGCAAGGGTATAGACTTGGATGACCTGACGGAAGCTGCACACAAAAAACATCCAACAAATATCATGACATATTTCAAAACCCAAGGCAGGCATACCTATGCTTGGGTGATCAAGACTTGCAGTATATGGCCGCCATCAAATACATTGTGGATCCATAATTGTATTGATAAAAAGGTATATCCACCGAAGATACAATGTGGATCTATACTCTAATGACTCGGACTGATTGTAGCCACGAAAAATACAGAGTGGATCTACGAGATGACAGGACATAGCCATGACCAATACAAAGTGGATCTATGTGACAGTGTATGTGTTCTTTGTCCAATAGAAACTCCTTCGTAGCCTGGGCAAAGCATATATCAAAGTGGTTACTCAACCTAGAGTCTTCTTACCAATCCCAACGTGGTACGATCCTGACCATGTGAATAGATGTCTTGATGTCGAACATGGCAGAAACCACTTGATTACCGGTCAATGGTGTGAATCGTTAACAAGTGCGAGGGAGATCACCATTAATGTCAATGATTCCCAAGGTACCCTAGTACATTCCAGCGAATGTGAATAGATGAGATGAAGTCGAACACCCGTGGAATCATTCAATCAGAGGTCAATGATGTAAACCTACTGTCAAATGTGAGGAGGCTTGCCATTGAGGCATGCACGTCCCAAAGTAATAACTGGTTTCTAATTCTGATTCCTGGATAATGTGTTGAATTCGACAGGAATAGACTCGTCGAGGGAGGGCCTTGATGTATCCCCCATCAATGACACGAAACATACATAGAGATGTAATTGGCAGCTCAAATGGACATGGACTGACACAGGTTTTGAGGAAAGATATTTGGGATGGCTGACTCTAGAGGCGGATACTTCCCTTGAACACTGAGGCACAACAACAAAACATGACATGGACCAAAACTATGCAGTGGATACTGTGACTTGCGTCGGGTGACTTAAAGGAGTGAAAGGAACTCAAAGGATTGGCTCAGTGGAGAGGTTTAGCGGATTATGATATGTGAAAATGACAAAGTGCCATGTTCAAGGGCGACTCTAAGAAGTGTTGGATGATGTTCTCAAGAGACTGCTTGGCTTGCTCCTTTCAATTTTTTCCCCCATCCAGATAGATGAGTACCTCTTTTTTATTTAATGAGCTCGAGGAGGATAACACATGCTCGATATAACTCACCTTCGGTAAGTTCCTCTTTCTTTGTTTAACGAACCAGAAAAAGTAAGGGTTCGGTCCCATATGGGCCTGTCGATGTGTGCTTTAACGAGTCCAAAGACAGAAAACTTGAAGGTTTTTCGGGATTATAGAGTTTGGAAAAACACTTAAAAGAGAACTCTCTCAATTCCTTTTTCGTACAGTAGTCTAACGAGACCAAAAAGGGGTAAACTATCGCTCAAAAGACGCCCTTTCTGACCTTTTAACGAGTGTGAAAGGAAGCAAGGTCACTCGACAATATTTTCATATTTAGAGAGTCTGAAAAGGGTTTAAAGATTACTCCAGGGGGGTTCCTTTTTCGTGTGGTGTCCATACAGGTCCGAAAAAGAGATAAAAGTTTACCCGGTTACGTTCTCATATTATCGAGCTCAAGAACGAACTAAGACTATGCTCATAAGTGTGACAAGGTGAATCATCTGCCAGATTTGCCAGGAAACCTGCGATGTCATAACTACAAACCAAGGAATTAGTGAAGCCATTATATTATTAGAGAAACCCATAAATGACCATACCTTATGAAAAATGAAAATTTATAAATAACAATTCGTTGAAAATTTCATTTACCATTTCATTTTGCAAGGATTTTGGAGTAGTGGAGATTCTCAGTTTGAAGTGGATCTTGTTTTGTTCGCTGCCGGAGCTACGGTTGACCATTTCTCTTTCTGTTTGGACCAGGTATATGTCCATCCCTTCTTCTTTCAAACACATGGTTTCACATTCATTTTAATGCATCATTTATTTTAAAATATGAAGCCCTAAGTTGCCCCAAGTAAAACCAAATCGGCCTCTTTCAAAATCAATGGAAAAATGGGATTCTTTTACAAAAACGTTTTTAGAAAAGGGTGTCCAAGATGCCAACGCACCAATAGTCAATTAGATAGGTCGTTTTTTGGCAAAAGAACCCATGAAACATCTCCCCATATGCCCACGCAGCCCCAAAGTTGTTTTGATTTTTTTTAAACATTTTCATTGTTATTTAATGAATGCTAAATGTCTAGGAAGGGCGTGGTAATTACAAAAGAGTGTGTGGTCACTTTTAAATGATGTGGGCACCTTATTTCACGTTTTAAATTGCTTTTGAAAATTGTCGAAATTGCCAAAACGTGGAAATAATGAGTTTCTTTATTTTTTTGTTTTGTAGGTAAATTCGGCGACCATGATCGAGTGGAAAGAAAGAGAACATGAGATGGATGACTTAACTGCTTTGCGGAGTCCTCGCACACGGGCTACGTTGCGAGCTTGTGGTTTGCTCAAATTCTTCAAGTTGCAAAAAATGAAGAAAGAGATCTTATTGCTCAAGCATATGATCGGCCTATGGGATGTTGCAGAACAAGGATTTTGTATTGGCACACAACTTTTAACCATTGAGTTAGAAGACGTGTATTTTTTGACTAGCCTCTCGAAAAGAGGGGTCCTCATATCTTTCTCCGGGCAGAGGGAACTACCTGAACAAGTGGACGTGTATCTGTCTCGCCACTGTATCCCAGGAGAAAGGCTGGTAAGGGGTAGAATCTCTATCAAGGATATTCGAGAACTGCCCCTCCGGTCTATACTGTTTTCTATCATGAGCGTGACAGGCAGTACTAGCGCGCATCTGGCATCAATATTTCAGGTGGCTTACGATGTTTAGTGTTTGGAACCAACACTGTTCAACTGGAGTGCAGGGTTTCTTCGAAACGTGAACGAACAGATTTCATGGTGCAGGACTGGACAAAAGCAGTTTGGTTATGGCTCATTTTTGGTCTCATTTTTTCTAGAATGCATCCCTCAGATAGCACTGGCGGTGCGACCAGTGGATGACCCTAGGATGGAGAGGTGGACCAGTCTGTCTCCAAGGCTGGTATCAGAGTTAGAGTTCCATTTCACTGGTGATTTCTTTTCCTGGCTGAGACAACAGTATCTCTGGATAGAGGACTTCCCTTATGCTGAGGTAGATTTCTGCAGGAGAATGGATTTGATTTTGTCCGCGGGGGAAGACTGGGATGTGTCAGGTAAGAGACTGAGTCATACCTTGTCTAATCTTTGTTTTTTGAGTTTTTAATGTATATCTATTTTTTTTGGGTATGTAGAAGATTTTTAACAGATGTATGTTTTCAACGTGCAGACAAGGGAGCAGTGCGCCCGGCTGATATACTGGTACTAGGATGTCGCGCGGGAATCTTGGTTGCAACAGGCTTGACATTACCAGTGGCAGGTCTCCGGGAGGTTGAGAGAAACCTCCAAGGCCTCACGATGGGCATTCCTCCTTTACGGGGGGAGAAGTGCCTTTACATCTGCAGAGGCACACTGTGGGAGTACCAGAGAATATCAATTCTCTATTGAGGCACGTAGTACGTGTGGTGATGTGTTATTCGCAGCACAATGTAGTGCGGGGAGATTAGAGTCTCTTCGTTGATTATATTTTTGTATGCCTTGTCAGGCGACGTTGTATGGGTGGAAAAGCCCAATATTTTTCCCTTCTACATACTTTTTGATGTAATCCAAACATTTCAGTCACGCCATATATATATATATATATATATATATATATATATACAGTTTCGAGTTTTTACAGTGCCAATGATTTGTACATGATGATGTTTGTGATGCGTTTTAATTTACATGTAATGTATAGTTTTGTTTTCCTTAACTCTTATATGTGGGAAAGATACCGATCCATGATATAGTTAGCTAATGAATCTGAAACACTGTTAAGTTCTCTTGGAATGTGTCTATATTCAATGTAATCGAACATTCATTCAAGGCGGTGAACTTGTAAGTGTAGACGTAGCAGGATAGGACTACGGATAACGTAGATACGGTTGAGTTGATAAACCACGAGTTGGGAGTCTAAGTAAATAATGATGCGAGAGATACCTAGGGAGGAGGCTTGGGTCAACAGTCCGATGACAGCATGATATTCTGCCATGTTGTTGTTTGCTGGTCCTAAGAAGATACCTCATGAACTCACCACCTCGTCAAATTGGTAAATAACCCATGTTGCCAAAGCAATGTTCTGGGTATGTCAACTAGCGCCATCCGCGAACCCAAAAAAAAAAGGAAAGGAAGACGTCATCTGCGCATGAAAACACAAGCACAGTCATGAGTGGAAAAGGTAAAGAATCGAGCACACGAAAGAAATAGACACACCAAACTAAAATACAATAATGTATAAAGTACAGATGCTAGGTGATCTAGGCATAGTACTTTTTAAGGTAAATCCCATTTCGGGGCTCTCCCAGGGAAATTCCATCATGATCTACTAGTTCGTAAGCACCTCTGTGTAGAACACGCTTCACGATGTAAGGATCGTGCCACATAGGTTCTAACTTTCCTGTCCCCAATTTGTCATGAGCTTGGTCGTAAACAAGGACTAAGTCTCCTTCTGTAAAAGTCTGAGGGTGGATGGATTTGTCATATTGACTCTTAATTCATTTCTGATGTGCCTCATTGGCGAGAGCAACATCACGACGTGTTTCGTCCAACTTGGATAGATACAAGAATCGTTCTTCTTCAGCAGAAGTATGGGGTAGGAGTTCTACTTTCAATTTGAGTGATGGAATCTCACACTCAATTGGTAGGATGGCTTCAATTCCATAGACCAACTGGAAAGGAGTGAATCCAGTTGAGGTTTTCACAGAAGTGTGATAGGCCCAGAGAGCGGAGAATAGTTGTAAATGCCACGATGTCTTGTTTTCCCCTACCATGCGTTGGATCATGGTTTTTAGGACTTTGTTGATAGCTTCAACTTGTCCGTTCACTTGAGGGTAGTAAGGGGATGAGTTTCCATGGAGAAAACCCAATTTGACATGTAACTCGCTCATCATCTGGTTTTTGAAGTGTGCACCATGATCAGTGACAATGACACGTGGTACCCCAAAACGAGTTATGATATGGTTAAAAGGGAACAGAGCTGCAGTACGACCATCATTCAGGAAGGTAGGCATAGCCTCAGCCCATTTGGTGAAGTAGTCGATGGCGACGATGATGTAACCGTGCCCCCCGGCTAAGGTAGGCTTACACTGCATGAAATCGATGCCCCATTTGGCAAAGGGGCCGATGGCGATAATGGGGTGCAGCGCAATAGGGTGGGTGCATGCATTATTGTTAAAGAGTTGGCAGGGTGGGAATTTTTTGATAGCCTCGATGCAATCTTTGAAAATGGAGGGCCAAAAGTAGCCGGCACATAAGATTTTTTGGGCTGTGGCCATCCCGGAGAGGTGACCGCCACAAGCGCCAAGGTGACAATCGTTCAAAACGTGTTCAGCCTCCTCGTGAGTCAAACATCGCCGAAGGATGGTGTCAATACCACGACGGTACAAGGTGTCGTCGAGGATGAGATAACGATGAGAGTGGTGACGAATGCGTCAATGCTCTTCACGAGAGATGTTGGGCTGAAAATGTTGGGTTTGAAGGTAGAGGAGGATTTCTTCGTACTAAGGATCAGAGGTGTTGATGAGGAAGAGAGATTCATCAGGGAGAGAATATCTAGTTTCGATGTCTTCATCAGCACGAGGTAGAGTATAGATGAGCTCAACAAACACCATGGATTTTTTGGCTTTAGCCTTTGTAAACTCAAGATCGAATTCTTGAAGAATAACGATCCATTTTGAATATTTTCCCCCAAGCACTGGACGTGTCAAGACGTGGTACATGGGGTTGGAGTCTGCGATTACCGTGGTGGTGTGTAATAAGATGTAATGGCGGAACCTATGGACAACGATGATGGCTGCCAGAGCCAGTTTCTTGACATGTGAATATCTGAGTTCGGGTCCAGATATACTCTTGCTCAGATAATAAATCACATGTTCTTCGTCGTTAGGGTCCTCTTGAACTAACACCATCGCAATGGTGGAAGTAGAGGTGGCCAAGTAAAGGATATAATCCTTTGTATACTCCGGAGGGTGTAAAAAGGGAGCGTGGGTCAAGGCGTGCTTGAGAGCATCGAATGAGCATTGGGCAGTGTCATCCCAGATGAAAGGGATGTTTTTCTGTAGTAACCGCATAAATCCTTTAGTGATCTCAGCATAGTTGCAGATGAAACGGCGAAGAAAGTTTGCTTTTCCTTGCAAACTTTGGAGTTGGGTTAAGTTGGTAGGTGACGGTAAGGCTAGGATGGCCTTAATATTTAATGGATCCACCCTGATCCCATCTTTGGAGACAATGAAACCGAGGATTCGACCGGATTCGACAGCGAAAATGCACTTGTGTGGGTTCAAGCGAATGCGATAGAACCTACATCGAAGAAAAATCGCACGTAAGTGATCAATGTGATCGGATCGATTGGATGAATGGATGGGTAAATCATCAAGGTAAGGCTCCGCGATATGCTTGATGTCATGGAAAGCGTACGACATGGCCCGCTGGAAAGTAGCACCAGCATTTTTAAGGCCAAAACGTAGCTTTCGGTAGGCGAAAGTTCCCCATGGGAAGATAAAGGTTGTCTTATGTTGATTAGTGGGTAAGATTTCAATCTAGTTATACCCAGAAAATCCATCCATGAAAGAGAAGATTACACTCCCTGCGCAGTTATCGATGATTTGGTCGATGAAGGGCGTAGGGTAGTTGTCCTTAGGACAAGATTTGTTGAGATCTCGATAGTCAACACAAACACGAATGGTCCCTTGTTTTTTGGCAACCAGAACAAGGTTGGAGACCCATTCGGTTAAAGGGACGGGGTAGATAAAGCCAGATTTGAGAAGTTTTTCAACTTTTTCCTTTATAGCTGCGATTTTCTGGGGATGAACCGGGCGAATTTTTTGTCGAACGGGTTTCGCGTCAGGGTAAGTTTTGATTTTGTGTATGATGATTGAAGGGTCAATCCATGGAATTTCCTCGTAGCTCCATGCGAATACATCGCGGAATTCCTTGAAAAAAGCGGTGTAAGACACCACTTCGTCGAGTGTGCAATTAGCACCAAGGTGAATATTTTCCATGACACCTCCTTTGATCGAGATGTCAATAACGATCGTAGTGGAGATGTTACCCATGTTCCCCTCAGAGAGAGTATCTTGTGTGAGGATGGGAGATTGCGGAGCATCGACAACATCGGGAGGGAAGACAGAGTGTATGTCTTGGTGAATTTCTTCCAACGACAAAAGAAAAGAGGATCGATGATGGTTTTCATCCCAAGGCAGGTCGTCAATGCTGAGCATTTCCATAATCGATTCGTCAGAAGGAAAAATGTGGGAAATGTAATCGACGACAGATGATAGGGAATCCAACCATGAGGGCATCGAGTAAGCATCGGGTGCTAACGAATGTGACTTGTTGGGAGAAGGAGAGGCAGATTGAATAGCTACGTATGCGGCCTCGGCTGGGCTAAGTGGCATAGTGTCACTGAGCACATCGAATTCTAAAGGACTTGGTACAATCCAAGGGTCAGATGATTCCAAGGATTGATAAGGCATAGTCGAGATCATATTGACGGCGGCAATATGATGTGGGGTAGGTGGAAGTGGTGTAGGGAAAGTACCCATAAGGCTAGAATATTTCAATAAGCCAACACCAACGCTTTCATATGTAACTGGATGGTCTCCCAAAAAAGGAATGTTGTTGGTGGCGAGGATGCAAGCGTCAGGTGTACAGAAATCAAGTTGGTCGATGGTGACAATTTTGCCTTGATGGGGGAATTGTACACACCGGAACATCGACGAGGCGACTAAATTCATAGCGTAGAACCAACTTCTTCCGAGTAATAGGTTGTAGTTAAGGGGAGCATCGACCACCTCGACGTCAACGGTAACATTTTTTCTGCCCAACTAAACGGCTAAGGATTGCAACAATCCGTGAGGATGAAAACCTCATCCATCGAAAGTGCATAACATTGTAGCGGATTTGTTAAGGGTAGGCGATTTTAAGCCTTTCCAACAAGCTAAGGACATGACACAAGTAGAGGCTCCCTCATCCAGGATAGCTCGGTGGATTTGTTGATTGTGCACAACAACATCGATTTGGAAGGCTAGCTGGTGGGAGAGTCGTGGTTGATTATCATCCAGATTAAATGTGAGGTTGTTCGATGACTCAGGATCAAAAGCACCGAGAGCGGCTAAGAGCGTTCTACGTTGGCTAGGACAGTGTTGTAGAACTTCTAAGGTGGACATAGCGCACGGTGCTTGGGCCAAATCTTCGACAATATTGTAATTTTTGGCAGCCCGTGAATTAGGATTGAAGGTAGATTTCCGGATGGTGCTCTTAGGAGGGTGTAAGATAGAGTCAAAAGAAGGTTTTTCAATCTGAAGTGGCCCGGATGGAGGGCTAACAGACGGAGGGTTAAAAGAGGATGGTAACGGGTCTGGTGGAGAACCGTTAACAATCTTCGATTTATCAGGTTTAACTGGCGTGTCATATGTCACAGAGTGACTGGTTAGATTAACCCCATTAAACATGTAAATGTGGTCACTTGTTGAGGCCTCATCATGAGGTTGGTTGGAACTGCCCCCCGACATGGGGGTTTGGGCAACCAAAGATTGCTGCTGTGGAAAAGGCTGAGTAAGAACATCGGGTTGTGAATTTCCCCTGAAAAGTTTGGCCACTTCATCGCGATGTGGACAGTATCGGGTGTAGTGATCGTCACCATAGATGAGACATGGGAATTTCGGTTTTCATTGTGGTTGTTTTCCGGCAGCAGGGGTTTGTGGTTGGGTTTTGGGTTGTTCATTGTTATTGTTTTTCTTTGGTTTGTTTCTCTCTTTCTTCTTGCTCCCAAGCTGTTGTGAAGGGGTTGATTGGACCGCATTCACCTCAGAGACCTGAGTTTGAGGGCGAGTGGAAGAGGGTGCAGTTGAGCTGGGAGCAGCCGTCGAAGTGGGTCGCTGAATTGTTCCAGCCGACTGTGTAGCATATTGGGTTTTGACAGAGCCAATAACTCCATCCGCGTGGAAAGTAGATGATGGTTTGGATGGATCGTTAGTGGCATGGGTAGCATTCGATATCAACTCGTACAGAGTACCAGATTTTGAATAGACTAAGTCTAAATACTGAGCTCGGGAAATGGCTTCTTCCTCGGTGACCACACCACCCATGGAAACATCATGAGCAATCTGGGGTAACAATGATTTAGTGAACCATTCCGCTAACAATTGTTCAGGAATGACCGCTTTGATTAGCCTTCGTCGTCATCTCCATTCATGAATATGATCAGAGATATGTACAGACGTTGTTTGACGAAGGGAGGTTAATAGTTCGGTACCCGTCTCGTATCAAATGGGCAGTTGGAAGTGTGTGAGGAAGGACATGGCGAGGGAGTTGAAATCGTGAAAAGATGCGCGTGGTAATTCAATATACCATTTTGCTGCGGGACCCGTAAGTGTTCGTTGGAAAAGATGCAAATGAATAGAATTGTCCATGAGGGAATTGGATGAGCACCACAAGTGGAAAGTCATCACGTGGTTGTTTGGGTCTTCTCCAGGCTTTCCGTCAAATTTTGGGATGTCGGAAGGGAGTTTAGCTGGAATAGCTGGCCAAACCAAAGAATGATAAATAGGATCATTCGTTAACCGAGACAAGTCTGGAAGGTCCAGGGTAGCTAGAAAAGGTAGTTGTCGGTTAATCTGTGGGTAATGTTGGTGTGGCATGGGGACACCAGTGGGGCCAATCACTAGGTTATGTGAATAATTGTAACTAGTGGGCCCTCTTGTATGAGGTTGGTTTTGACCAAGGTACACAGGGTTTGAGGTGTTTTGAGAAGCGTGTGTGAGCGGAGGATAAACAGATGGGTTTTGAGGGTTGTAGGTTGGATTTGGCACTTGTCCATAAGGAGGTTGTTGTGGAGTCTGAGAATTGTGTCCTGCCAAAAACTGTGGGTTTCCTTGAAAAAGGACATTCCACGGATTAGGTGCGGCAGACACATTTTGTCTGTGTGGTTGTTGGTAGACTCTGGATTGAGGCTGCCCCCCAGCATGAGGGTGCCCCCCGAATGGAATTTTTCCTCCAGTGGGAGGGTTCCCCCTGACTTGAGGTAGATTTCACGAAATTTGAGAGCCAAACGTAAATGACTGACCGGTACCGTCGAGCGGATTAAGACCACCAAGACTGGTCTCTCCGGGTTGTTGGATAGGTATGGAACTTCCCGGCATAACTTGAGTAGTAGTGGTTTTGGTAGTAGTGGCAGTGGAATCATTCAGTGCCCTGAACCCAAAAGGAAGCATAGGTCTT
The DNA here is from genome assembly GCA_009831015.1 of Picea engelmannii. Lineage (NCBI taxonomy): Eukaryota > Viridiplantae > Streptophyta > Pinopsida > Pinales > Pinaceae > Picea > Picea engelmannii. The sequence goes on along the minus strand of ML777106.1, from coordinate 348,164 downwards.
GGTGTTATAGGTGTGCCAATCGCATCTTGGTTGACCACTGCATTACCGGCAGGAATAGTCGGAATGTGAGGGACCATTGTACAATGGGCCATCTGGAGGGGAAGAGTAGGCCTTGGACCAACGGATCATATGTTCAGACCAACGGGTGGTGTGGATGTAAAGGTGGTGGTACTGGTAAAATGGTTTAGGGGTACGATGTAGGAGATGGGTGCATCGGCACCTTCCCCTGTTCCATAAAGATCTCGCATCAAGCGTGGTGGACTTCGAACAATGTCTGCGGTCCAAAAGGGGTCATCGGCTAAAGGGTTTTGATGGGACCCAGTTGGAATGTCAGAAGGATTGACGACGACAAATTTACCAGCGGAATTTAGTTGGAGGATACATCGTTCATATCCCTCTAGAATGCGGTAAGCTTTCAGAGATTCTGAAACAATCCAAAAATTCTCCAAAGGAGTGGGAACTTCTTCCTGGGGAGTTGTAGTGTTTTGAATCTTTCTCTGTTGAGGAGATTGCTCCGTAGAATGAGGGGGTAAAGGGGTGTTTCCTTCCATATTTTTTGGAGGAAGTCCCTGTAGCCTCCGCAAATGACGTGGAGGGTCGATGTTGGCGAAAAAGAGTCGGCGAAAGAGATCTATGGCCAACTACCGAAAAGAAACAACATACACTAATAGAAATCTAAGAATCACAACCAAGCAAACAGGACCTTCTTTTGATGACCGTACTAATTGGTGATGAAATCCAACTTCGCATGATCAAGTCCAGAAGGGGTGGGGCTAGGGTGGAATAGTTACAATGGCGACCTTCTTAACGGACTTACGCCTTGGTGCAAGCTTCCACGCAGTAATTGTGGATTTACCCTCCAAGGAGCCCGAGTGAGTTTGACCAATGTCTTCCCCAGGTACAGTGAGACTTCCTGTCAGCGTCACCTTGTGTAAGACCCTAAATATTATGGCCACTAAGGTTACCAATTCGTAGTCAGCTCCTGGGCGGGAACAATCGACAGTCTGATCCGAATGTACGGGCAGGGTATCGAGCCCGAAATCAACTAAAAGGCTTCCACGTAGTAATTGTGGACTTACCTTGAATCGATCCCCATAATACGATCTGACCACCACAATCAGTTAAACCACGAAGGGTTAGTCCCCGTAGCTCACCCGAATGTGACCTCGTGCGTAACCCCTGTGTGAGAGGGGGATCCCAAGCAGACTTATACGATGATTGGATTTGACTCTCCTTAACTCAGGATGCTACTATTTGTTTTGGAAACTTTGGAGAGTTATGCTCACAGCCTAATCCAAAGTGCTAAGCCTAGTCTACTGTTGGTGGAGGATCCTAGAAAAGAAAAAGTTTTAAATAATTTTTAATTAGCGTTGATTTTTATAGTTGTTCTTTACTCAAATGGGGGTGCATGGAAGTGAAACGAATGGAATTATGACTCAGTCCCAAAAATGCATCAAAAATGATAAGCATTCATTCATTTTCGATGAACATCTATCTAAGGTAAAGAGAGAGAGTTCTTTTCACTAACAAGCACTAATAAGGAGTCTCCTCAAACAAGTTTTCTTCAATCAAATCCTGATGTGATGCTAAAACTCTTCAGATGCCTTCTAACATGCACAATCAATCATGAAGATGATTTTTATTGTTTGCATATGAATAATGATCAATTCAACACAATGCTTGTCTTGCTAATTATCTTCTTGTATGAATGAAAATCAGACCAACACAAGCAGAAGTCATACAAACAATACACCCTTTCGTTGCAATCAAAACAAAAAGCGAAAGAAAAGAAACAATCAAAGAGAAAACAAACTTCACACCAAAAAAGAAAAAGTTGAAGAATAATGACCTTGACTAAAATCAAAATGAAAGGATCTGTAGGCCTTTGATGACCTTCACCAGAGTTTTTCGTTCAGTTGATGAGGAGATAAAGGCAATGCATAGGTTTCTGACTCCAAATGACAGAAAAACTCAACAACAATAGTGAAGAAGGTTACAAAATCCAAATAGTAAGATGTTCATTCTTCAAAAAGACAGATGCCAAGGCTGGAAGGGAAGAAGCATTGGCTCACAGGGTTACCCAGCACGAGAGACACGGAGGAAAAACCCAGAAAAAGCAATTCTGGAAGGTTTACTGGCCAAAGGAGGGTTGGCGCTCTGTTTCCAAAGGAAAGGATCATTATAGCGCTCTGTACAAGGATATTAGGGAGTGTTGGCACTCTATTAACACAAGGACAGGGGCGCCAAGTTCAAAAACTCCCAAAAAATGTCAAAAATTCAAAAATTGCAGTTCAATTTCGACAATTAAGCTGAGTATGATGGGTTAGGGAGCCAATCAACTCATGAAACCAATCAAAAGAGGAGTGGACTAGGTCTGAAACAATCAAGGGGTAGAACTAGGTCAATGAGGAGAAATCAAAACAAGAAGTTTCGATTTAAGGCTATCTCCCCAGCGGAGTCGCCAGTTTTTGTTGTAGGAAAATCTCCTTGTGGACAGATAGATTGCCTCAAAGAGCTTGACCCTAACTCTAAGACAGAAAATGTTTAACGTGGACACCGACTTCCTTTCAAATCCATACAAACTAACACATGAGAAGGAAGGAGAACAGAAGTACCTCTTTATCAACGTTTGTCCCTGCACGCTCCGAGTTGAGCTCCAATCCTTTGCTCCTCGCTGAGTCCTGTAGAAAAACACGATACGACCACTTCCTACTCTATTGATATTAGCTTGAAAACATATATATATATCAATGATAATTTCATGTAAAATTAGACACAAACTAGAAAGAAACAGTCCAAGCATGTCATATTGATGAAAATAACGACAACAGTACTTACAATCGTAGATGCGAATGTGACAGCTTCGTCGAGTCCCCTTCGTCTAGCCCTTGCTCGAATTATCCACAACCAAGATAACAAAAACTTCACTGATCACTCTCCTTTGGCTGACTGTGTGTTTCCTATAAGATCATAGGTTTCATGCTAGCAGTTCTTCCCCCTTTCCACCATCATAGAGCTTGCTTATATAGGTTAAGAGGAGCTTAACCTCTTGAGTTATCTTTAGAAAAAGTTGGGGAACCTCCTCCTTAGATCAGGGATTCTCTGATGGAACCAAGAATTCGAATGCAACTGCCTTCCAATATTGAAAGATCCTCCCCTTATTCTCCTCAACGGGCCAACTACTGCCTCAGATTAGGCAGCGCTCCCTCAAAAGGGGCATCAGAGCGTTGTATCACTCCCTAAGAAGCTTGAGGGCAGAGTCAGCGCCCTAAAGGTGGATAACGCTCCTTCAGAGGGGGAAGGGGAGCATTATAACACTCCCTGAAGCCTTATAGGGGACTTCCAGTGCTCCCTAGACTGATATAGGGGAGCGCTCACCCCTAAAACCTTTGATTAAAATCTCTCTTCAGGTGTTAAGAGTTCCTTGACTTCAGTTAACCAGTTCTCCTTCTCCAAACCCAGTGTATGAGGTGTTTTAAGTGCCTCCTTAGTGTCATCGTTAAGAAAATATTCTTGAACAGCTTTTGCGACACTTATGAACAACTTGCGACACTTGAAAAAGTTGTAAGGAATATACAACACTTACGACAATTGAGAGGAACATGCGACACTTATCTAGTTGAGTAATTTTGACGTGTAACAGTAACTTTTGCATACGATCTTTGTTTTAGGCATATGATAGACCAATGGAAAGGTATCATTGAGGAATTCATTTTGGGGGCAATAGATAAGGAACTTACATATTTCTCCCCGTTTTCCCAAAAACATATTATTTAGGGCCTCAAAACGGCTCTAGAAGTGAAAAACTACTAAAAATAGTAAATTACCAAAATTGCCAGAAAATTGTTTTTAGCCAGTTGAAACAAGTGGGTGGCTACCAATATCCACCTAGATCAATCCTCCCTCCTTAGGAATAGATGGTCTCCATTGCATTGATTTCCCCCATCAGATGAGGAAATTTCTGTTGAATTTAGCCACGGGTGAGCCACTTGCCTTGGTGCAGGAGCTGCCCTGCTCTGACGACTCGATAACGTTGGATCCTTTGTTGTTGAGTGCCCTTGATATGTGTGTCCACAATATGATCATTAGATTCATGTTGTATGCATTTGGGGTTGAGCTTTGTTGGTTTCAGTTTTTCTACTACTTCTGAGGTGTCCAATAATGGTGGGAAATAAGGGGGAAGGAGATCCACGTTGAACAATGGGTGCAGGCCAAGGAAAGGAGGAATGTTGAGCTCAAAATAATTATCCCCCGTGAACTTGGTGATGGTTTATGGCCCATAACAGAGTGGTCAAATCTTTCGATGGGGTCCTGTAAGGAGTTCTTTATACAAGTGCAACCAAACATTTTCACCCACCTGAAACTTATGTGGCACCCGATGTTGATCATGACACTACTTGTACTTGTCATTCGAATTTTGTAGGATATCCTGAACCTGTTGGAGGATGTGATGGATGCAATCAATGAACCGGGTGGCTTTGTCAGCTTCAGTTGGATCAGGAGATGAGTTGGTCGAGGTGACCGCAAGGGGAAGTGCAACATCTATGGGACCCAATGGTTGGACTCCTTACCCCACCTGAAAGAGGTTGTGGTCAGTTGAGATATGTAGGGCTTAGTTGTAGCTATGCTTGAAATAGGGAAGGCTCTCATCCCATGTGAGAGGGTGCTTGGAATTATACATGCGAAGAATATGCACAATCATTCGATTTACGACCTCGGTTTGGCCATCTGTCTGGGGGTGGAAGGCTATGGATTTGGTGAGCTTGGTGTCCAGCAGTGACTAGAGGCTTGACCAAAATATGTTGAGAAATTGATTGTACCGATATGAGACAATGGTTTGTGGGATTCCAAAATGTACCCAGACTCATTCAAAGAAGAGCTTGGCAGTGGCCTCTTCTGTGATGCTCTTCTTGCAGGCAACCAGAATCACCATCTTAGAAAAGCGATCAACAACCACAAAAAAATAATCATTTCCCAACTTGGTGGATGGGAGGCCCAACATGTAGTCCATTGAGATGGATTCCCATGCCCCATCATGAGTAGGAAGAGGGGTGTACAGGCCCTATTTCTTAGTGGTCAGTTTGGCAATAGCACAGGTAGTGCAGGACCTCATATACTTGCTGACCTCTTGTCGATGTTTCGGCTAGTAGAAATGTTTCTATAGAATCACCACTATATTTTCGATGCCAAAGTGCCCTGCCACCTGAATATAGTGGTATTCCCAGATTAGCTTCGCTTGCTCGCTTGATGGAACAAAGATATGGCCCAGACGACACAACAACCCATCATGAAGATGGAAATTATCAACCAATGTGTTTGCACCCAACATTTAGTAGGTGGTGGTGAAGTTTGGGTCTGTCTCATAGAGTTGGGGCATCCAGAGGTCTCATAGTTGCAAGAGTCTAGCACCATGGTGAGTTCCACAATTGGAGATATGTTGAGGAAATCAACGACGCGATTGGTGCTTCCTATTTTATACTTGATGTTGAGGTGGAATTTATGCAAGTATGTGGACCAATTTTTATGGCGGTCATTCTACAATGTTCCTTGTGTCTGCATGAAATGCAGTGGCTTATGATCAGTGTGGATGACTGTCTCCTTCCCAAGAATGTAATGTCTCCATTGGCGGCAGACTTGCACAATGGAGTACATTTATTTTTCATAAGTAGGGTACTTACGAACAACATATGATAGTGTCTCACTATGATAGGCCATGGGGTGATCGTGTTGAGTGAGAATGATGCCCACAACATAGTTTGAAGCATCTCTCTCGATATCAAAGGGATGTTGCAGGTTTGGTAGTGAAAGTACTGGGGTTGAGCACAAGCGTTGCTTCAAATCATCGAACGCTTGTTGTTTGGACCGGCTCCACGCAAATTTCTCCTTACCACCACCCCTGGTTATTTAGCTAAGGGCCCATGCAATATGGGAGAATCCCAACATGAACCTATGGTAGAAATTTTAGCAGGCCCAAGAAGCTTTGAAGCTCAGTGAGTGTGGTTGGGGCTGGCCAGTGATGGATGACTTGAATCTTGGTTGGATCCACATGTACTCCATGTTGATCAATGATGTAGCCTAGGTAATGGAACCTGTCCATGTCGAAGGAGCATTTTTCCAAGTTGGCGTATAGATTGTGCTGCCGCAGGTTGTGCAGAACCTGTTGAATATGCTACAAGTGTTTGGCCCAAGTCTTGTTGTAAATGATAGTTTCATCTAGATACACCACTACAAAAGTATTGGTGAATGGTCACAGGATATCATCCATAATCCTCATGAAAGTGGATGGAGAATTTGTCAAACCAAAGGGCATGACCAGTCATTCAAAAATGCCTTCCTTTGACTTGAAGGTGATCTTCCTTACATTTGTTTGTTCTATCGGGACCTAGTGGTAGCCAGATTTCAGATCAATCTTACTGAAGTATTTGGCCCCCATGAGTTGATCAAGGAGGGTGTCAATTCAGGGAATTGGGTACCGGTTTCTGACTGTGATTTTATTCAGAGCTCGGTAATCAATGCAGAGTCGCTAGGTTCCATATTTCTTCTGTACCAGTACGATTGGGCTCCTGCAAGGTGATGAGATGGGACAGATATGCCCCTTGTGGAGAAGTTATTGGATCTATCTCTTGATCTCCTCATTCTCTAACAGAGAGTGATGATAGACTAGCCCATTGGGAAGAGGTGCATCGAGAGTCATATCGATGGGATGCTTGACCTGGCAGTGTAGAGGTACCCTAATAGGTGAGGAGAAGATATCTGAATATTATTTCATGAACTTATCTACTTTCTTCTACTGTGTGAAGAGGTCGGATGTAGAGACCCTGGATGTGGCTGTGAAATTTGGCTTATTCTAAGAGTAAATCATGAATAAGACAAACTTTCCTGTCTGAGAGATGACCTTCCTACATTGCTTAGCAGAGATCAAGGAAATAGCACTAGGTGGGACTGCCTCGGGTATCCTGTACAATTTCTTGTTCAAATTAATAATAACACTATGAGGCCTAGACTCATATACATCATGACGTTTTCATAAATAAGGTTGGCCCAAAAGAACATATTTGTGAAATCTGGCACTACTTGGTCTCTTTCTTGCCACAATGTGTTACATTTGGTATACAAGTCATCATAACTTCCGATAAGGTAGTATTGTTCCTTAATAACATCCCTGAAGGATTCTCAGGTGACCGTGACTGTAAATAATGAGGGTTCCTCTGTTTCCTTTTTCTCACATAAAGTTTCCCACCAATCTTTGACATGGGGAATGACTTTAAGGAGCGCAAAAGTAATATTTTCTCTATTCGAAAAGTTATGGACAAAAAAATACCCTTCTAGTAGATTAAACCACTTGTATACATCATCTGCATCTATCTGACCTTCAAATATAGTAATGTCGAAGTTTATTTGTACCTTGAAGGGGGCAATGCCTCCACTCAAAGACGATGCATTGCCTGTTGGTAGTCGTTGAAGGATTTGTGCGAAACTATCCATCATCTCATTCCTCTGTTGCGTGAGGGATTCCTCAATCAACAGTTTGAAAGGATATCATGTCCCATCATGTTTATTTTCTCCTACCATGAGAGGTCTCTTGAGCGTGCAAGAGATTTTTTCCTCAAGAGATATAAGCTCGAGACCCATCTCTTTGTACTCCGACCTCGTTGGGGACATGCATCAAGACGACAAGGAGCAGACCGCTCTGATACCATTGATCTAAATTTTATGAGCAGAATGAAATGACTACAAATTATTAACAAGTGCTTAACACAAAATAATAGAGATACAGTAAAACTGGTTTTCTATTCAATAAGGAAACAAGGTTAAACTATAAGATGCAACAGAAACAAGCTTGTTGGAATGATGGAAACTTATCTTTGAGGAGAGATGTGACGATTGTGCTCATTCGCAAGAAGAACATTACAATGAAGATCTGAAGGCCTTTTCACAATAAACAATAATTCCAAAAACCCTAGACATCCAAAAACCTAACCCTAAGAGATGAAGCGCCAAAAGTCGTGTGGGTCTCGTTTGGGTAAGTTAGTACATCAACTTCCTGGGGTCGTAACTTTTGCATACAATCTTTGTTTTAGGCGTATGATAGCTCGTTGGAAAGGTATTTTCGAGGAGATTCATTTTGGGGGAAATATCAAAGAAACATCTATATTGTTCACCGTTTTTCCAAAAAACATCATTTAAGGCCTCAAAACGGCTCCTGAAGTGAAAAACTACTAAAAATAGTAATTTTTTTTTTTCCAGAAAACTATTTTGAGCCAATTGAAATAGGTGGGTGAACACCGATATCCACCCAGATCAAGAACCTCCCATTATTCATCATTCATGTTCGTCGTCTTCTTTTTTATTCCACCCAATGGTAGGAATATATCCTTCTTATATGAATAATCTTCCATCTTATTCTTCCATAATTAGTAGTTTTAGTTGTTGAATTTATCAACCCTAAACTTTCCATATTCCTCCATTTCTCCCACTCGAACCAGGAACCCTCTTTTCCTGCAAGTTACCTTTCTCTCTAATACCATTTGTTAGAAAAAAAGGATCGTGGAGCAATAAAATATCACAAATGCATAAATAAAACACATAATATACAAAATACAATAGAGATACAGATATATGTGGTTCACCCAGTGTGGGATACGTACACCTGATAAATTTCCAAGTCCTTCCTTTATTATTATCTAGAAAATGAAGGGATACAACGTACAACACACCCATTGTAACTTCATCTTCTTTCTCTCATAGTCTCCTCTCACGGAATACAATATTCGCAATGATACATAGCTGCAATACATTTCCCTCATAAAAGAGGGTTTCCTTCTAGGGAAAAAAAACCTAACATAACTTCTACCATCATATATGCGACCTTATAATGAACGGTTCATATTTACTATGAAATTACAATATACATTTACAAGGCAATTTTTCCTTTGGGGGCCCGTTTTCCCCCGGACCCCGAAGGGGGGGTAACCCCCCCTGCACTCCCCTGTGTGGATGAGTGTACATTATTCTAGGGTCTAAAGTATTCATGGGGTATAAACACGGTTGAAAACAAAGACCTTTTAATCAAGAAGATAATCAGGCTCCACAACCAACAATTACAATCCCACAAATCCCATCAACTTGTCCATAAGGACCTAAACTCATTCTGAGGCCGATTTCACTGAAACTAAAAGATAATCTAGTTCCAACAAATATTCCCATATTCCTGGCACCTTGGCCTCTTGTGTGAATACCTACCAAAGCTACAACAACCAACGCTCCCTCTTAGTGAGGGAGGTATCCCATCCATCATCATCTAGATGTATCTTTGTCTCCTGTACCACAGTTTCACTCTAATCCTCCTAATTGGCTACTCCCTCTGTCATCGAAGTAGATCCCACTTTCTAGTCCTCCTGACTGGATGCATCCTCAACCACTAAAGCAAATCCTATTGTCCAATCCATTTCACTAGTTACTCCCTTGGTGATTGAAGAAAATCCTACTCTCCTATCCTCCTGACTGGCTTCCTCCTTTATCATTGCATTAAAACCTTCTAAGACAATTGAATCCTCCATGGAGGACACACATCTCCTATAATCCTCCTACCTTTGTACATCATGTCTAGCCTCCTCAACACATGACACTAGGAATGATTTTAGGGGCTAAATTTCGCTCATGGGCTAATTTTCCATGGTTTTTCCAAAAAAAAGATTCGCTATTTTAAAAATGATTCACCCAAATTCTATAGGATAAAATTATTTTACCTTAAAAATCGCCAAAATTTTATAAAAACTATATAAAATACTTAGAAATTTGAATATTTTTACAAAAAGTCGCCAATCATTTATAGTTAGCATATGAAGGATTAGTAAGATTTGCCAAGGTTTCTAAATTTTAAAATAAATTTCCATCCTTAAAATCATCCTTGCATGACACATGTCTTTCGGTCCTCGAATATGCCTCTCTCCTGCCTGAACCTAAGGGGGAACTCCCTTTGAATGTTTGAGTCTCCCTCTAAGCCAAATGACTCACCCTGAGATCAATATCCCTCTAATTTTGCATGCTCCCTCTAACACCTAAATCCCTCTAGGTCTACACAACCTCAAGATCCATTTTCTCCCTCTAAAATTGTTTAACTCCTCTTAATTATAATCTCCTATGAATAGTCTCGAGAGGTTTCTCCTCCGTACTAGATCCTAAGGGCTCACTCCCTATGAACTATGGCTTCCTCTAAGTTGACACTATTGGTGGGGATACCTTCCTCATCACTAGTTGAGTCACCTTCTCCCTATGTTCTATTGGTGGGGCCACCTGCCTCATCAATGGTGGAGCCACATGCTCCCTATGTGCTACTGGTGGGGCCACCTACCTCACCACTGGTGGAGCCACCTCCTACATTTGTCCTACTGGTGGGGCCACCTGTCTTTCCACTGGTGGAGCCACCTTCTCCCTATGTGCTACTGGTGGGGCCACCTAAATCACCACTTTTGGAGCCACCTACTCCCTCTATGCTACTGGTGGAGCCGCTTTCCTCACAACTGGTGGAGTCACCTGCTCCTCCTCATATTTCTCTTTTATCCTACTGGAAATAACACACATATACTGGCCTCTCAACATATGTAGGTTTCCCTCCCTAAATCCAAGAATCATCGTTGATTTGAAGCTAGATCATCTGGGCACAAACAACACTTTTCCCCTTCAAAACAATATACAGTAGCCCTTTCTCTCAATATTTTAGACTGAGAGAACACTCTTCCTAAGTTATTGCACCCATAACACATTCGACACCCTCAAAACCTCTCCTGATTCCAATAGGAATGATACTATACTAGATCCTCATACTACATGCTTGGATCTCATGCCAAGATCCACAAAGAAGTATGAGCCAGTCTTGGTGAAAGTGTCAAATAACTCTCTAGCACCTGTCATGTAGAAATATGCTCCACTATCCACCAACCAAGTCCGCCTATTGGAGACTGTACCTGAAAGGGAGGATACCAACAAGATATCCCTCGGGAACCTATCTGCAACCTCATCAACCTTTGGTATTGATGCTTTTTTCCTTCTTCCCCTTCCCCTCTGGTGTGGACATGTGAAGCATAGTGACTAAAGTGATGCTACTCAAAACATATGATCTTACTAAGATCCTTCCTCTGCCTTGGCTCTGGAGATGCTTCTCTCTCAGGAGAATCCCTTCTCCCAGGAGAACCTCTCCTACCTGGAGAACCTCTTCTTCCCTTTCTAGTGCAGGATGCAAGGGCCTAGTTCTCATCACTTCTACTCTTCACCATACCATCCATATCATCCCTAAACACCAATCGGGTCTCCTCCTGTATACAATCAGTCCACGGTCTATCAAAGTTTGGTAAATTTTCTTGTGAACATATCCCTTGCACAAATGGTTCCCAAGACCTGTGCAGACCTCCCAACACCATATTCACCAACTCAACATCCTCCACCTTATCACCAATGGCCACAAGCGGATCTAGAATCTGTGTAATATTCATAATATATTTCATAAGTGTGTCCTCATTGGACATCCTAACAGCTTGAAGTTGATGCTTCAAATGCAACTTCCTGTCTATATTCCAATTTTGGTATAGACTTACCATAGCATCATACATATCCTTGGTCGATGTCTTCTAAAAAATGTGAGGAATCAAGTGATCCTTCACAGACTCTAGAAACACCCATTTGGCCTTCACTTCCCTCTCCTTGTGGAATGCCAAACCTCTTATGTGACACTCTTATGTGACTAATTTTTGGATATGAAAATTGCTTCCTAGTGATCTAATAGTAAAACCCTAGTTGTTATCACTAAACAATTTTACATTGAAAATTATTGATTGAAATTACATGCAGCGAAAACAAAAAAGATCAGAGATGAATCATCAACACATATGAGACACAATATTTATGTTCTTGTAACCTTATCAAATTCATAAATCCCGAGGGAAAAACCATCCCTCCCAACCAATACAATATCACAAAATATGAGGACAACCTTGTCCTCTTAGCTAGTACAAATATCACCAAAAATATGAGGACAACCTTGTCCTCTTAGCTAGTACAAATATCACCAAAAATATGAGGACAACCTTGTCCTCCAATAACCATAAAAATCAGAAAACCAAACCTCAACACTATCCTGGAAATATATTATGCCCACAAATGTGTTGCAGAACTCCTGTATGACCTGCTGACATCACCTGTAAGCCCTATATGGACCTGCAATTGACTAGGAAGATCTGTAGGGATGTATGTGACTATTCCCAATGTAGCCCGTGTATGTACATGACTATTACCACTACAACCCATGTACGTACATGACTGTTTCCACTTAAACCCGTGTACATGCACAAAAACCTATATGGACCCTTCTGTACAAATTGCTTCACTCATACATTTTCTTCCTTCTGTAGTTGCCTCTCTCTCCCATACTTGTGGTGTGCTTTTCCATGCCAAGAACAGAAAATAGAGATTCCTCAACCTTAGGCCATATTTTCCACCATGCATAATTTCCCTTTGTTGAAAACACCAAGACACCTAGCACAAGTGAAAACATACACAAAATATCTTATACCATGTCAAAGATGAATCATAGATGAATCATCAACAAAAACTTATTGACCGAAATTACATGTAGTGGAAACACAAAAGATCAGATATGAATCATCAACACATATGACACACAATATTTATGTTCTTGTAACCTTATCAAATTCAGAAATATTGAGGTAAAAACCATCCCTCCCAACCAATACAATATCACCAAGTCTTAGGACAACCTAGTCCTCTCAGCCAGTACAAATATCACCAAAATATGAGGAAAACCTTGTGTTGATGGTTCATCTATAATTCATCTGTGTTTATGTTGCATGCAATTTCATTCAATATTTTTTTGTTGATGATTCATCTATGATTCATCTCTAACATGGTATAAGATATTTTTTGTATTTCTGCACTTGTTCTAGGTGGCTTGTTGTTTTCAACAAAGGGAAATTTTGAATGATGGAAATTCTATCCTAGGGTTGAGGACTCTCTATTTTCTATTCTTAGCAGGGTAAAGAACACCACACAACTAACCCTCCCAACCAATACAATATCATCAAATATGAGGACAACCTTGTCCTCTCATCCAGTACAAGTATCACCAAAAATTTGAGGACAACCTTGTCCTTCAATAACCATACAAAACAAAAAAACAAATATCAACACTAGCCTGGAAATATCTTATGCCCACAAATCTATTGCAGACCACCTGTACAACTTGGTGATGTCCCCTATCATCCCATACAGATCTGTACCTTCCTAGATAATCTTTGTATGGATACAAATGACTATTCCCACTGCAACATGTGTACGTACATGATTGTTCCTACTGCAAACCATGTACATACATGATTATTCTCACTACAACCCACGTACATGTATGAAAAACTCATCTTTCCTCACACGTGGATCCTTTCTCACTTTCATATTTGATCTAGAAACCCTAGGCTAGATAGCCTAGGTGAAAAAATATCATCACCACTATTTCCATATGTTGGCATAGGGGCAGACCCAGGGCTCAACTCTATCAACACACCAACAAACCCTAACTACTGGCCCTTTCGTCAACACCTGCGAAGAAGATGTAGCCTCACCCGAAATAGCAATAGGGGGTTATAGGACACATTTGTCACATGTGTCTACTACCAGAGGAAATGAAAAGTGAATCAAGGGCAACAACACACAACAATCTAGATATCCTTTACCACTCCTAATATTACTTCGCAAGTTATGTCTCTGATCTAACACAATAATACAATAACATTATATCAAATGGAAAATAACACAACATCAAACACAAAGAACAACAAGATATACGTGGTTCACCCTCTCCCTAGGGCTACGTCCATAGAACTGTGTTTCTTGATATATTAGATGAAAACATATAGTTCTATCTGCGCACTTAGCTGTAGATCTTTCTCTCTCTTTCTCTCTTTATCTCCCCTCCCTGAGCACCCAGCTACAAGGTTGATCTTCGCACCCAGCTCAAGATATTACAATACAGTCTCAATACTACTCTCAACAACAATAATAATAACCAACAATGAACAACATATGAACTAGAATGAACCCTCCTAGGTCTTCTAGACCTTTATTTATACATTACATGACCAAAGTCTAGGTGCCAAAACCCTAGATCCAAAACCCTAGGTCCACTTGACCCATGTTTTAAGGGCTCCGCCAGCCTATTCTTCCTTCTTTTCTGCGAGGTGCTCCAAAGCACTCGTTTGTGTCTTTTTCCACTTGTTGAGTTGTCCACGATCCATCTTCTTTAATGCTTTATCTTCCTTGTGTTGATACTGAGAGGTGGGTGAATCAGTATCAAGTACAATTTAAAAACCTTTTTCAACTTATACTTAAACCATTCAATTATATCCAATGAGAAATGAACAATAGTATAAGAGTTACACCAATACACCACAATACACCATGCACAATATATGAGAAATAA
>ML777106.1:291214-330121 GCA_009831015.1 Picea engelmannii | reverse complement strand
CCTTGCCCCTTCCTTCCACCCAAGAATATATGAGAGATAATAAAACTTTACATTAAATCATCACCATCAACCAATCATCACATAGAACCTGATAATGCTTTCTGAGACTTCTTCAATTTCTGCAATTATTCAATTCTTGGAATTATATGACCCTATAGATAATGTTACTCAATGTATTCTCTTAAACTCTTCTAATTTTCACTCCTTGAATCCTCCCAAAAAAGAGGTTATAGAAAGAATGGTAGACTTTATTCAATTATGGTCTGTTCATAAGACCCAACTTGTACAGCATTCCCCACGCTCAATATTTAACATCTGATTCTAAAACTAGAACACAAGAAACTACAGTCCGTACTCGTTCCAATGGAAGTGGTCCCACTTCATTTGGAGTCTGTATGAAAAAGTTATGACTGTTTTACCTAGAACACCTGTTTATTGACTAGTTTCAAGACTGGTCACAAACCCTATATTCCACAGAGTGTATCTCCATAATTATAGTGAATCAAGAGCTGAAATTTATACCAGAGGTACCTTGATATGTCATCTCAATACCATAGAGACTTCACCATCTGAATCGTTCTAGAAAAAAATTTATAGAAAAAATGGTAAGATGACCTGAAAATAACATACCTTAGAACACATCACCAAAAGACTTCATCCTCCCTTGAAATCCGGCCTTCTTTTTCTTCTTCTTCCCTCTGAAATTAGACTTGTATCAAATGAATGTATAATGATATTTATTTATACCATTTATGTCACTTCCTTTTAACATTAGGCCCGACCTGACACTTTCTTATTTTGTAATTATTTTCTTTAATTATTTTCAGGGCCTACATGTACATCATTTTTCAATTCACTTTGTCATCTTCAAAAATTCATTTCTCCTCAACCATGAGGATCCATGTGACATGCCACATACCACCGGAAAAAGCATGATGTATACTATCCATTCATGGGTGTTGTATATGCATGTGTATTTTCCTTCATTTCCAAATACCTTTATCAATCTTGCAGGCCAAAAGCCATGACTAGGGTTGACATCAATGACAACAATCAATCTTCCAACACCTTGATATTCTATCCCAACAACTAGATTTTCCTTTACTTCGCTCCTTCTTATCTGATTCATCAACCACTTCGACCCCTCCTTGGTTTATGTTCCTTCTACATAATTTGTACTTCACATTTCCTCCTTAATCTTCACGTCCTTACATAACCAAGGGCCAACAGGCCCCCAACACTCACATGTGACTTGTCCCGAGTCACTGCAAGACTGAGCCTTCTATATCATTTCGACTACAGATTGTGTGGAACAGCCTGTGCTTTCTTCTCTGTCCCTCCCTACCATGTGCATACTGTGTTTTTTGTGTCTAGTACCCAATTTCAACTGCTCCTGCTACCTATATGCTTATTCCTTTTCTTTTATTGAGAGTTGCGAGGTAGCTGGTTGTCGTAATACAATTTCAACCGACTTCCATTCACTAATCCATCCTTCCATTCTCCATTAAGGGTCTTCAACTACGCATCTCCTCCTTTTGTGATATAAGCAACCTCAAATAGTCCTAGCCAATGTGTCTTGAACTTCCCTTGATGATTTATGAACTTACTATCATATAACAATACCAAATCTCCTTGCTTAAATTCTTTCTTTTTTATATGTCTATCATGGTAAGCCTTTTTTCATTCCTTTTGTACCTGCTGATGAAATCCTGCAATAAACTTGTCTTGCTCTATTTCCATCAACTGCACAAGTCTGTTTTGAACAGCGCCAGTGTCATCCATACCTATGAATGTTGCAATTCTTAAACTAGGAACCAAGTATTCCATAGGTACCACTGCTTCCAATCCATATACCAACTTAAATGGAGTATGTGTTGTTAACTTCTTGAAAGTAGTTCAATAAGCCCATAATAATGCTGGAATTCTTAAGTCCCAATCATCTTTGTTAACACTACAAATATTAGTCAGCGTTGTCTCCAAGATCTTATTGAAATCTTCGACTGTACCATTCGCCTGTGGCTGCTATGGAGTTCTCTTATGATGGTGAACTTCAAATTCCTGAGTCAAGGATTCAATAGTTTTGTTGATGAAGTGTGTGCCTTGATCACTCATGAGGATCTTTGGGAAACCAAATCTGGTGATAATATCCTCAAATATGAATTGTGTTGTTGTCGATGCACTACAATCCTTAACTTCTCTTGCTTCTGCCCATCTGGTCAAATATTTTGTCACAGTGATAATGTATCTCGCTCCTGTGCGCCTTCCTGGTGGGTTAATAGGTCCCACAAAGTCAATGGCCCATTTCTCGAATACTTGTAATGTTAATTGTGGTGCCAAAGGCATCTCATCCCTTCAAGAAGTATTTCCTACTCTTAGACACACATCATAGGCTTTGTAGTATTCATTAGCACCCTTGTGTAAAGTAGGCCACTAGAGGCCAGTTATGAGAATATTCTACGTTGTTTCTTTCCCAGCATAATGTCCTCCTATGATGACTTCATGATATTCTGCAAGAATCAATGGTCTTTCTGCCTCCATAACACATCTCCTCAATATCTCATCTAGTCCACTCTTATATAACTGCCCAACTATAAGTTGAAAGTCGACAGCATGGACTACTAATTGTTTCTTCTGAATGACTGTGTACTCGCGAGGTACCATTCCTGTGGAAAATAACTGAACTATATCAGTGAAGTGATCATCAACTGTTCTGATGGACAAAAACTATGCATCTGGTAGTGTATACTCCAAACTGGTAGGTTCCTCTCCATGTTCCAACCTGGATAAGTGATCGAGTCCTTTATTCATTCTTCCTGGCTTGACCACAATTTCAAAGTCATACTCCTGGAATAGTAGTAGCCATCTGCATATTCTTCCCCCCAACATTGGCTTGATGACTAATTACTTCAATGCAGAATGATCAGTGAACATCTTAAAATTTCCTCCCAGCAAATAGTGTCTGAACTTCTGCAACACATATACCATAGCCAAGCCCTTTCTTTCATTCGTAGTATAATTTCTTTCAACTGTAGAAATCTTTTTGCTGGCAAAGGCTATAGGGTGGTTGATGTACCCTACACTCGGATGTGCCAAGACTACTCATAATGATATTGACAAAGTATTGACATGAACATTGAACTCCTTACTCCAATCCGGAAAAACCAAGATAGGCGCAATGACCATTTTCTTCTTTAGTGCATCGAAGCTTTGTTGGCATTCTTCTATTTATTGGAACTTACTATCTTATTTAATATCTTCTCTATAGGTGTCTTTATATGTTCATAACCCTTAATAAACTTTCTATAATAACCATTTTGTCCTAATGCAGTGCGCAATTGTCTGACTGAATTAGGGAGAGGTAGATCAACAAAGATGGAAATATTGGAAGGATCCACCAGCAACCCCTGCTTACACACAATGTGCCCTAGAAGCACCCCAAAGGGTGAAAAGAAAATACATTTTTTCAAATTCAAGGAAATCTGACATTGCCTGCACTTATCTAACATTAATCTCAAACATTCAATATGGTATTTCAGTAGGCTAAAGACAGTCCAATCATCAAAGTATGCTTCCAAGAACTTGTGTAAAATGTCCTTAAATGCTTCGACCACCACCCTGGAGAAGATGGTTGGTGCATTCTTCAACCCAAAAGGCATCATTGTGTACTGAAACGAACCCAATTATGTTACAAATGTGGTCTTATGTCTATCCTAATTAGTGTTTCTAATCTGGTGATAACCTGAAAATCCATATGTGAATGAATAGACCTCATGTCCTCCTACATTATCTAGTAGAATTTAATTGGTAAAAGGTGTAGGAAATGGGTCGTGTAGACATGCATCATTCAACTTCCTTAGATCTACACAAATTATGATTTCTCCTTACTTCTTATCCTAGACCACCATAGGGATAATCCATTCAGATTCTTCAACAGGTTCTATGATTCCTGCTTCTAGTATTCTATCCAATTCAATCTTAACTTTCTACTTATATTTAGGATTTAGTCTATAAGGTCTCTACTTGATGGGTCTTGCATATGGTCTCAGAGGTATCTTCATTTCTCTCATTGGCCCTTTAATGCCCTTCATATCTGTGAACTTGTTTGGAAAGAAGTCCTGATATTCATTCAATAATTATGTGATCTTGCTAATGGTAGCATCATCCCAATAGTCTCCCACATTTTCTAACTTAGGTGTTTGTTTTGTTCCAATATTAACCTTCTTAATTTTAATGGGATGTTCAACAAAGGGTAATTCAATCCCTGGTCCTTCTATGTCTCTTTTCCCTTCAGTTTATGCAATGTTTACATCTCTAGGGTCATCGTCCTCATTAGCATTAATATTGTAGCAGTCATGTAACTATTGAAGAGGCACCGTCCATTCATCTTCTTCTTGGGTTAAAGGGAGGTTATGTTCCTTCTCAAAGACCTTCTGTCTTATAATTTGTAATGCCTGATCTATTGTAGGGTACTGAATCTCAAATAAAAATGTAGCTATAAATTTATGAGTCATACCATACCAATCTGTAGTGATGAGGAGCAGTTCTGCTTGAAGATACCAGTTGATAAGAGTAGTATCCAAGGTGTTAATGAACTTATGCACCCATTGTTCTTTAGGAATGTTTCTCTAGGACTCCTCACAAATTTGCATGTGGTCCTTAGGAAAACTCTGGCCTATGTAATGAACTTCACATCCTTCAACTTGTTCTGAAAAACAAGTTGTTAATAATGTATGACATTGTACCCATTCTGTGGTGTTCCTCTTGTGTGTTCCCCACCATATAGCTGGTGTGTCTTTCAATTCTTCACCCTGTGCCAACATCCTCTGTTGTACTGGTACAATTCTCTCAAATTCAACTATAAATGTCTCTAAATGATTCAAACCATCAAATGTTGGAATATTACTTACTTTTGTGCCAATCCAACGAACTGCTCTGGTCAATCTGGCACATCGTCGCGTAGAGACTTAATACATTATGTTCTACCAGTTTTCCAATGATTATTTTTAATCTGATGAACATGCACTTTCAATTCACCAGCTAAGATTCCCATCTATTGTAGGATTAATGTAATCATGTTGTCTTACTACTAGTTTATAGATGTTCTCTAGCTCATATGCGTGGTATTCTTCCCTAATAGGTTTTGTGTATCTGCGACCTTCATCTAGGTCCAGAGGTGCAATAAATTTAAGGCCATTGCCCTCAAATTTCATTCTTCTCTTCTTTAGGTCAACGACAATCAAATTGTTGAAATCCCAATCAATTCCTAACAGCGCAGGATAAGGACAACTATCATCAACAATTTCAATCACTTCGAAGTCTACAAATTTTCTTAGCCCATCAACATCTACAAGGAAATGCTCTAATATTCCAAAGGGGCTCACAACCTGTTGATTAGCCATATTGAGTCTAATAGGAGAATAAATCAGTCTAGGTTTCCCATTAGCACCCATGTCTTCTTTGTCATAACATTGACTTTTGATCCCAAGTCGAGGACCACATATTCTATGTCGTAGTCTCCAATCTGAGCACTAAGGTGCAATTCCTTGTTTTTCCTTCTTTTCCTAGATACTTGATTCAAAACTCTACTCAGCGTAGGGTCTATTCTCCCAATTTCATACTGTCTTACTAGGTGTTGTATCTCCTGTACATATTTTTCATGTTTAATCAAATTGATACAAGTATATAAGAAATCCATGAGCTTACTTACCTCTTTTCCTTGTCTAGCTAGGGCAGACTGATCAAATGCTGGTGGAATTTCAGATTCCCTTACTTCTAGTTGTGCCTTAGATGAAGAATCTTTTTCTCTTACAAATTATTTCCTTTCCTCTTCAAAAGTATGCCTCTCGCTCCTTGGATCAAACAATTGTGCCTTCTCTACATCTCTTATGATCCCTGATCCTTCTGCAGTCTTTCTTGGAGACACTCTATCTTCTCCTGTAAAAACGCCTCCTCTAGTAATAACAACGACTCTGGGGTCCTCACCGCGAGGTTTTGCTCATATAAATCGTACTTACCGATTTCCTCCTCATCTCTCCTCGAGTTTGGCTAGTAATATTAGACATTCTTCAATGACATGATCAAACGAATTATGGTAGTTGCAAGTAGTACAAGGGTTCTGACAATCCCTTGCCAAATGTCTTGGTTGTGCGTAGTTATAGCAGATGATCTACCCTCTGCCTTGACCCATTCCTCCTCCTCATCCTCTTCCTCTAAATCCACCACGAGGGTTGAAGTTTCCTCTTCCCAGGGAGTTGAACTGCACATTGTTTCCTTCTTGTTGTACTTCTCCTTGAATTCTATATGTATCCTTTGATATTTCATGCATGAGATCATAAGCCCTACAATCCTTCTCATCATGACCCACAAACTTGCAGAATGTAAAATAAATATTGGTAGGTGTCTGGACATATTTTTTCATATAATAAAATTCACCAGGGCGATGTCTAGTTATGCATACCTCGCACCAGGGTACAATAGCCTGCTTCAAAGGGCTAGGTGCTCCAGAGGCCAAGTATTCATGAAATAGGGGACAACGCTCTTTGTCATGGCCCTCTGATTTACATCCGATACACCATATATCTTCTCTTTTCTCCTTTCCTTTATCTTTCTTCATATCTTTGACCTGTAAAGATAAATTGGTTAACTGATTCAATATATGACTCATACCTGGGATGGATTCTCCTACAGGTGTTGCTTATAATTTCATGGTGATCTCCAATGCTTTAGCCTATGAAGTGAATTTTTGTTGCATCAGAGGAACTCTGATATGTGGCAGGAGGGAAGCGATGAACCATTCTTTGTTCTATTCATCTAGGATCTGAAACTTAAATGACCTGTCAGACTCTTAAATCTCTTATCAAACTCCTAAACAACTTTAGTGACCTTCTTCTTGATTTCATTTATCTCTGTAATGAACTGCAACTCCTACTTAGGTTTCTTGAATTCTACACTCAACGCAGTATTAATGTTATTCAGTGGTTTAGGCTATCCAGGTCTTGAAGCAAGCTTCATATACCAGTTCAGATCGCGATCCCTCAAGGTAGTACTAAATTGAGTTCTCTTAACAACTTCGTTAGTGACTTTCTTAATGCTCCATACAACTTCGCATAAGAACCGGTGCTGGTCAGGATCTTCAGATCCATCTCCTCTTAAGATGGGTAACCTCATTTCATCTTCCATAGATCTTTCCTGGTTTCTTGACCGAGTATGTACCAAACTGCTTGTAACAGTACTCTGATTGCTCTGACTACTTTGGTTACTTTGATTACTTAATGCTTCTAAAAGAACATGAGGATTAATAAAACTTACTTCAACAACAGGTGTAATTCCAAAAGTTGATGGCTCTCCTCGGTGAAGTTCTTTGGTCTATACTTCCTCTGAATACTCTTCGTCTGTTAGATCTTCTTCTTCTCCACTACAAAATCCCTTGTCTCCGTAGTTTTTCTTAAATAGGTTTGCAAGAGGAACCTCTCTGAACGGTCACCCACTGTGCGTGATTCCATCCTCTGTGTCACTGTCATTGTCTGAATTCTTGAACATTAGCTTCACTGTATATTCAGGATATTCTTATCATACAATAGCATCTTAATCCTCAGTTTTAAAAAGTGTAGGAAATTTCCTCTAGGTCCCTTAAAGAAGTACCTCCCTGCTTGACTATACGATTCGACTATGTCAATGGAAAAATCAGTAATGTACCCTCCAATAGTGCTATAAAACCATAGATCCACTTCTCTAGACACAACATTATTGACTCTCTTGACTTTCTTAATCAATGTTGTTGTCCAAACCATAGGTGACCTAGATCTGATCTCAAACTGGGTATATGTTAATCTAGCTAACCACTCATATAACTCCTTATGAACTCCTCCAAAGAAAATTTCATGTATGTCAGTAACGATGTACCTTCCCAACCAGTCTTCTGTGCTAATGCTAGGGTTCTTGTTCTAGGATTCAACGAAGTCCTTTTCTTATTCTTCTATCCACTTCTGAATTTATGTCTTTGATGGAAACCACCTTGAAATTCCCTCAAAAAGATACTGGTCCCGACAGCAGAACCATTTTTTCACACAGGGGAAGACCCAGGTTTCAACTCTAATAGCACACCAACAAACCCTAACTATTGGCCCTTTCAACAACACTTGTGAAGCATATGTAGTCTCACCCGAAGTAGAAATAGGGGGTTGTAGGAAACAAGTTTCTACAACCAGAGGAAATTCAAAGTGAATCCAGGGCAACAACACACAACAATCTATATATCCTTTACCACTCCTAATCTTACTTCGCAAGTTATGTCTCTGATCTAACACAATAATACAATAAAAATATATCAGTTGGAAAATAACACAACATCAATCACAAAGAACAACAAGATATACATGGTTCACCCTCTCCCTAGGGATACATCCACAGAACTATGTTTCTTGATATATTAGATTAAAACATACAGTTCTATATGCGCACTTAGCTGTAGATATTTCTCTCTCTTTCTCTCTTTATCTCCCCTCCTTGCGCACCAAGATGCAGGGTTGATCTTCGCACCCAGTTGAAGATCTTACAATACAGTCTCAATACTTCTCTCAACAAAAATAATCATAACCAACAATGAACAACATACAAACTAGAACAAACCCTCTGAGGTCTTCTAGACATTTATTTATACACTACATGACCAAAGTCTAGGTGTCAAAACCCTAGATCCAAAACCCTAGGTTCCAAAACCCTAGGTCCACTTGACCTGTGTTTTAAGGGCTCCACGAGCCTGTTCTTCCTTCTTTTCTGCGAGGTTCTCCAAAGCACTTGTTAATGTATTTTTCCACTTATTGAGTTGTCCACGATCCATATTCTTTAATGCTTTATCTTCCTTGATCTTCTATTCCAATGACTAGATTTTCCTTTACTTTGCTCCTTCTTATCTTCTTCTTCAACCACTTTGACCCCTCCTCGGTTTATGTGCCTTCCACGTAGTTCGTACTTCACCTTTCCTTCTTAATCTTCACTTCCTTACATAACCAAGGGCCAACACCATACTCTCTAGCACAAGTTCTTACTCACATATTCTAACTCCATGATGCCATAATGATGAAAGTCACAATGACTTCTCTCCTTTATATACAATTCTAATGAATGAGTTTAGGATCCATTCCTAAACTCAAAAATTAATTATAATATTTTATTCCTCTTTATGGGTGTGACACCCCATAACAAGCTCACAAAGCCCATTAAATTTCCCTTTAGGCCCTTACCTCATTATGAGGTTGATTTCACTAAAATGGAAGGATAATATAGCGCCAAAAAATATTCCCACATGCCTGACACCTTGGCCTCTTATGGGAATACCTCTTGAAGCTACAAAATTGAACACTCCCTCTTAGCAAGGGAGGTATTATCCACCACTCCTAGCTTGTCTTTGAAGTAGAAAAACTTCCCTTTCACAAGGGGTTTGGTGAGAATATCTACAATATGCTTGTCTATGGAAATTTCTTGGATCTTCACTGTTCCCTTTTGTACTTTGTCCCTTATGAAGTGATTTCTGATATCGATGTTTTTTGACCTGACATGAAACACTAGATTCTCTGAGAGCTTGATTCAACTCTAGTTGTCACAGTGAATCATAGTGGGATCCAACTCTCACCCAAATAATCCTGCATGAAGATTTTGAAGTCGAATAGCCTCACAAATTTCCAAACTGGTTGCCATATACTCTTCCTCTACTAATCTAAGTGCCACAAAAGTTTGTTTCATGTTGTACCAAGAAACCACTATTGATCCCAAGCTAAAACAACCACTAGAAGTGCTCTTCCTGTCAACTTCACTACTTACCCAATTTGAGTCTAAATATCCTTATATCATCACTCCATCATTTTCAAAATATCTCATACTAAATCCAACCATACCTAGAAGGTACCTAAGCACATTGTTTTTTGAAACCCAATGCACCTACCTCAACTCTACTATGAACTGACTCAAGGTGTTGACAGAAAAAATATATATATATGGTCTAGTGTTAACCAGATACATCAATGACCCAATCAACTACCTGTACACCATGGGATCCACCAAGTATGAATCTGAAGCCCCCAGTATATTCAGATTGGTGGTCATATGTGTGGTCATGGACTTACAATCCATCATCCCAAATATCTTCAGTATCTCAATTGCATACTTCCCCTATCGGAGGAAGATCTCTTCTTGTTTCTTCCACACCTCTACTCCCAAGAAGTAATGCATCAATCTAATATCCTTCATCTCGAACTCTAAGGCCAATTCCCTTTTGCACCTGGTAATGAGTTTCTCAGCTCCTCTGAGAAACAAATCATCAACATATAACACCAATATGACAGGATCCTTAACAACCTATAGAATATATAGGTTTGGGTTTGTGTCACTCATGGTGAAGCCCAAGCTCTGTAAATACTCATAAATCCTCAAGTACCATGCCCTAGGTGCCTAATTGAGGCCATACAATGCCTTCTTCAACTAACACACATGAGTTTTCCTCCCATGTACCTCAAAGCCTTGAGGTTTCTCTATTTATTCCTCCTCCTCAATCATACCATTGAGAAAAAAATTCTTCACATCCATCTGATGGATCTTTCACTTCATAATTGAAGTGATATAAATAATGGTCCTGATAGAAGTATACCTAGACACTGGAGAAAAATGTCTCCTCGTAGTCTACTCCCTCTTTCTCGAAGAACCCTCTTGCTATGAACCTTTCTTTATACTTCTCAATATTTCCATCTGCAGTATGCTTGATCCTTTCCTTTTGCTTGATCCATCGAAGAACCCTCTTGCTATGAACCTTTCCTTATACTTCTTAATATTTCCATCCGCAGTATGCTTGATCTTGTAGATCCACTTGGAGGTCACTACCAACTTCCCTTTGGTCTCATAACTATATCTCATACATCATTATTCATATTGGATTGGTACTCCTCCATCATGACATCCTTCCAAACCTATTGGCCTGCTACTTCCTCAAAACTGGAAGGCTCAGAATCAATGATATTTCTCATAAGAGCCACATATGAGCCAAATCTATCTATAGGTATTCTCTCTCTGTGGGTGTTTCTAGAGGTTGTATGTCTCTTGTTCTCATTCAGGGTATCTCAAAGTCATCTAAGTCTCTTTTCCTAGTTACTAGGAGGATCCACTGGATCTGAAAACTACGTTGAATCCTCCTCATTATTTGAGGATTGCTCCTCTGTATTGAATGGAACTATACTCTCCTCAGGGTTTGGAGCCTCTTTCTCCTTAAAACATATTGTGGTCTCTTGGGGCCTCCTGAAATCCAAATCCTCCTCAAATCTGACATCTCGACTGAACTCAACATACCATTGTCCTGGAATGTAGATTTGGTATGCCTTCAAAGTATCGTTGTATCCCACAAACATTCCCTTCCTACCAAAAGGTTATAACTTCATCCTCTTTTATTTAGTAACATGGATGTATACTGGACAACCAAATATCCTCAAATTCCCTATATTTGGTCTCACTCTTGTGAATTCCTCTTCTGGAGTCTTTTCCTTCAAGATCCCATGAGGGCTCCTATTCTAAATATAAATTGTTGTGTTGCATGCTTCTTCCCAAAACACCATAGGTAGATCTTGGTCATGCAACATTTCCTTGGTATCCTCAATAATGGTTTAGTTCTTCCTCTCGACAACTCCATTCTCCTGAGGGTTGAAATTTATTGTCATCTCCCTCTTAATCTATGCTTTCTTACATAATTTCTTGAACTCGTTGGAGGTATAGTCACCCCCATTGTATGACCTCAATACCTTGATCTTCTTCCCTGTATGATTTTCTACTAAAGCCTTGAACTCACTAAATCGACTGAATAATTCATCATTGATATTAATGAAGAAGGTACATGTCCTCCTGGAATAATCATCAATAAAGGTCACATAATATCGATGTTGAGCACTCAACACACCCTTAAATTTTTCAATTTTTGGGTACCACTTTTCTTTTTGAATCGTTTGCACCTTCTTCTTTGGTTTTACATAGGTTGCATATTTTTCATTTATTAAGTTTAATCATCTTTTCCTTTGTTCTATTTGCATCTAAAAAATCAAGAAAACTCCAAAATATCTCATGTCTTTCTTACAGGGAAGGAAAATAAAAGACACTTAATGGTTTTCCTAAAGAGCCTTCAAAATCACAGTGAGAAGCAGGATTTTTCGATGCCCTATGGTTACTACTTGAGTAAGCCAACACCGATCACCATCCCTAGAGTGTTTCCGACACCGATCAACATCGGGCATCAACCAAGTTAGGAAACAAACACACAAATAAACAACTCACTCACAAAAGTTCTGACGCTGATAGTATCGTGCGTTGGCAATGTCAATAGTCAAACACGCACTAGAAAAACCCAAGAGGTATTCATCGAAGACAATAAAACACTGGGTATCAGCACCCAATGTGATACGTAGGAAATGCACAAAGAACAAGGTTAGAACTAATTGTTGATCCGCGTGCCTTTCGATAATCTCGACTGGTTTATAAATTCCACATCTACATCTTGATCAAACCACATACGCAAATATGTTATACCTCTGTCTCTGTTAAGATCAGATATTTAACCATGTGCGAGTCACTAAAAGATTGAGAAAACAAAATACTCGAGCCCTGAGTTCGAATTTCATTGTGCACCAATAAACGATCATTTGAAATCCCCGATACCAGTTCAATGTCCCTTCTTTCTGTTGTCTCTCACATTTCATTCGCTTTGAAAGATGGCATAAGATATGTAAGAAATAAATGAAGATATACAATATATTTTGTGTACTCAAGGATGATGAGCTTGGATGTGAAGGCTAGATGCTATTTATTCAAATGTGTTTGTAAATGATTTCCATAATTCACATAGTATTGTTTAATTTTTCTCATGATATCTCGTGACTGATCAAGTTTCATGTAGGAACTAAGTTGTTCCATATTACTCATGAAGCTCGAGACCATAGAAATGTCACCCTGATGACTAGTGACTCTCCAGTGCTAAAGAATATGAGGGGAGGAAGTGAGCAAGCTAGGGAGGCATCCAACTCGACTGTTAAGAAACTATATTTTCCCTTCAAGGTGGAACCAATGATCAAAATGTCCCAGAAGAATCCAACAAACCTTCCTTCACTATTCAAGGATACAGACAATAGCATGGATTCCAAGGTACTACTACCATCTTGGCTTGATTTGTATAAAAAAATTCACTATGATGATTTACCATAATTCACGCCTCATAGAGACCTAGAGGTGAGGAAAGTGGATGACTAGATGTTCCAAAACACCAAGCGCTCTTCACTATATATGGTGGCAGATAGGATCCATGTTCTACCATGTGTGGAAACCTTAGAGTGTATGATCCACCATATAGACACAAAGAAATGCTTGAAAAACAATAAATACAGAGAGTGTATTGGCGTGTTTTTTCCTACGGAGGTGAGCACATACTATAAATTTAAGGATGTTGAGGTCAGGATAAACAAATATTTTTTTTGTTGTGTTCTATGAACATCATAAAACTAGTAAATTACTAGCATCCCGGTGGAGGGAGGACAAAAATTTCATGAACCGAGCCTCAAGGTGGTACAATACAATGCACCTTAGAGAACCCTACAAATTCTTGATGGCCCTGATTTGTCATTTGTATGGGGAAAAATACTTCTCCAGGTTATCTGAGGCTTGGATGCCTTTTTCTTACACAGTGGCTATATCAGGGATCATATTTAACCGAGGAGCTATTATTTCCAAGCAATTAAGCACCAAGATAGAGGAAGCACAGAACCCAAAAAACATAGAAACCCCTGCATTATTATGGCATCTTATCTTCTGGATGTGATTTGTGTTAGGAATGTATTCCCATTCTTGAGTCTAAGCTGACATTTCTCTGAGTTTCTAGTCCACATCTATTTCAATATCCTATGGGAAAACAGGTACAAAAGATCGATTACTAGGATTTGTGCTGGATTTATAGCTTGTGTATATGCACTGATATTTAAACAGGACTTCCAAAGGATCTTCGAGACAATGAGGAAAGTGATATCCAAGATAGGACATTGGTACCTGGAAGAAAGAAGCACCTATATCATAATTTGCAAATCCATCGATGCACCACACCTGCTACCAGCCCATGTGCCAGATAAGTTGGTGTTGGGGGGTATTTTCTACCATACCATACTACAAGGCTTTAATGCCTCTTTAGTAAAGGAAAATAAAAGTGTATTCATCCCCTATGGGTTTTATGTAGGATAACACTTTGTAAAGGACACTACCCAGGCCATAAAAGAAGCTTAGAATCAAATAGAGTACAAGGTTTTTACAGAGAGATACATGAAACACAACCCTAAGAATATGGGGATTGAGCATGCTAATCAGGTTGTGTCTCATTAGCCATATGCACATGATCATTTTGAGGATGAAATCTTCATAGAGAATAAATTAAACTGGGATGGAGTTTTGCAAAGAAGAGAAAAATTGGACTCAATCATATTCATGGCTTTGTCTGGGGATGAAAAGTTGGACTTGTTAGAGAAAACAATGGAAGAAGTGGCACAACATCAATAGGAAGATACAGAGAATACAACAGATAATTCAGATGCACAAAGGCTCTTGGAAGAAGTTGAAAGAATGGTTCAACTATAAAGGGAAACCCCTATTATGCCAAAAATAAAATCCATAGTAATAACTATGGTTACACTCAGGGAGGAAGGGGAGGTGGAAACCCCTAGGAATGCCTCAATTGGGGAATAAAATGAACAACAAATTTAAGAGAAAACAACTATAGGATAACCAGAAGTTGAGCCAGCAAGTGTAGTTTCAACAAATCCATATGTCCTAAGGGAAGTAGCTCTGGTTATTGTTGATTTGATCATGATATATGATAGTGACATAGAAAAGGTGGATACTATAGTTCCCATTCCAAATGAGGCAATGATAGGGATGTTGGATACACAATTTCCCCAAGGACAACAACCCTTGGACATAGAAGCAGGTCCGAATACAACTGAAGGCCATATCACGTCTTCGAATTGGACCTCACAACCACTGAATAGAAGGGAAAAATATAATAAAGGATAATAATAACCAAAAGATAGAGAGAAAACAAAAAATCCAAGGGATAAATATGAGGATGATAATGGAAATTCTATTGCAAAGAATGAGACAAAAGGAAAAGAGGGAGAGAAAGGAGACCCCGATGATGAGAATTCATCAGGAGGTAACACTAGCAAAGGAGAGGTTGATAAAGAGTTGGAGAGTAACAATAATCCAAAAATACCCAGGCAGGACCATCAACACTGTATACACTCCCAGGGTCAATGAATTTGGAAGAAACCATAATAGAGGGAGCCACAGAAAATACCCCCAACATTCAACAAATTAGAGATTCACCCACTAAGTCAGGGACCGAAACAAAAGGAGTACCTGACAGATATTCAATAGCATAGGAGAAAGAGAGTGAGGTCAGCAACTAGGAGCCAGGAGTCGACAAAGGTAAGGAGGCAGTTCTTGAACATTTTCATACACTAGACAACATGGGAAATTCTCTCTCATGAGGTGAGAAACCAATTCTAGAGCCTGTAGACAAGGTGGTTGATTTCCAAGATATAACTTATGATATAAAAAGGAAAGTGGTGGTAAGAAGAACAATAAAGAAGAGGAGACTCACTCCAGACAACGTGATGTTGATTACCATGGAGGAGACCCTGTTGGATGCTAAGCAATCTAAGGTGAGCGAGTTATTGGGATAAAGCATGGAAATATACAGTGCCACCATGGATAGGGCTAGGGAGGATGAGCGAGAATCTGACTCTATGAGAGCCGCATTAGTGTAGCTAAAGCATAGAGTGGAATATTACAAGGACACCACTCAAGAAGTTATATTCATGAGATTTTAAGTTGGAGATATCTATAGTCAATTCAAGTCAGAAAGAGAAATTTGCATGACCCAGATCATTGGATATCAGGAGGAAACTATGATGGGTCTCATAGCTTACAAATACATGATGAAGTGGTCTAAGAAATATCATCACATGTTAGATAAAATTGAGTACATCAAAGAGATCTAGAAAGGTTGAGGATCATCGGAACATGGTGTCATAACACTCACAGATGAGATTCTGGTTAGGTTCAAAACAAAAGAAGAGTATTGGACACAATTGGTGATAGATCCACAACAAAGAATGCAAGAAATATAGGAAAAATGTCTTGGGAATTGGACAAAATAAATCAGAAGATGAAGAAGCTTCGATTCCTAGAATTTGGCACACCTGAAGACTTTGTCAACCTACGCACAATAGTTCGGTAGTTTGAGGAGCTCGATGCCAAATTTGATACATAATTTCAGGAGATATTAATACTTGAAAAGGGACAAGTCAATATATTCGTCAATGGAATGATATGGGTAGTGTGGGTCCTATGACATCTACACTCTGAGGTGGACCAATTCAGAGACTGAGTGATGGAAATGAAGGATAATCTCAACATGTTGATGGAGAAACATTAATTCATGTATTTGTATACTTGCAAGGATCTCTTCTCTCAGTGGTCTTAGTATGCCAAAGTTAATCCCTTGAGATGACTGAAGATTACTAATAAATTCCACGTGGACGCAGTCCACTTTATCTTTTTTTTTTTTTTCTTAAGTGAACATTGTTGCTAATTTTTGCATGGGATTTTCATATAAATAAGGATGTCAACCTCATTTTGAAATGTCGATGTTTTTTTGTAAAATATGATAATTAGATAATATTTTGGAGTTTAATATTGAAGCTCATATAGAGTTGGAGAAACATTTCTTCTAAGGCTTGTGGATTAACGTAGTCTGTGGATTGTTTTGCATACAATTGTCTACTGCAAGCGATTTAGTAATATTGTAATTGTGTTTAAGCTATATTGAATGATTATTGTTTCTAAATGAAAGTTGGCATAAATTTGATGGTGTTTTAAAAAAATTTGTGTTATCAGTAACCAAAATTATTTCCAGTTATTTGTTATTTTCGCATGTGATCTCCTTTCTTAGATGATATCTATTGCTTGATCAATAGGGAAATATTATTGTTTTATATTGATTAAAGAGACATTTCATTTACATGTTGTTGGTAAATATTAACCTGTGCCCAGACTTCTTCGGAAATTAATTGTTGAATACTTAATGAACAAATTAACAACATAAAAGAGTCTAGAAGATCCATCCTTAAATCGAAAATAAATCCCATTGAAACTTATCAGATCATCAATCCAGAGAATCATGCTACCTTAAATAGGGAAGAGTCTAATTGGGCCTCGTCTCTGGGTGTGATTCCTATTGTTGAGTTAAAGAGAATTTTGACCCCTCAACAACCGAAAACCACTCACATATGGAACTTGTTATCACTAGGAGATGTTATTAGACTGCTTTAAGAACAATCCCATTACCCATCATAATATAAATGATTTAAAACAGGTTTATACTTGAGTGGATCAACAAGACTGAGTAAGAAAGGGAGAGGGAAATAAACTATCTGCAGATCCATTTCGTTGGTCATGGATTCATAACATCCTATAGATCAAAGGAAATCAAACTGTATACCAAACAAAAGGCATATATAATTATGAGTAGAAGCATAGAGAATATGAAAAAGGGAATAACATCCATTGTACATAGATCCTTTCTGCAAACAAATTAAAGATTGCTTAAACAATAAACAATGATTTAATGGGAAATCTACATCAGATCCTATGTTTTTCATGAATCCATTAATCAATGGAAGCTATTTTCCTCAAAACCTGCAATATATTCAAGCAAGAGGATGACAAGAGAAATGGAATAAAAAAATATTACAATCTGATAAACAACTCTCATTAATCTTTAATGGTAGAAATGTTGATTACAAACATGCCCTCGGGCTTACAAATGAGCAACTAAATTGCTCCTTCAGCTCTCTTCTCTCTCGGATCATGAATCCAACCCTTTCCTCAACAAAACCAATGCTATCTATAGTGTATCATTCCTTCCTACTCTAAAGAGGTCGAATCCAAAGTGGTTGCATTGGATTCCATTTTCTCTAGGAGCTGTTACAATAAGGTGAAACAAAAAATCCACTTAGCTCCTACTTTTTTGGATCTTGTCTTTTGTGATAAATTCCTTTTGAAACAAGTCATGCTACTTGATCTGGTGATGGAACACATGTCCCTCATGTCCAAATACCTCCTAGGAAACCATTATAACCCCCCCATATAGGTGGCATCCATCCTACAACTCAGATTTATCAAACTATTAGAATGTGTAGCGCAATTTCAGGATTTTCTGCAAACATTCCTGTAGATGATGATTTCAACTTTTCTCGCAAATGAAGAACTAGGTTGGGATTATTTTTTGTCAGCAATTCCATAATATTATGATTCATCTCCGAAAAAAATTCATAAGAACCCAAATCATAATTTAAAAGTTATGGTGAAAAAATGACTATGGTGTGTACTAATTTGCTACAAACTATCCCAAATTATCAGTTTGCAATGCCTTTGACAACATGTGCTCCAAACTTTCCTATAGGTTCATTTTTACATTTAAAATTTATTTTGAATTTTAAAAATTGCACAATAAGCTGGGGAATCCTTCCATAACCT
Source organism: Picea engelmannii (assembly GCA_009831015.1). NCBI lineage: Eukaryota > Viridiplantae > Streptophyta > Pinopsida > Pinales > Pinaceae > Picea > Picea engelmannii. Next base: position 311,515 of record ML777106.1, on the reverse strand, counting down.
GCTACAAACTTCTTGGAACATGAAGTAACCTTGGAGAAATCATATGAATATGGTAACCTTAGCTCGAGACCCAAAATCATTACTTCGGTTATAATCATATGCACAGAAAGAGTTTGAGGATGAACAAGATGAAAATATTAGGTGAGAAAAGAATAACATAAATCCAACTTGGATGAAAATTGCAGATAAGCAGAAATTGAAGCAACTCCATGTAAAACAGAGGGTTTGCAATGCGTTGGTTAAGTTCACAGTGCCAGTTTGCAACGTGAATTGAATTAGATTGTTATGAAAGACTTGTAAGATTTTCCACGTTTGAGGACAAACATATGAGTTGACTGGTTTAAACCTTGGACCTAAATGAATCTCAATTGAAAAGGGTTTGATTTATCATAAAACAGAGGGTTCGCAGTGCCAGTTCGCAACACACATTATGTAGTGAACAGTTTGCAACACACAGTAATATAGTGGATAAGGTTGTTGTTGCAAGAGGAAACTATAAATTTCTCCTTTGGTATAAAAAACTTGAAAATGGCCAGGTTTTAGGATACCAATGATGACCCCTATTTCTTTCATGATGATGAACACTATCATGACACCAAGACTCTTACATGGACTAAGGTTAGAATTTTAGACTCCTGAACATTTCATGTGCTAACATTGGCTCCATAGGGGATGGCATTGTCTCCATGAGCTGCCAAGAACATTGCAGTTCCAGTGCCTTATCCATTGGGCTATAGATTCTTATTGTTGATCTATTGAAAACCAAGAAACTAAAATAAAAAAAAAATGCTCGTATGATGAGCTTATTCCCCTACTTCTAACCTGATCTCTAAGATGCTTGATCAGGTGAAATAAAAAATCTAGTGCATCCATGCAAGGACCTTGTCTACTGATTGAATTCCTTGCATAAATCTACTTAATGGAAGTTCAAATTGAAAATTAAATCTAATTTGAAAAATCATCCACTTTGAATAACCAATTCCACTGACTGATTCTAGGTAACTCATAAAGGTCTCTTTCTCTGAGGTTTCCAACATAAATGAAAAAGGATCTTGAAGAATATGTGTGAATACCACTTGTTAATCGATAAAAAGGAAAGGACAGACTATGTCTATAGTTCCTTCATGTTCACAAATATATAGTAACATACAAGTTTTTTTATTCATTCTATCCTTTTCTTCAAATGCTGATTTTTCTTGTTCTAAGTTTTCAAATGCAATATCATTCTCAGAAAAAATGGCAACAATATGATTATTTTCCTTATCATGCATTTCAACCTCAATAAAATTCTTCATATAGAGAACCATAGGATCACTAATAACATGGAAAGGTTTTTTTTGACTTATAATGTCATCCTTATGTTCCAAAAAACTTGTGTGATTTTGTAGTTGAACTCTTTCTGCTCTATAAGAAAATTCAATTTTTTCTTTCAAAATATTAAATGAAGAAAAACATAAGGGAAATGACTTACCTCCAACTAAGTCACAATTTTCCCTATGATAGAGGTCATAAATTTCATAAATGGGATGAATTCTTTCATAAGACCATTGAAAAGAATCATTTTTTGGATGAAAGTATATTTCTAATGTTTTTTGGAAATCATCCTCATCATAGTTATTGTACTCATCATATACAGGTAAACAAAAGTCTTATTGAAGATAATAAATAACAAAATTAGAGACAACATATTGCTCCTCAATAGGATGCTCTGCCAACTCCTTCTCATGGCATCCTTCATGTTCATGTTCACTGTCAACTATGTCTGCATTCCACTCCTCATCCGTAAGTTGATCTGAAAATTTTCCAGAGGATTTGAGATTGTCCTCAACACATTGAGCATGAATTAACATTTGATGCAAGGTGATAGACCTCATTTCTAGGAGAAGAAGAGAAAAATCAGGATGAAGAGTTGTTACATAACACATTCTAGCAGCAAGAGGTTGGATATCTAAAGGCATGCTGCAATAAAAACTATAAAATCTTCTATTGAAAATAGCAAGAGCTTCATCCTCCCCTCTTTTCAAATCATAAAACTCAACAAAGTATTGGTCAATAGATTTGTTCTCTCCCTAGTGCCTTTAAAATGCACCAAACAACTCATCCCACAAACCAATGGAACCATCCTGTAGATTTGTAAACCACACGACAACATCTCTAACCAAATATTTGGAAAATAAACTCATAACAACGTCCTCATGCATGATTTCAAAATTGTCAATGACATTTTGAAAATCTCTCAAATGATTCTCAGCTATAATATGATCTTCTCCAATAAAAAATGGCAGATATTCTAGGAACTTGGGAGGGTAAGGATGAAGAGTAGATGGAATTCTTAAGGGTTTAAACATTTTTTCTCTTTTTCTGGACTGAACATTAGTAAGCTGAAAGTGAGGTTCAATGGATTGATTGCAAATTCTAGTAGTGGTGGTAGAATATGGTACTATGATCAGATAAATTTGTGAATCAATTGTATCATTCACATGGTTACATGGCTGATCATGTTTAGGAAGGATTTGAATAAAAAAATTGTTCTCATATGTTTCATATGAAGGACTAGGGTCAACATCAACTATGTAAGAAGAATGAATACCTTCTTCTTCCACAGAGGGGTATACAGTAGTAGGAATATGGTCATCAGAGTAAACAAATAAAAGGATGATTCTCCTGATATATGAAGGAAAGGACATGAAAGAACTGATAAAAAAGTATATGAGCTCTTGAAGAAAACTTATATCTTGAAACCTGGACTTCTTGTGTCTTCCTTCCATTTTCTATTCGAGATCATTCCTTAGTGGAGTCCTGTAACTTGATTTTAATCACCAACAAGTTTCTTCAAATGTGTGGAGTCACCATGGTGAAAATTTTCAATATGGTATGTTACCAATCCTTTCTCACCATCAAGAACTGGTAGTAATCTGTGTCGTATAGCCCATTAAATCTCTTCAACTTCATCCCCGGCAATGACACAAAAAATGTTAGCACTAGGAGTTTTTCTTAGAATTATTTAAGGACAAGTAAAGTACCCATCAAAATATAAATGATTGAAAATAGGTTTATACTTGAGTGGATCAGCAAGACTGAGTAAAAAAGGGTGAGGGAAACAAATTGTCTGCAGAGGAATTATGTTGGGCATTGAGTCATAACATCCTAAAGATCAAAGGAAATCAAATTGTATACCATAAAAAATGGTTATATAATTATGAGTAGAGGCACATATAATATGAAAAAGGAAGAACAACCATTGTACAAATATCCTTTCTGCAAACAAATTAAAGATTGCTTAAAAAATAAACAATGATTTAATGGGAAATCTACAATAGATCCTCTGTTGTTCATGAATCCATCAATGAATGGAATTTATTATCCTCAAAACCTATAATATATTCAATCAAGAGGATGACAATAGAAATGGAAAACAAATAATACAATCTGATAAACAACTCTCATGAATCTTTAATGACAAAAATGTTGATTACAAATAGGGCCTCGGGCTTACAAATGAGCAACTAAATTTCTCCAGAGGCATTCTGTTGGGCATTCTGTTGAGGGAAACAAACTGTCTGCAGAGGCATTCTGTTGGGCATGGAGTCATAACATCCTAAAGATCAAAGGAAATCAAATTGTATACCATAAAAAATGGTTATATAATTATGAGTAGAGGCACATATAATATGAAAAAGGAAGAATGACCATTGTACAAATATCCTTTCTGCAAACAGATTAAAGATTGCTTAAACAATAAACAATGATTTAATGGGAAAGCTACAATAGATCCTCTGTTGTTCATGAATCCATCAATGAATGGAATTTATTATCCTCAAAACCTATAATATATTCAATCAAGAGGATGACAAGAGAAATGGAAAACAAATAATACAATCTGATAAACAACTCTCATGAATCTTTAATGACAAAAATGTTGATTACAAATAGGGCCTCGGGCTTACAAATGAGCAACTAAATTTCTCCTCTAGCTCTCTCCTCTCTTGGATCATGAATCCAACCCTTTCCTCAACAAAACCAATGCTATATATATTGTATCATTCATTCATAATATAAATAGGTTGAATCCTAAGTGGTTTCATTGGATACCCTTTTCTCTAGGATCTGTTACAACAAGGTGAAATAGAAAATCCACCTAGCTCCTATTTTCTTGAATCTTGTCTTTTGTGATAAATGCCTTTTGAAACAAGTCATGTTTATTAATATGGTGATGGAACACATGTCACTCATGTCCAAATACCTCCTAGAAAACCATTCTAACCCCCTCAAATAGGTGGCATCCCTCCTATAGCTAAGATATATCAAACTGTTAAAGTTTGTAGCGCAATTTCAGGATTCGCTACAAACTTTCCTATAGATGATGATTTCAACTTTTCTCCCAAACAACGAATTGGGTTGGGAGGATTTTTGGTCAGTAGGTCCATGATATTATGATTCATATCCAAAAAATAAAATCAATGGAAATGGATTGACATTTAAAAGTTATGATGAAAAAATGAATCTGTTATGTACTAATTTGCTACAAATTGTTTCAAATTACCAGTTCGCAACGCCTTTGACAACACATTCTGTGAACTTTCCTGTAGGTGTATTTTTACTTTTAAAATTTATTTTTGACTTTTAAAACTTGCACAAAAAGTTGGGAAATCCTTCCAGAACCTGCTATAAATTTCTTGGAACATGAAGTAACCTTGGAGAAATCATATGAATATGGTAACCTCAGCTCAAGACCCAAAATCATTACTCTCGTTATAATCATATGCACAAAAACAATTTGAGCATGAACATGCTATAATTAGGAGGTGAGAAAAGAAGAATATAAATCCAACTTGGATGACAATTGTAGATAAGAAGAAATTAAAGAAGCTCTGTGTAAAACAGAGGGTTTGCAGTGCACTGGTTAAGTTTGTAGCGCTAGTTTGCAGCTCGAATTGAACTAGATTTTTATGAAAGAATTTCGATATTTTCCACATCTAAGGAGAAACATATGAGTTGACTGGTTAAAACCTCAACCCTACACGAATATCAACTGAAAAGGGTTTGATTTATCAGAAAACAAAGTGTTCACAACGTCAGTTCGCAACACACAATTTGCAGCACACAGTCTTCAGTGCACAGTTTGCAACACATAGTAATACAGTGGATAAGGTTATTGTTGTAAGAGGAAACTATAAATTTCTCCTTTGGTATAACAAACTTGAAAATGTTCATGGTTTAGGATACCAATGCTAACCCCTATTTCTTTCATGATAATGAACACTATAATGACACTGAGACTCTTACATGGACTAAGGTTAGAATTTTTTACTACTGAACATTTCATGTGCTAACATAACTGACATCGTTACACTCACATATGAATACATACCAAGTCCAAGATCTTTTTTCACCTACTATCACTGCTTGGAAAAGTAGCCTTGACATTCTTTCCAAATGCACAACCTTGGCATACTCCTTTATGCTTAGTTCCAAACTCTGAGAGACGTGTAACAATCTTCCTTAACACTAGTAAATTCTAGTGATGCAAGTTTCCCAATATCCTATGCCAAAGCTCACATGGTCTATCACTATCATGCACCATGTCCTGTGTTGGATAATCTGTCAGCTTGTAGAGATTGCCATCACGAGTCCCTGTGAATTGTGTTCAGTCAAGACTCAATCATTTTGGCCAAGCAAGAACCTACCCATCAACGAATGCCACTGCATACCCTCTGTCCTCCATGGAAGAGATAGAGAGTAGGTTCTTCTTTAGTCCAAGAACATACAATACTTCACTCATCTTGAGAGAATTTCTTTCAGCTGAAACACAGTTGTTCCAACTCCCTTGACTGCATACTTGGAATTATCCCCAAGTTCTACTTGCAATCGTGAGTTCTAATATGTTATAATAGTGAGTCATTTTTGTGACACTGTCAAATGACGAGAATCTCCACTATCCACCAACTAAGTCTCCACGGTGACCTTCTTGAAACAAGAACAACACTCCTCTAGTGTTATAGCCAACAAATGTGTCTCAAGATCATCCCCTTCTCTTCAAATCCCAATCTCTAATACCATGTCAATTTTCACATACACTCTTATGTGACTAATTTTCAGATATAAAAATTATTTCCCAGTGATCTAATATTAAAACCCTAGATGTTATCCTTGAACAATTCTACACTGAAATTTATTGACTAAAATTACATGCAGTGGAAACACAAAAGATAATAGATGAATCATCAACACATATGAGACATAACCTTATTAAATTCAGAAATCCCGAGGGAAAAACCAACCCTCCCAACTAATACAATATCACCAAATATGAGGACAACCTTGTCCTCCAATAACCATATAAATTAGAAAACCAAACCTCAACACCATCTTGGAAATATCTTCTGCCCACAAATTTGTTGCAAACCACATGTACAAACTACTGACATCCCCTATAAGATTGTACAGATATTTACCTTCTTAGATAATATTTGTACAAATATACATGATTATTGCCACTGCAAGATGTGTATGCATGTGACTATTCCTACTACAACCCATGTGCGTACGCGACTATTCTCACTACAACCCATGTACATGTATGAAAAAATCATCTTCCTTTGCACACACATCCTTTCTCACTTTCATATTTGATCCAAAAACCCTAGGTCAGATCGCTTAGGTGCAGAAGTCTCCTTGACACTATTTTCATACTCCCTAGCACAAGTTTTTACTCACTTATTCTAACTCCATGATGCCACAATGATGAAATGTCACAATGACTTCCCTCCTTTATATACAAGTCTAATGAATGAGTATAGGATCCCTTCCTAAACTCAACAATTAATTAGAATATTTCATTCCTCTTTTGGGGTGTGACACCCCATCATAAGCCCACAAATCCCATAAACTTTCCATTGAGTCCCTCACCTCATTCCAAGGTCAATTTCAATGAAACGAAAAGATAATATGATTCCAATGAATATTTCCCACATGTCTGAGACCTTGGCCTCTTGTGGGAATACCTAATGAAGCTACAAAAATAAAAAATGAGTTGGGTCCTTGAGCATTGGGCATAAATTCTCCCAAAAGAACATGGGAAATCCTTGAAAAATGCACCAAAGTACCAAGGCTCAAAAGCTAATAGAACATTTGTGAGATATCCTTCGATGACCATTGTTGGCGCACTATGGGAAGACCCAGGGTTCAACATGAATTCACCAACAAAACCATTAGATACCAACCCTTTCGGCATCATCCGCAAGCAGGTGAAGTCTCACTTGAGGTATCTATGGGAACTACAGGAACTATGTTTTTGCAGCGATGAAGGGATGGGAGGAAGTCCTCATAACCATTATACATAGCATTAGTTCATTACACCTTATATCATGTGTGTAGAAACACAAGAACACCTAACATATTCAGAATAATAGACATATATCGTATGCGCGCAATAAACAAAAAAACAAAAACATCATGACACATAGACACCACATTCAATGTGGTTCACCGAACATGGGCTATGTCCACAACAACCGACTTATTATTATATTATTCAGAATCATCTCTTAAAAAATATGTGCATTGTGCTTATATATTATTCCCTTGTCATTATTCTTTTCCTCTATCTATATTTGTCACTCTTCACTCTTACATATCTCACATACATTGCATCTCATACATTCACTACTTCTTACTCTTATAATCCTATCTATCCCAAAACCCTTAGATACTTATACAATTATAATAGGGCTTATCCATTTTCAATGGACCCAAAATTCCTAACATATTTCAACTATCTTCCTCCTTTTGCACATGCTAGTTCCAAAAGTTCACCAATTGTCTTTCCATATTTTGCACGCATTGCACAATTCCCAAAATTGGTCCCAAAATCTTATCCCAATAATCCCCCAACACTCACATGTGGCTCGTTCCGAGCCACTCAAGCTTTCTTTTGTGCTCCCTTCCATGTCGCAATGAACTTCTCAAAATTTTCCTTTGCGTTTGTGACCTTCTCCTTTGCTTATGCTTCTCGTGTCAAAATCCCTTCTATTGTCTACATGATAATGGGGTTCTTCATTTTATCTGCACTATCTCTCACTTCTTACTTCACTATGCCTTGTGTAGCTGCAAGTTCTTTTGTCACTCGAAAGGCTTCCTCTTGTAGGGTCTCAAGATTTTGCGTGAGAGTCTACTGTTCAATTCTTATTTGGTTTATCTCTAGGTGTATATTCCTATTCTTAACTATTGAATCCATTCTCTTTGTTTTTGGAAGAGTGCTCATTGTATATTTGATCTTTTGAGCCTTCTCCTACACAGTATGTAACCTCTGTTCTAATGCTTGTAGCTTTGTGTTCTCCAACAATTGATTCAACACTTGTGTACTCTCTTCATAGAGCTTTGTGCATTCCTCATCCAATATCCTAATGCTCTCTATGGTTGCCATGGCTATCTTCTCCCATTTCTCCCTTTCTTCTGGTGGGGTACTTGGCATTGTGTGAGCTTCCAAATCTATTATCTTTGCATAAAATCCCTGAATGGATTCGCTTATCTTTGTTAACTTCTATTCCAAGGGAGTATCTACTTCCATTGGTACCTCTAGGAATTTATTGTATACCTCATGCACTTCATGTTCCAACCTTGTTGTCTTTCTCATGACCTTGTCCCATTCCATCATGATATTACTATATTGTGCATGTAGTGCATTGTTGTCTATGTTTACTTTGGAAAACTCCATAGAAGTCAAATTTGTGTGCAACTAGATCTCTTTTGTAAAACTTGGCGGAAAGATATGTATCAAATTCATGAATAACTATGAAAACACTAAGTCAATATGGCTTAATGCTTGCACGCTCTCCTACATTTTTTCATGGGGAACCCTCTGGCCCCTGTCGATATCTTCATGCTCTGGTTCTCTATTGATGTTGATGGTGGTTGTGATATTTTTAGTTGTGACAATTTTTTCCTTGTTGTGCTCTTTGTCTATTCTTATTATGTTGTTTGGGATGGTGCTATCCTAGTTGATTCCAAAATATGGCGCAATGTAGCTATCTTTGCCTACACATTTGTGTGCATTTCCTCATGTTTCTACGTAGCTCATAGAAACAATTCTTCAGTTAATTATTTCACCTGATATTCGATCTTATCTGGTTCATTCTCAGTTAAAACATGGATAGATACTCCCTTTGAGGGTTTCCTCTTCTTATGTTTATGTGTTTATCGCTCCTTAGGGTGCTCTTTTCTTTTCTCTCTAGTGGGAGGTGTTGTTTGAGTATTGCGTGCACCATTCCCTTGTTCTTCATGTTCTTGTTCTTCTTCTTGATCCTTCTCTGGTTGTTGTGTCTCCTTTTTCACTATTTTTATCATTGGGGTTTTCCACTCTGCTTCCCAGTCATTGTCAATCTAGATAACATCCTTTTTTGTCAACCTATAGTTAGTTGGAAACCATTGTTGATACAGATCCCTCTTTTCTTGAACATACATGTGGTGCAACCTTGCCTTGAATCACTTGATTTATTTGTATGCTTCCATTGTATGAGGTAGAATGTGTGGTGTCTCCTCAATGCATTTATGGATTGTCTCCTGATATATGTAGAAGGTGATAGTGTTATAATTTTTCATGTTCTTGTGCATGGTATGACACAACGAAACATATCTTGTTTCTAGGACCGGTTGTTGCATACCTTCCAGGAAATGGGTTTCTTCCATATTTGTCCAAGAAAATAATGCGATCAACATTAATAACCATGCATAATGGAACTTCGTTCCTTTCTCTTGCACTTCCCTCTAATCGGTTAAAAATATGCTCCCCAAAAATGTTTTCCAATTCATGTGCACTCCTGCTACGCACTTTTTCAACTATTACTATTACCCATGTTGGCACCTAATCTTTGCGAAACTTTCTGAGTAAATTGCAAGACAACACATACATAGAAAACTTGATAGAATCATTGTTGATGCTCGTTGTTGGCCCTTGGTTACAGAAGTAAGTGAAGAACAAGGGAGAAAAGGAAAAATGTGAACTTCGCGGAAGACACAATGACTGTTATTGGGTCGAAGTGAGCAAAAGAATAGAAAAGATGGAGCGAATTCTGAGAAAGAAAGTCATTGGATGATGAGATCGAGGATGACAGGTTAGCAAGAAATAAGGATTGTGGACAGCTCTAAAAGAGAAAAAATCCACCGTTAGATGCTTTGGAGTACCGTGTGAGAAGGAAGGAAATATAGGCTGGTGAAGCCCTAAAAACGTGGGTCAAGTTGACCTAGGGCTTTAGACACCTAGGGTTTTTGTATATAGGGTTTTGAAACCTAGGTTTTGGCCTAAGGATGTCTATGAGATACTGTAATGTATAAATAAGAATCTAATGAGGGAAGGAGGTTCGATCTAGTGGGTCTTATGTTGTTGTCTTTGTCATTGTGTGATCGAGTGAGTAATATTGTGTGAGAGAGAAGAGATAAGAGTGAGATCATTTTGGTATTGTAAGACCTTTATCTGGGTGCAAAGGTCAAGTCCTACAGCTGGGTGTGTAGGAAGGGGAGAGAAAGAGAGGAGAAGGAATAAGATCTGCTAGTTGAGAGTGTAGAAAAGAACTGTAAGCTTCGTCTTAATATAATATAAAGCATAGTTCTATGGACACAACCCTAGAGAGAGGGTGAACCACATATATCTTGTGTTGTATGTGTTATTGGTGTTCTATTCTTTATTGTTGCTTTACTTTTATTGCATTACTGTGTTAGATCTGATAGATATACATTGTGTCGTAGACCCTAGGAAGATAAATAATACTAGGACGTTGTGTGTTGATCACTTTGAACCCACTTTACATTCCTTCTGGTTGTAGACATCTCTGTCCTGCAACCCCCACATAGTTTCTTCTGGTGAGACTGCATCTACCTCGTAGGTGTTGCTGAAAGGGAGAGTATCTAGGTCTTGTTGGTGCGCTCTTGAGGCTAAACCCTGGGTCTACCCCTGTGACAATAATATTTATGTCCAAAATATGTGCTCCTCTATGCATGCCATATTTTTCCTTCATCCTTTCTACTAATTCTTTCTCATGAGTTTTATCCATGAATAGAGGTAGTGGGTCTTCGACAATCCTATAATCTACGCAATAATTTGGGTGTCAATCGACACTGGCCTATCCAACCATAGGAAACATCCATGGATGAAACTCACCAATAACTTGGCACGTATGTTTATTCTCTACTTCTTCCAAAATGTGGGATCTCCAACAGGTTCAATATGCTTGTTCGCTACAATCTTATTGCCCACTCTTGCAGATCAACTATCAGTTTGAGTGAGTCTAGTCTAAGTGGTGTGCATAGATAATTTTGTGGAACTAAATCTAGAAACGTCTTTAGATATACAAGGTCATGGTCTGGAAACTTTAGGATTCCTACTGCACCCAACATATCTCCCTCAGCAGTGATCCCAGGTGGAATCATCGGTTTAACAGGGTCATACTTCAACTCCTTGGAAAGCCTAACCTACTTTTTTGTTGGCTTCCTGGGTGGCACATAAGCTCTTGGAAAGTTGATTGAATTCGATGCCTCTTCTCTCATGGTTTATTCCTACACCGATATTGATGCCTACTTAGTGTGTGGTTTCTTAGTCTGCTATATGTATTCTCCTTCCTTTGGTGGCACAATGAATTTATGTAACTCAACTCTATCTTCAACTGACTTGGCTCTTATATGGCAATATGATCTCTTTGAATGTCCATGCAACAATAACCCTTTCGTGTCACCCCTCATCTACTTTTATAGGTTGTTTCCAGTTGTTATCTTCCTCTTTTCACCAAAATTCGCAGTCCCATATGATTTTATTCACATTCAATTCTCATATGGATCCTTCATTAATTTCGTATTTCCCAGTGGATCGTGGTTTATATTTGCAAGCTTGTTAAAATATTGTTGTCATTTTTCATTTATGACTATGCGTTCCTGTCATCTCGCCAATATTTTTTCTCTTTAATGATTTTTCATGTCATCCACACATGTATTTATCCTGGTTCTTTAATTCTTCTTTCTATGCACAGTTTAATTCTCCTTCATTCCCACAACATTTTCTTGTTCATCTCTTTTTCTGCTAGTTTGACTCTTTGAATAGTGCCCAATTCAAAACTTCAAGCCTCCTATCTCTTCAAGTTTTTATTGTGGCTTGCCTCAAGATCTTTTATTTATTTTTCTTTTATGTTTCTTTTTCTATAATACAAATACTATAATACAGATACTATGGTACACATACTATGCAGTCAGGCTGGTGCACAGACGCACGATTATCCCTATACAGTTTCAGTTGACTATCGTTGACTACTCCTTACATGATTTCCCCATTCAATTTCTCCAAATAAAAAATACTTGCCTCTGTCACAAATTTTATCACATACAGACCCAACTAGTGCATCTGTAACTTTCCAAGGTGCTACAAAAATTTGTTTTCATAGAGAAAAATTAGGTCTCCCATCTGGAAATTCTTTCGTTTAATATGTTTTTCATGCCATGCCTTTTCGCGTGATTTCTGAACTTGCTGATGAAATCCTATGACGAAGCGATATTCCTCTAGTTCCACTAACTTTGATAGTATTTTCTCTGTTGTGCTATAATCTGTGATCGCTATCAGCGCGATAATGTGAAAACTCGACACAATGAACTCTATGGGATTAATTCCTTCTTGATTATATATTAATCAAGATGGTGTCTGTCCTATCAAATTCTTACATGTAGTCTGATATGCCCATAGTAATACATGAATCCTTAGGTCCCAGTCATCTTGACTTACATTACATATCTTTGTCAGTGCATGCTCTAGTATCTTGTTAAATTCTTATGTTGTTTTGTTTTCCCGAGGATGATAAGGTGTTCTCTTCTAGTGATAAATATGAAATTCTTTCATCAAAGAATCAATTTTTTTATTCAATAAATGTGTTCCATGATCACTCATAAGGATTCTCAGACATATAAACCTTGTGACAACATTCTTAAATAGAAATCGTGCAGTAGTCTTTGAGCTGCAATCTCTGACAAGTTATGCTTCATCCCATCAGGTCAAATAATCTATCACAGTGATTATATATATTTCTCCTGACCATTTTGTTGGTTGGTTGATTGGTCCAATGAAATCAACTTCCGATTTATCAAAATCCTACAATGTAACTTGAAGTATTAAAGGAATCTTGTATCTTCTTGATGGCTTCCAAACTCGCTGAAAAACATCACAAATATGTCATAACTCCTTATCATCCTTATGAAGCGTGGACCACCAAAGTCCCACGCATAAAATCTTTTGATCCATCGCTTTCCCTGCATAGTGGCCTCTCACAATTACTTCATGTGCCTATGATAGTATCATAGGCCTCTCTTTCTCCAATACACATCGACGGTGAATACCATCTAGCATAACTTATACAAATTCCCACTATAAGTTGATAATGTGTTGCCTTTACTACTAATTTATTCTTCTGCACAATTGTAATGTCGGGTGGGGCTACTTCTATGCTTAGGAACTGGACAATATCTATAAAGTAATCATCGGCCATCTATATTTCTAATTGTGCATATGGTGGAATATCATCCACATTTCCTACATCTTCCTCTGTTAATATGTGTGACAAATGATCAGGTCCTCTATTTAATTTTCCTGGTTTCACAATCACTTCAAAATCATACTCCTGAAATAGTAATATCCATCTGCATATATTCCCCCCAACATTTTCTTATTAACTGAGTATCTCAGTGCAGAATGATCCTTGTACATCTTAAAGTGTGATCCTAGCATATAATTCCTAAACTTGTGTAGTGCATACACCATTTCTAGTCCTTCATGTTCTGTAGTGGTGTAATTTAATCAGTAGTCGACAACTTTCTGCTAGCAATTGCAATGGGATCATCCAAACCTCCTTTTGTTGGTTGAGCTATAACTGCACCTAATGTTATAGATGATGCATCTAAGTGGACATGGAATTCCTTCTTCCAATATGAAAATAATAAAATTGGCACAGTAACGAGTTTCTGCTTCAAGGTATCCAAACTTTGATGACATGTGTCATTCCATTAAAACTTGACCTCCTTCTTCAACAATTTTTCCAGTAGGTTTGTAATGTGCACGTATCCCTTAATAAAATTTATGCAGTACCCCATATGACCCAATGTTGCTCATAGTTGTCGCACTAAAGTAGGTGGTGGAAAATCAACAATAACAACAATATTCGCAGGATCAACTAAAAGTTTGTGTTTACATACTACATGACCCAACATGATACCAAATGGTGCACAAAAAATACACTTCTTCAAGTTCAAGGAAATCTGGAACTGTCTACATCTTTCCAACATCAAGCACAGAGTTTCAATATGGTCCTTCAAAAAAATAAACATTGTCCAATCATCCAAGTATACTTCTAGGAATTTATGAATAAAGTCTTTAAAATTTGTGACAACAACTTGGGAAAATATTGTTGGTGCACTTTTCAACCCAAAAGGCATGACGGTATACTCATAACATCCCCATTCTATCGCAAATGTTTTCTTATGCCTACATTCCTACGTAATCTTAATATGGTGATATCCATAGAATCCATTAGTAAATGTGTAAGCTTCTTGTCGTCCTACATTCTCCAAAACTTCATCTGTAAACAGAGTAGGAAATGGGTCATGTAAGAAAGAATCATTTAATTTCTGGAGATCCACACAAATTCTGATTCCACCTATTTTCTTTTCCTAAATTACCATCGGAATGATTCATTTTGAATCTGTGACAGATTCAATAATCTCAGCTTCCAACATCCTATCTATTTATGCTTTCACTTTATGCTTATATATTGGGTTCAATCGATACGGTCTCTGCTTCATTAGCTTCGAATCTAGATTTAAAAGGATCATCATCTCCCCTAGATCCCCAACAATCCCTTTCATTTCTAAAAATGTAGTTGGTAAAAGGTCCTGGTATTCACATAGTAAATCAACAATCTTCTTGACAGTTTCTTCATTCAAGTAATATCCAATGTTTGCAAACTTGGGATTATCCTTCATACCAATATTCAACTTGCACATTTTCAATGGCTTTTCAAACTCAACAGATTCAATCTTGGGACCCTCTATTGTGTTCTCTCCTTCGGTTTCTAGTATTTGCAAATTTCTTGAGTCTTCATCCTCCTAGTATTCTCCAACAATGTTATAGCCTTCCAAAACCTCTTGAACAGTCACAAAATATCTGGGTGCACTACATAAGGGTGTTAGTATCATCGAGTCTTCTGATGTAAAGATCTTGTTCTTGATCATTTGTAGAGTTGTTTTTACCAAAGGGGCATCATTCCCAATCTATTGTTCCTTTGCATACTTCCAGTTCTAAATACTAGTTCTTCGGGATTGTGTCCAGAGTGTGTATAAACAAGTGCATCCATTCCTGCTTAGGTATCGAGCTCCATGTCACAGTGCATTTTGTAAGATTATCTGTAGGAAAACTCAATCCAATATACTTCTACACAGTATACTTAGTTTTTGTTTCGAACTTGACCTGTAACAACCTTCTACATTTCTGCAATTCTCTATTCTATCCTTATGCACATCCCACCAGCTTGCAGGAGTCATTTTTAGCACGAAATCTAAATATAAAAATATTTTGTGTTCTCATATATGGATATCAAATTCTTTTACAAAATATCTGCATATGTTATTCCATCATACTTCAAGGGATCACATACCTGAGCTCCAATCCAACGTAATATGTGGGTAATATGAGTACATCTCCTTGTAAATACTTCATGTAAACTATATTGCCAATGTTCTAGGGATTCTTTTTAATACGACGCGCTAGAACTAATACTTCACCAATTGAGTACACCCTCGAAAATAGGATTAATATAGTCATCCATTCGTGCGGTCACATTGTAAATTTTATCGAGTCATTTTCCCTTTTCCAGTTCCACATATAGTCTTCCTTCTTTGAGATCCAATGGTGCAATAACTCTCAAGTCTCCTACTTCAAAGATCATTTGTCTCTTTTTCAAATCAATAATGTTCTCATTATCAAAATCCCAATCGAGTCCAAGTAATGATGGATAGGGTTTACTACCATCCACTATCTCGATTACTTCAAAATATATTGTGTTGTGCACTCCATCGATGTTAACATTCACCCATGTAAGTCTTCCAATCAGAAAAATATTGTGTTGATTTGCTAGCCTCAATTGAATTGGTGACCAGATCAACTTTGGTTTTCCCGTCATTTCCCATGTCTGTTTTGGAATGATGTTCACATCAGATCCCAGATCCAAGATAATATTATCCATATCATAGTCCCCTACTTGAGCATTAAGTTAGAATTCCCTATTCGTCCTTTTCTTGTGTTGTACCCAGTTAAATTATTTTCGTGCACCAGGTTCTTCTTTATCTTGTGCACATTAGTCGATCATCCCACACAACACATTTGATGTAGTTTCATCCTTCATTAGTTCTACACAACTCTTTAAGAAAATTTTCAGAGTAGTCACCTTCTCAATCGACCTTTCCATGATCAAGTGGTCATAGGCTGGAGGCATGTCATACACAGGTTGTGAGGTCGATTGTCCCTAGTCTGTTTATACTAGTTATTTCCTTGATTTCTTATATGTTTCTCTTTCTTTCCAAGAATCAGACATCGAAGGAGGTTCTACTTCTTTCCTGACCCATTGTTCAGCTCAAATTCCTTGTTCTATTGCATCAACTCCTATTCTTTTTCTTCTATGTGTAACCATTGCTACATTTGGTCGATCTTCGTTCTCTTCCACTGTTATCATTTGCACATTTTGATTCCTTTTTTCCTTCCACTTCGCGATCAACCGTGAATAGTATTCCATCACATGATATAGTTGTGTACAATATGTGCACATTATATAAGGATTTGTACAATCTCGCACCAAATGCCAAGGATGGTTACAGTTATAACATATAATCATTCCTCTTCCTCTATCGAATACTCATATTCCCTGACCTCTGGATCCTCCTCTTCCTTCTTAATTGTATCCCCTTGGTGTATTATATTGTGACACCCCTCCTTTTGATACATCTTCCCCTTGAACTTTGTATGCAGCCACAGTGTGTTCTCTCATTATATCGAGTGCACGACAGTCATTTTTCATCATGTCCCAAGGACTTACAAAAGTTAAAAAATATGTTCCTGGTAGTGCTTTGATACTTCTGCATCAAAGGACAAGCAGTTGGATGATGACCCATCATTTCGCATATCTCACACTATACCCCTCCTCCTGAGGCCAATGGGTTCAAGGCTCCTGTATCCAAATATTATTTAAAGTTTGGACACTCATTCTTATGATGACCTTCCTTTTTTCATGTAACACACTAAACTTATTCACGCTTTTTCTTCCCTTTAGCAATCTCCTGCAACTGAATTGTCAATGTTTCTAACTGCGACTGAACCTAATAAGCCATCCCTGCATCATTTTCTCCTAGAGGGGATGATTCCATCTTCATGGTGATCTCTACTGCTTCTAACTGTGAAGTAATCTTTTGTTGCGTTAATGAGCATCATATATGTGGTAACAATCTTGCAATGAACAATTCCCTATGTTTCTCACATGGAATCTGGAAGGTCAATCGATCCATCAATATCTTGAATCTCTGGTCAAAATCCCATATTGATTCATTTTGCAACTGCTTTATCTCTTTTAGTTTTGTAATACACTGTGACTCAGACTTTGGTTTCTAGAATTCTCTTAACAGGACTTTCCTGATGTCTATCAATGTCATGTCTTGTCCCGCAGGTGCAGTGAACTGATACTTCATATACCAGAGTAATGAGTGGTCTCTGAATGGCATTACTAACTACATGATTTTCATATCACCATCCTAGACCTACTTTACAATCCATATCTCTTCACAGACAAATAAATTTTGTTCTGAATATTTTTTCCCTATTCCATGGAAGACATGCATTCTCAAAGTTGGGTCTACCCTCGCCATTATGTGCTACGCAATATTCTTCCTTGGTGTCACTAAATGATTTTGGGTTGTCACACTACTTCCACTGCTCTCACTACCTCTACTTCTATCCTTGCTTCCTTCACTATGTACAAGTGTTAACGACAAAATTTCATACCTCGGATATGCACACGGGGTTGTGGGTTCGACATAGAGTCTAGCCTGAGTGAGGATAATGGGATGTAATGGATCTCCTTCTATTGAAATGGGTTGATGGTCTCTTTCCTCCTCCTTCCTTTATGTGCACAATATTTCTTCGATATGGAGCACTATGTCGATGTCTCTTTCCTCAATCTCAATATGTTTCTCTTCTCTATCAGCCGCAATCCTCTTCCTACTATACTAAAATATTTTTCCACTACACAATACTCCAATATATTCTTCCATCACACATTCTTATTCTCTTAGCATTATCAGTCCATATTTTCCTCATGTATTCATGCATCCCTCTTTTCCATACTCTCATACCATCCCTTGGTCATCTCTCAGTCCCCCTATGTGTGCGAAGGAGCCTAGCTACTAGGGTGATCAAATTCCAACTTCATAACCCCCTTATCACACAACAACATCTTGATCCAAGTAGACAGTGATTTCAACTATATTTTGTGTGGACCTTTAAAGAAATCTCTTTCAACAGTACTATATGGCTGGGTATAATTTATAACAAACTCAGTAATATAACCCCCCAATACACTATCCAGCCAAAAATCAATTACGAGTGAGATATGATTACTTATGGTATTAACTTGGTAGATCAACTCAGGGGTCCAAATCCTCATAACAATAGTGTGGAATGTTCCATTATTTTTAGCTAACCTCTGTAACCACTTAGCTAAAACTGTCAGGAAATCTACAAAGAAAATATCATGTAAGTATGTAAATACATACATCTATAGCCACTATTATGAGTTGATCCACAAGTTCTTATTCTGATCTCTAGAAAACACACGCTCCTTTGCCTCTAACCAATTTTTGATCTCTTCCTTAGTTAGGCTCCACATTCCCCTCAGTCACATATCCCGGTCCCAACAACATAACCATTTGTTGGTGCATAGTGGGAAGACCCAGGGTTCAACATGAAATCACCAACAAAGTCCTTAGATATTGACCCTTTTGGCATCACCCACAAGTAGGTCAAGTATCACTTGAGTTATCTATGGGAACTATAGGAACTAGGTTTCCACGGTGATGAAGGGATGGGAGGTAGTCCTCATAACCATTATACTTAGCATTAGTTCATTATACCTTGTATCATGTGTGTAGAAACATAAAAACATGTGACATATTCAAAATAACAGACATATGTCATATGTGTGCAATAAACAAAACAACAAAAACATCATGACACATAGACACCATATCTAATGTGGTTCACCCAAGATGGTATACATCCACAATGACCGACTTTTTATTATATTATTTAGAATCATCTCTTACAAAACATGTGAACTGCACTCATATATTATTCCCTTGTCATTCTCCTATTCATATATTTATTTCTATCGCTCATCACTCTTACATATCTCGCATACATTCACCAATTCTTACTCTTATTCTCCTCTCTATCCGAAAACCCTTACATATTTAAACGATCTTCCTCATTTTGCATGCATTGGTCCTGAAAGTGCACCAACTATCTCTCCTTATTTTGCGCACGCTACGCAGTTCCCAAAACTAGTCCCAAAACCTTGTCCCAACAACCACCTAGAGAAGGAATTCCCCTTTGAATAATAGAGGTCCCTATTGTGTCAAGTTATTGCACCAAATGGGGAATCTTTTGTTAGATCTAGTTCATGGTAAACCACTTTTATTCGTGATGAAGTTCCCTTGCTTTGAAAATATGATAAAGTTGTATGACATGTTGGCAATTCATATTCATCATAGTATCCATGATCTAATCCATTATAAGTTTGCATTCACGATTGAGCTCTATATTGTCCAGTTTCCCTGTCACCTCTAAGGAATCCAATAGAGGCAGAAAGTATGGAGGAAGAAGCTCCACATTATATGCAAGGTGTAATTCAAGTAAGGGTGGAAGATTAAATTCAAAAACATTCTCACCCATGCATTGGTGATAGTATAAGGCTCTAATGACACCTACTACCATAAAAAAAAATTTAAAATATTTCCATAAACGTTTACTTGTTCTATTGTACTTAACATTTTTCTTATATATAGTTGATTAAATGTTTATTGTAAGATTGTTTGAAATGCTTATTTAATTGTCATGGTGTTACCATGAAAAAGTAACAACTCAATGACACTCAACACTATATGTCGGTTCTTCCATCATATTGATCATCAACTTAACATGAGTCCTATTTTCTTCACAGATAATGCCACTTTGAT
>ML777106.1:239175-284111 GCA_009831015.1 Picea engelmannii | reverse complement strand
ATGGAGATCAAAGAATTGCTCCATCTGAAGTATCCATGTGATTGGGTCATTGCCATCAAACTTCCTCATATCAATCTTAGGAACGTGGTTGGTCTTCAAACCAAAGTTGGAGTTTCTCCATTCTTGATTCACCTTCATTGTGTCCTCATCATGAATTTCATGGGATGCATTTTCACTTTCAAGTGTCTTCTCTATTACGAAATTTTTCAATACTTCCATGATTTCCCCTTTTAAACCATCCATCTTAGTATCCAACTTAGCTTCCATTGAATCCATCTTCTTTTGTAGTTCATTTATGTCCCTATGCATTTCTTCACCTTCATCAAGAGTCCAAGTAGGATTTTATGGAGGCTTATTTGGTGTAGAAGTTCTCTTTTTTGGTGGCATGTTGGCCAAGTATCACTTTTGAGCCTTGATTTTGAGGTGGTTCTGCTAGACAATATTTCTTCTGTTGTATCTCCAAAGTTTCATCCCTTCTGGGTATGAAACTTTATTTTATGTAGTTGTCTAATATTTTTTCTCTACAATGCCATAGGTCTGATCAAAATTGGATGTGCCAAGTGGAATTTACGGTAACTTCCCCACAACTTGCCGATTTTTGTCTTTTCCAGGAGATCTCACTTGTATAGTGTGCCCCGCACAAAATAATTGATATAAATTCTGCAACTCACACCAGAAATACTACAAATAGTCCACGATCCAATGAAACTAGTCTCACTCAATTTGGATACTCTATGAATAAGTTATGATTGTTTTACCTGGAACACCTTCTTGAGACTAGTCAATAGGACTAGTCAGATACCCTATCTTACACAGGGTGTATCTACAAATTTAAGATGACCCAGAAGCTAAAAATTTTACGACAGATACTTTACTAATTTTTGTAAATACCCTCTGGATTTCAGGGTTTGAAATGTTACACAAAAGATTTTATAGTGAAAATTTCGCAATGACTCAGTTTAGGATGATTCCAGAACCCTATCTTGTACAAGATGTAACTCCGAAAGTATAAGGCCTCTGGAGATGAATTTTGAAACCAACGTACCCTAGTCTGTCTACTATATATCCTCCAAGATGTTCCTTCTGAAATGTTGTAGAAACCAATTTATAGAGAAAATTCCATGGTGTCTCAGATGTAGCAATGAAACCCCAAGACCTTGAGCTCTGATACCATATGTTAAGAACTAAATATCAATATAGCATAGAAAAACCTCAGAAAAAGTACTCAACGCCTTGAAAAAGAGATAATTTCAGATAATAATCCTCTTCGAGGGGGCAACCTCATTTTACCCCACTTAAATGTTCAAGTACCAAATGATTCAAAATGAAAATGTCTCATCGGTATACATAGGAGACTAGGATGTATAATTACAACTAATGGCCTAAAGCCGACATAAATAAAATAACATTACTAATATAATATGCCCCAATTAAGGGGTAATGAGCCAATATTAGGGATTAACACATGTGTAGTGGTCAAATAGACCTTTCCAGGGGGCTATCGTGCGCCTAAAACGAATATCGTATGCAAAAGTTACGACCCCGGGAAGTTGATGTACTAACTTACCCCAACAGTGCCCACATGACTTTTTGTGCTTCATCTCCTAGAGTTAGATTTTTGGATGTCTAGGGTTTTGGCATTCTTGTTTATTGTAAAAATGCTTGGAGAGCCTCATTTTAACCATCTTCTTGGCACTTGTGAATGAGCACAACCATCACATCTCTTCTCAGAGATAAGCCATCACCATTATAGTAAGTTTGTTTTTAGTCTGCATTTTACAGTTTCAACATATTTCCTTATTGAATAGAAGTCGGTTTTACTGTATCTCTGTTATTGTTCCTTGTGCTTTTGTGTTAAGAATAATAATAATATATATTGATTTCATTCTGCTCATAAAATTTGGATCAAGGATATAAGAAATTGATCGTAGTCCAAGGTCATACGAAAAAGGCGATAGACTTGCGTGAGAGAAACTTCACAAAAATGATTTTTGAAGATGAGTTGAAGCTATGAGGAGATTGAGATGTGATCCAGGGTGTAGAAGGGAGAAAATCATGTGGCACTTGATTTCATCAAGTAGTGCGTTCAAAGGGGATGAGTTTCAAATTTCTACCATGGACATATTTTAGTCCACATGTGGACCAGATGACTCACAGGTCTAAATATCAAACCTATAGAGTAATATGATCTTCGATACCCTAGCATTGGTATTTTCATCACACTTACTTTACCAATTTTTCTCTTCTAAATATCCATTCATACAATAATATTATTTTACTTATCCTTACTCTTATATTATAATTGATTTATATTCTTCGCAGAGATAAGTATAGTTCCAAGTTTGGAGAGGACTTCTTCCTCAGATGTAAACTTTTCCTTTTTATATTTATTATATCTCTTAATGTACCAAGGTTCACAGGCATTGTAATTTTTGTTCCATAATTTTGGGAACAATACACTCGTTATAAATAATTTAACTATTCCAAAATAAAGGTTTATATCCATAATGATTATGGATCTTATTTCATTCATTTAACTCATAATACTTCGGTTGTGGACAAGGGTATTATTATTACAACAACGTTATGGTGTTTTTTATGGAATAAATCCATGTTACCCCTTTTAATAAAGTTCACTCACCCTAGCCTTCGGCCTTAGGGTATCCATAGCTACCAACATGACATCGTAACTCTTGGACTTAAGTCCTTCATTAATATCCATACCACAATTTTGTATAACAGTTGTTGACTGGCATGGAACGTACTTCTATCAAGTTTCATTTAGGATTATGAGAATTTAATTAATATACCACTCTATGTAAACTTGGGCTAATACCATAACCAGGTTCTTGGGCATAACCATTTAAACTCATAATAAAATATTTTTGATTTATATGTATTAAAACTAGCACAACCACAATTACGTGGTTGATTAACGTCGAAAGGCATATTAAAACGAAACGCGGCCAGCACAGAAATGAAACTAAACGCCCCCAACACAGAAATGAAATGAAACACAGTTAGCATAGAAACGTGGCCACTACTATGTGAGAATATCTTAATATTTTTTAATCAGGTAGACGTGGCAATAAGTTAGTGAACAAAGTAATTTTTAAACACAATTAGGTAAATGTAAAAAAGTAAACATATAAATGGATGTCTTTATAACATCTCGGAAGTTAATGGATGAAATCAGAGCCATTCATTTATTGTGACGACTAAGAATATTCTAGGCATATTTAATCTTGTCCATAGAAAACGTATTAAGAACTAAAAACCTATTAAATGTTTCCATCCTCGTTGTTGGTCAACGACGCACTATCTTACTGTTATAAGAGGAGTTTTCGATATATTGTTTTGGTTTGATCCAAGACTTCATGGTCACGATTCTGTCATTTTCCTTAAATGCAATTTGGTTATAATATTGTTTCTTTTCTTTTAAAATTTCCACACAGAAATTGGATATGAAATGTATATGTATATCCAGGGATTAAATACCTATGTATTTCACTTTATAGATATGATAATGGCGAATATATAAATCCCTATTAATAAGCCAAGATTTGATTTATAGTTTAATTAGGCTATCATGTCATGGTTGGACTCCAGTATCAAGGATTTGTGTGTTGGTACAACCCTCTTTTTATATTATATAAACACAAATACGTTATCACGTGTCGAATTCATCAATGATTAATGGCTTGTTATTAAATAAAAGAAAAGAGACTTACCCTTATTCCATTATTCCATTGTCCAACTGTCATGGTTGTGTCTTGCACGATTTATTTTTCAATAATCATCATTCATTAGCAAAATAAATATGCATAAAAGAAATGAAACATATTTGAGTTTGTTCCAATATTTGGGAAAACAATTCAGTAGAGAACTAGTTCCTCCCAACCATAGACACGAAGAATCAATGTTACGTGTTCTTGTCACCCCCAACCCTAAATCATTATTCCACAGGGACTGAAATCATATAACCTTCTCCAAGCCTAAATCATCATTCCACAGGGACTGAAATCATATAACCTTCTCCATATTTCAAAGAGATTAGTTCTTTTCAGAATTCTAAAACTCATTCCACAAGTACTCAGCAACATCCTACCTCATAGCATACTTGTATATAATAGTTTTCCTAGGTATTTTGAAGTTGACCTCATCCCTAATCCTAGGGAATCTTCTTATCCTGACTTTGTGCTAGCTTGTTCCCTCACATCCCACAAGTTTGGGAGTAGGGTTCTACTTGTCCCATGGACAATAATTTACTATGGCGGTTTTTATACTTTTCACTCACCCATGGAATAATAATTTAATCTTTGTAACTAGATTCTCTAATCAGTTGGTTTCTTATTAATTAAATAAAATAAAAATTAACTTTACAAAAAATATTTATCATCAATGTTTATGATGATATAGTTCCACATAAGTATTTACCAATACTTTCACAATCACAAATTTTCAAGAAATTGAATGTTTAAATGTTTGTAAACTGAGGGACATTACATCCTCTCCCCCCTTGAATTGAACATCATCCTCGGTGTTCCAATATGAGCATATCAGCTCTGGAACAGATATGGGTATGCCTTTATCATGGCTTCCTCCATCTCCCAAGTAGCCTCCTCGGGACTAAAGTATCTCCGCTGCACTTTAACCTGAGTGATGGCTCGATTACACAACATAATTTTCTTCTTGTTGAGAATACACATCAGTTCCATCTGAAATTCGCCTTTGGATTCCACCTGAAGCACATTCCAATTTACAACATGAGTTACATCATGTACATACTTCTTTAATAATTAAACATGAAATATATTATGAATTTTTAAACTAGTTGGAAGTGCGGGTTGATAGGCCACTGGTCCCACTCTTGTGAGCACTTGAAATGACCCGCAAAACCTAGGTGCTAGCTTTGTACTTTTTCCAAATTTTAGTGCATTGTTCTTGGGTCTGACTTTAAGATACACATGATATCCAATATTAAATTCAACATGTGTTCTTTTTAAATATGCAAATCTCTTTTGTCTACCCTGTGCAATTTTCAAATTTTGTTTTTCTTTTGGTACAATTGTTTCCATTCCTTTTAACATATATGGGCCCAAAATAATTCTATCAACTAGGTTGTCCTAGATAACAGGTGTTCAAAACTTTTGATGTACATTACCTCAAAGGGACTCATATTTAAAGATGCTTGGTAACCATTGTTGTATGCAAACTCAACCAAGTGAAGGTACTCTTCCCACTCTATGGGACAATCCATCACATACATCTACAACATGTCCTCTAAAATTTGGTTGACCCTTTCATTCTAACCGTCAATATTAGGGTGGTACAGGTTACTAAAGTTCAACTGAGTGTCCAAACCACTGAACAAATCCTTCCATAAATTCGAGGTGAATTTTTTGTCCTTGTCTAAAATTATAGTGTTTGGTATACCATGAATCCTAAAAATTTATTTCATGAATATTTCAGCAATGTTAATCACCTTATGAGTTGATTTTATTGGAATAAAGTGTGCAACTTTAGTAATTTTATCCACAACTACCATAATAGAATAATTCTATTTCTTATTTTTAGGCAGTCATGTAATAAAATCCATGTTGATTACTTCCCATTTCCACTCAAGAATGGGCATTGGTTGCAATAATCCAGCTGGGTGACAATGTTCAACTTTAAATTGCTAGAACTCAATACACCTAGCAAGATATTCAGCCACTTCAATTTTCATTCCAGGCCAGAAATATTCTTTTTTCAACGTTGTTATAGTATTTTGGTAACTTGGGTAATTTTCCCTGTAAATTCTTATAAATTTCATCATTTTCTACTGTTGATTTTAATCTTTGTTTTAAATCAGTTTGCATGTTAGTCTTGTAAATTGGATTTAGTTTTATGTTGAGTGCATCTGTTACTTTGTTTGCTTTTCTTTAATGTGTTTTATTTCGAAATCATACTCACTTAGGAAAGATAAACATCTTGCATGTATTGCATTCACGTTTTGTTGATCGAAAAAGTATTTAAGACTGGTATTATTTGTTTTCAGCAAAAATATCCTACCCAATAAGTAGTGCCACCAAATTTTTAAAGCATGCACAATAGCGTTTAACTCCAAATCATGTGTGGCTTAATTATTTTCATGAGTTTTCATTTTCCGTGATTCATACACAATCACATAACCATCATGTAAAAATAATCCTCCTAACCCTTCTTTTGAGGGATCAATACAGACCACAAAATATTTATGCGAATCTGTTATCTTTAAGATAGGTGTCATTGTTAATAATTGTTTCAATTTTTCAAAGCTCTCTTGACATTTTTCCGTCCATGTAAATCTGATTCTTTTTTTTCTACAAAGAGGTTATTAGATAAGAAATTTTAGAAAACCCTTCTATGAGTCTACTATAATAACATGTGATGCCCATGAAATATCTTACATCCAACACATTCTTTGGAGCTATCCAATCTAGGATTGCCTTGACCTTTTTTGGGTCAACTGAGATCACTTCACCTGAAATTACATGTCCCAAATACTATACGTTATCTTGATAAAATTCACACTTACTAAAATTTGTATACATTTGGTGCTCCTTGAGTGTCTTCAAGACCATTCTCAAGTGTTCTTCATGTTACTATTTGGTTTTTTAATAGATCATTATATCATCTATGAACACAATTACAAACTTCTCTAGATATTTTCTCAACATGTTGTTCATCAAACACATAAATGTAGCATGTGCATTTTTAAACAAAAAGTACCACTACAAATTCATAGTGTCCATATCTAGTTCGGAAAGAAGTTTTATGAATGTCCTCCTCTTTAATTATATCCTGATGGTATCTTGATCACAAATCTATCTTAGATAAAATATTATCTCCCCCGACTTGATCAAACAAGTCATCAATTAAGGGTAAGAGATACTTGTTTTTAATTGTCATCTTGTTAAGTTTTCTATAATCAATACATAATCAGAAAGTTCTATCTTTATTTTTGAAAAACAAAATTGGTTCTCCCCATGGAGACACGTTGGGTCTGATATATTGTTTATCTAACAATTCTTGAAGTTGCATCTTAAGTTCTGTCAATTATAGAGTACTCATTGGACAACGGGACTTAGACACCGGTGTAGATACGGGTACTAAGTCTACAGTGAAATCTATGTCTCATCTAGGAGGTATTCCTATAATTTCTTCCCTAAACACATCCTAAAACTCTTTAAGTATTGGATCCTTATTTAACAAATTTTTATTTATTTATTCATCACTTTTGGATATGTGCACGACATAAATCTCACAGCCTTTCCTTTCATTTTCAGTCCTTTGTTTGAATTTAGTAAAACATAATTTAGCATGTCTTATCACTTCATATATGGTCTTTGGATTAAGAAATTCAATTTTTTCTTTATAGGCTTGAAGCAAATAGCTCATGAACCTTTGAACTTTTTCCATCTCCTCACAGAGATAAGGTACATATCTCATAAGATTTACAAACTTATTCACAAATTATTCAATAGACATATGTCCCAGCTTAAAATCATGGAACTCTTTGGCCTTTTCATCATAATATCATTATGTTAAATGTTTTGATTTAAAATATTTCTTGAATACCTTCCAATTCAAATCATTGCTCCTAATATTATTGATTTTTTTCCTTTCCTTCCACCAAATAGAAGCTTTTCTATTCTGTTGATACACAGCTAATCTAGCCCTCAAGTTTCTTGGGTAATTGTAGATTTCAAAATATTTACTCATTTTTAGAAGCCAGGATTATGCTCCTTCCTCGATTTCACCATCAAAACTGGATAGTCTGATATTATTAAATTCACCAAGAAACTCTTCCTCATGCCATTTCCTCTTCTTTGTTTTAGGTATAATTTAATGCAAAGTGCTGTTGTTTGAATTATCCTCATTACTTTGTTACAAATATGCTTTATCAATATTTGCTTGATAGTCCTTACACTTGTGTGACTCTTCATTAGAAAGTTCCTTTTTGGCATTACTAGAAGTTTGTCCTATCTTTCTTATTTGTTTCATATCAATCATGTTTTTAAGAAGAATTTCATTTAACTCTTCTTGTTCTTTACTAGCCTTGAGTAACCTTTGTTATCCTCCTTAATAATTTGCAGTTCTACTTTTATCCTACGCATAGTTTCCAATGGTCCTATAGAGTTATCTTGTAGTTTTTCACTGTTCAGTTTCACATTTTTTTTGTGGTCCACTTTGAGTTGATCTACCAGATTCTTCATCCATGATACTTTGTTATTGTTTATGATATGTGAAAAACACAATGACATCAATTCTTTTTCTTTTAGGATATATATATGAAAAATTTATGTTCTCTCTGATCCCATAATTTCGTAGTGTTTCAACCATGCTCTGATACCATTTGTAATGACACCTACTACCATTAAAAAAAAATCCTATAAACATTTACTTGTACTATAGTACTTAAATTGTTCTTATATATAATTGATTAAATTTTTATTGTAAGATTGTTTGATACGCTTATTTAATTGTCATGGTGTTACCATGACAGAGTAAAGACTCAATGACACTCAACACTATATGTTGGTTCTTCCATCATATTGATCATCATCTTAACATGAGTTATATTTTGTGCATAGGTAATGCCATTTACTTTACCCATTTTTTATTTCTAAATATCCATTCATACAATAACATTATTTTACGTATCCTTACTCTTATAATTTATTTCTATTATTCACAATTATAGTTCCAAATTTGGAGAGGACTTGTTCCTCATATGTAAAGTTTTTATTTTTATCTTTATTAGATCTCTTAATGTACCAAGTTTCATAGGCATTATAATATTTGTTCCATAATTTTGGGAACTGTAACATCCCCATTAAAATCCCCAGTTTGATTAATGATTATGTAGATATAATATGTGGCTATGACCAAGTGATGTAATATGCAAATTGTATTTCAATGTTTTAATAATAAAATTTGATTCCAATTATTAAGGGGACATGGACAAGAGATGGGGGCTGAATTAATCCACAAGAGAGGGGAGTTTCTAGGATAATTGTCAAGAGGGGTCCAAGGGGGAATTAACCATATTTATAGATTTAACCCATTTTCCTAAATATGTTATTGTATATGAACCTTCCCATTTCTGATTGTGTGTTTCCAAAGCCAATCATTGAATACATGTAAGAGGGTGGGTGTGAGTGGTCACATCCCGAATTTATTGGGCACATAGGGGTTGAGTACAATCAACTTGGGGAAGAGTGTGAGTCAATAAAGGAAAGAAAAAAAGAGGAATTTTGTATGGGTTGGGATAGAGGTAACAATAGTTTGAGTAGTTTGGGAAGTAAGTTAAGTTTGTGCATGGAAGGGGGACTGAGAGAAGAAACGAGAGCTTGGATTTGGTGTGACCATAGGAGAGTGAATCATGGAGCATAACTGGAGCATAATTGGATCAAATTGGAGCTAGAGAACTGAAGATCATGGTTGTCAGGATGGAAGAGTGAATTCATGCATGAGTTTCCCTGAAACAACAAGTGTTTCTATCGGTTTGTTGATAGTTTTCCTAGTAGCAGTTTCCCTTGAATTCCCAGCTGAGAGATTCCTAGTTACATGTGCCAAAGAGACCCTAATAAACAAATGGCACATTAATTGGGTTATCCCTGATAAATAGATGGTACATCCCTTGGGTTAACCTTGATAAACGAATGGTTCATCCCTTGGGTTATCATTGATAAACAAATGGTACATCCCTTGGGTTATCCCTAGTAAATGAATGGTGCATTCCTTGGGTTGGTCAGGTCAAGAGGAAGAGAGTTGGTAGACAAGTCGAGATAGTTGTAGGAGAATATTAGTTGGGTTGAGATATTTATGAGTTGTAAGTGGACTGTGAGAGACCACCCTCTTTTTTGGATTGCTAACCTCAACTTGGGGGTGACTCGCTGTTGAGATTTTGAAAAATCAGTCTACGGTTGGGTGGAACCTCCGTCCCATGCAGTTGGTTGCATGATTATTGTTTAAGATAAGTTGTAGGAGAATATTAGTTGGGTTGAGAGATTTATGTGTTGTGAGTGGATTGTGAGAGAACACCCTCTTTTGTGGATTGCTAGCCTCATCTTGGGGGTGACTAGTTGTCAAGATTTGGAACAGTCAGTCTACGATTAGGTTGAACATTCATCCCAAGTAGTTGGTTGCATGATTCTTGTTCAAGATAAGTGTTTAATCTTGTACTGAGTTATTTACATGTGTTATTATTGTGCATGAACTCTGTGTGAATAAGAATGACTTACATGTTGTTGTAATGAACGATTTTGTTGTATCTCATGTTGATTATTAGAATGCTTCATATGCATAATTTTTATGGTTATTATTGTTATAGCGCAAGTTGTAGGTTGGGAAAATCCTGACCCAACCAAAAAGAAAGTGATACAACATGGGAATCCTACACCCGATGTCACCTCGATGTAGGTCCCACACTTCAAGGGTGACTAGGTCACTCTAGGGAGGAGATCCCGATGACTCTAGGGGGATGAATATGGAGATGGAGATAAAAGGAAGTGAATCCCCTAGAGGTCAATTATAAGTGGAATTAAAGGTGGGAAGAGATGCCTTGTAAGTCAAGTAATTGTTTCCCCATAGGTATAGTACTTCTCTAGATGATTGTACCTGCCCGAGACACAAGAAAAGACACTTTGCAATGATAAATGTTATTTGGATAAAAAAGTTAAGCTTATTGTCCCTAATTTTCAGAAATAGATGACATTTTATATCAGCAAGTAAAATATTTAAATCAACATACAAAGATCTAAACTAGTTAAGTAAATCAACATCAAGATTAGCAATGAATATAGGCTGAAAGATGGCACTTAAGAAGAAAGAGAAGATGGTTATTGTAAACATGTATTTTCTGCATAAAATTTTAGCCTTATGTCTATAGAATTCAATAGAATGCAATAGAAAAATAAACCATGGAAAAGTGCCAAGAACTATCCCAAAAGGGGCACCCTAGTTAGTAGAGTAAGTGAGCAAAATTTAGGAGCTAGTCTAGGGTTAGTTTAGGAGTTGTGACTAGTAGTTTATCTAGTTTAGATCAACCCTAATGGTTGTAGGTTAGGGTTTGTAACAGAAATAAAGATAATGGGAGAGAGGGGACACCCTTGTAGGGGAATACTCCTCTCAATGAGGCAAATCAACTTTAATCAAGAAACCTTTCAAAAGATCAAAAAATGTGTTTCCCAAGGAAATGATTTTATATCTCCAATGCAAAAAAGTATGACTGGTGCCTTTACTATTGGGGTAATGGACTCCAATAAATAAGATCTATATAAGCTACCTCCTTGGGGGTGTAATCCCTTTTACTTTCCAAGGCAAGTTTCTCTATCTAGGGTTTAAGCTAAGAGAGTGTATGCCGTTATACTTCTCTTAGCAAACCCTTGTATAATCAATAAGATGGAGCAATAAAATAATGAAGACTATGGTGGAGGTGTATTCTGTTATACTTCCCAGCTCGACCATAGCATAAAAATAATTGACTTGAAAATGATGGCATAATAGTAAAAGACCATACCAAGATCAAGAGAAATGTCAGGATAATCCACCATAAGAGCTAGAAAAACATTATCCAAGGATATCACCTCACTCCTCCATCAACCATTCATCAATATAGCCATAAACAAGTGCACAAGAGACAAAAAGAGGCAAGTGTAGTGTTGGGCCTGAGATATGATCACTTTTATGATGGTTATTATACACTTTTTCCACATGTACATATGTGTTTTTCATATTTTAAAGGAGATTTTAGAAGAATTTCATGATAAAATGGTATGATTGGCACAAGATACGCATAATTCATGTTTAATGATTGTATCAAGTATAATTCATCATGTTCTATGATTTCCAAGAGCTAATTCACATTTTTCTGGTGTTACAGGGCAAAAATGCACTACGTTTCTAGTTCCGACACTTGATCTGGCACTCCTTCCAATACTCGTTCCGACACTTGATCCGACACTCCGTCCAACACCTCTTCCTTCACAAAAACGTAGGGTGACTTGGCGGTTATGGTATTGGCGGCCAGTGATGGGAAAATCGATCACATGGGTTTTGTTCATAATTGTCCCCTCCAGCTACTGAGCTCCAGACAACTCAGTTCCAGTTGTTCAAAGAGGGCCATTATTGGCTCGCTATGTTTCGGTAGTTAGGGCACCATTAATGAAATTTACCAATTTTAGAAGTGGTTCGAACCTCCTGTGGTCGACCACTTGGCATGTAAACATTATAAATACCACTAGGATGATCAAAAGATTGTTAACCAAGTAGAAGATCCAATGTATTAGAGACAAATTCATTTTTTCTCTGTTTTGAGTTTTTACATTGCCAGATTATGCCAGAACTACATTTTTGGGTTTCTATGGTGGATTTGACCTGCTGAGTTCGTGGTGTTCTTTTAGAGAGTGACCACGACTTACTGGGGGCCCACCAGCAGTCTGGTAACTCTCTATGTGTTGTTCATGCATTTTATGATTTATTTGTCTCTTTATTTCCTGCACATGCATTATCAGTTTATTATTTAGTTTGTTGTTGTAGTTTAAACTATTTTGATTCCCTTTTGCAGATTATAATGACGGAGTGTGTTAGAATGCATTAATCTTATAGATTAGAGACGAAATTGCAAATTCATCTACTAACCATGTGTGCAAGTAGATATTAGATTACATTGTATTCATGCTTTTGAAATTTGATTTAAAATAAGAATTAAAACATAGTAGAACATATTTTTAGTTTATGTTTTCTTTAACCAAGGTCTCGGTGGATGGATAGGGTTAGATTCAATTTTTATTGCCTATTCAATTGTTAATTAGATTTTTCTTAATTATTTGTTGATTAATTTATTCATTAGTTTACTTTGTCATGCTTTAATTTATGTTTTAAGCATTTTCCTTATTACATTTTGAATTGTTAAGATAGAGCTAGTTTAGTTTATGTTATGTAATTTCTTGCTTAGATTTAGATTGCAATTTCAAGTTGTAGTTAATGACTGAATTTAGTATAGTATAAGTTTGCTTATATTAGTATAGAATGCATTTGAATTTCATAGATTAGAAAACAATTTCTTGTTTTCATAGAAGAGATAGTTTCTTGCTTTCATAGTTTAGAACATAGTCTTATTTGTTGTTGTAGGATAGATAGACTTTGCTTTGATAGATTAGATAGTAGTTTGCTTATCATAGATTAAGAATTAGTTGTTTTCAATAGAATAGATTTCCTTTCATGCATTGCATTGAGCATTTAGATTTCCTTTCATGCATTGCATTGAGCATTTAGATTTCCTTTCACGCATTAGAAATAGTTTTTCATTAGGCATTTAGTTCACTTGCCTCTTAGGCTAGATAGTTGTTCAATGAGAAGTTTTACTTGCAGTAGTTAGTTGCCTTTGCTTACTTGTCTTTTTCTTTAGTAGGTTAGTTAGGTGCCTTTGCTTACTTGTCTTTTTCTTTAGTAGGTTAGTTAGGTGTCTTTGTTTACTTGTGTATTTGCTTCAATAGGTTAGATAGGTGATTTTTCTTACTTTCTTATTTATTTGCTTTCATAGGGTAGTTGCTCATTGAATGTAGGTTGGCAAGTTAAAGAAGTTTTCTTTTGTCATTTGCTTATTATGCTTAGTAGTTTTCTTTTGCTTATCGTTAAACTAGTTTGCTTTACATAGAGTTTTCATTTGTTTTCCTAGGAACTATCCATCGATCTTTGGCCCAAAAGTACTTAGGTTACCTATTTTCAAGTTGCTTAGTCAGGTTTGCTAATTAGATAGGTTTTCTTGAGTAGATTAGTCTTAGATAGATGTGTTCATTAGTTAGACTATACTCCTACCAACCCTTCTACCTTTGGCATATATTTTGCTACAACTCTAAGTTTACTTACCCTAGGCTGAAAATTTAATTGAGGGTTTTTACTGTGTTTTTAGTGCATATAGAACACCCATCATGTAGCGAAAATTTCAGATCAAGTCCTCTCACAATGAGGGAGAGATATGTTAAAAATGAGATATTATGATCTCTCTTTATACCAAATGTAGATAACATAGTTTGTCCACATACTTTAGGGTAAAACACAAGATTAGGGGTTAACAACCCTAATATTCCCTCGTTTTACAAAATAATACTAAACAATTCCTTTAAAATTTCACTTTTGCACAAATAAAACCCTAATTTAGAAGGACGTCACCCCTTTAGGGGACGTTTTTCCACTTTAAGGAAGTTGTTAGTGTTGGAGAAGCATGGGTAGGCCTCCAAAGGCCACATGTCAAGAATCTAAGCACTCTCATCATGGTGAATACCCTCTTCTCCTCAAAACATCTGTGTGTCAAAAGAGTGGCACCTCACCACCATGCCCTAACCCCCAAAAGCATGATGTCAAGCTCAAAAATAGGATGTTTTACCCCTCCAAGGAAAATCGTTTGGAAAGTGAGGGTTGGGATATGTCATCCAAGTCATCATCAAGGCCTCCCAAGTTTAATCTCTCTCATTAGAATGTGGGACCCTAGCATCCAACATGTGGGCTTGTAGCCCCATGGAAGCCCAAGCTAGTCTTGTTCTCCCAAAATTGTCCACCAACTAGGTCCTGCAAAGAAAAATGAGCACGCCCTCCAAGGATCTCAAGTCATAACATCATGATAAGTGAATCCAATCAATAAATAAGCCATCCAATCATGTGCATCAAAGATCACTATATCAAACAATTAACATCTCAAAGACATTATGCGACTTATCAAGCTTGAATATGGGAGCGTTGACGAGGTGTCTTATTGCAGAGGTTCCATGTGGGCTTGTCATTCCTGATCTTGTGTATGCGCAGCTTTTAGCTCTGCCTACAAATTTTTTATATCCTACGTTCCTTTCAGTTGCTTGGTGATGATCATTGTCTTTTTCCTCTGCTTGAGGTCATGGATTGTTGTTCTTATTCTTTCTTCCTCCTGGTCCCACTTTTGGACCTGCTCATCTTCCTCTAACACTGTCCGAAGCTGCACTACTTTCTCAAACAATTCTACTATTGTATTGACTTGTTTCTCCATCTTTGCTAGTTGGAGTGTAGATTATGTTTTTCTCTTCTCTATGACCTCAAGAATGGTCATGAGATTGATCTTCTCTTTTAGCTCCTCAATGTCTTTTCTATATTGGTCGATTGTCTACGCGATGAGGTTGATATTCTCCTCTGTGCTACTCTCTTCTACCTGTGCACTGTTCGGGATTTGGTTATATGTTGTTATCAATCCTTGCTCGAGCATGCCTTCATGTTCCTTTTATTCCTTGGTTTTGAGCTCGACCTGCTCGACCACCAATTCTAACGCTTCCTTTCCATTCTCCATATGTTGCAAGTTTGTTGTGTATGTTCGTGCACACAACTGTACCTATTGCGTGACATTGACTTGAAGCTTGTACAGTTCCTTGGTTGGTATCCTTCCTAGTACCAACTCTACTTGCTATAGATCTTTCAGTGGTGTCTAAGATATCATTTCATCCATCTCCAGCATATTGGGTGTAATTCTGAAGGTCGAGCTCTCCTGTGCTATAGTTTGGATGGTATCATGATCGTTCGGTGCAGCCCTTGCCTTTGCTTCTATTCCTGCTGGGAATGCATCTATCCCTATTCCATGTTTGTACACTCCTCTAATATGTTCTAGGACCTGCCTTATATCACCTAGCTCATCCTAAATTCAACCTCTTTGGTGTTGGGCATATTTGAACTCCTCAGTTGTGCATTCCTTCACTTTTTTGGCCATGAGGTCAGAGTCCTCCTCGGTAATCGTGCATTTTGGTGGTTTCTTGTGTTCCTTAGGCTTCTTACACGAACCCCCTATCTGTATGATTGGCCTCTTGGGCTACGTTGTTTCCTGTGGGGTTGTTGTCAAGGGATTTTCTTGTGTTGTTGTATCCCCCATTACTTGTTCTCTTACTGATGGGGTAGTGTCCTTTTTTCCTTCTTGCACATCTTTCTTTGGTGCACTCCCCTTATTTTGTTGCACCGGATTCTGAGTTGGTTTCAACCTTTTAGGCATAGCTTTGTCTCCTACAGGTGTCCTTGTTGACCCTGCATCTACCTCTGTACCCTGAGGTACTTCTTAGGTTAAGACTGGAATCCTCCAGTCGTCATTCCAATCTCTCATGGTAATTTCTACGTATTCTTCTTTGACGCAGTATATTAATTGTAGCCACTCATTTCCTAGATCCCTACGCAGTTGGATCCACATATTGTGCCTTGTCACTTTGAATTTGGCTATATCCCTGCATTGTGTGACCATGTCTGGAGTAATTCTCCAAGAGTTCAGAATGCTCTCCTATATTTCATTGAAGTACCTAGAAAATGTGCCTGTGTTGACACTTCTATGTTTGGGGTTTGATTTGCTACCCAATGATGTGTATTGCACTGCACAGAAACAACCTATTCGATCATATAAATGGGAGTATGGGGGCTCCTTCCATCCCATCAGTGAAATCAACATGAGTATCCATGAGTAGTGGAACTTTGTACCAAATTCTTGCACCTTTTTGCAATCATCGAGAAATAAATTTAACAAATAAGGGGCCCAGCTAAGCAAAGTACCATTAGCGCACTGCATTGCAGCTGCGATGACCTCGATAGGGACTTCCTCCTTGCAAAATTTCCTAAGAATTTTGAAAGCCAGGATTTTGGTGCCCTTCCTTGTTGTTGCATCATTGATTCTTTTAATTATGGTCCTATGCGAGCCCCTATTTGTGCCATAGGTTTTCTTCATCTCCTCAACCAAGGATTTCTCCTTTGATTTTTCATCGAGGTATTGAGCAAGGTTCTCACCCCTTGATGGCAGACCTGTGATGAGTGTTATAAGCTCTACATCTATTGATATAGGTTGTTCCAACCATAGGAATCCTCCATGGAGGACCACCATCAACTTCTTGACACAGTTGTTTGCCTCTTTCCCCCTTCCAAAATAGGGAATCTCAAGCAGTTTTAGAATCCCTGTGTTGGCCAGGCCAGCTGCCCATGGCTTTGGTTGTAGGATTGGGTCTCCAAAGGGGCCTATCCCTATGTTTTCCAAGTAAACCTATTGTGCAAACTTGGGAAGTTTTCCAACATTGGCCACATCGTGTTCTGAGTATTTCAATTTCACCACGCATCCCAGGAGTGTTGGTGTGGTTTTCACTCCTTCTAGAATGCGCAGAAGTATGATAGATGCATCAAGTTGTCTACGTGGGGACCATGCCATGGGTTTTTTTCCATTTCCTCTTGGTTGTTGGCTTTAGGTCCCCGCCTCCGTCTATCTCATTTCCACGTCAGATTCTAGCTAACGAGTGATGTCTTCCACCAGACCCTCCTATTGCTATGCAGATCCTAATCTGGGTGGTTTGGGTGTTGTAGCCTCCATGCATGCAGTGGCTTCGCCATTTGTTTTTTGGGCTCCCTCGGTCATCATAGTTTTACGTGAGTTACCTCTGTCATCTGCAGTGTGACCCTGCGCACTATCCTGCAGATCGATGTCCATGGATGTTGCTATTGGGGCTTGTGTTTCTTCCTCCACCGGTGTAGGGCTTGCTCGTTCTTCATGTGGTGAGGGAATTGCGTCGATATCGACGAATTTCCCCCTTTGTGT
Organism: Picea engelmannii; assembly: GCA_009831015.1. Taxonomy (NCBI): domain Eukaryota; kingdom Viridiplantae; phylum Streptophyta; class Pinopsida; order Pinales; family Pinaceae; genus Picea; species Picea engelmannii. Next base: position 266,506 of record ML777106.1, on the reverse strand, counting down.
GGTTTCTGGCTCGACCTCACTGGTTTCTTGGGGCCCTCTAACCCTCCTGCGAGTTTTCCTCATTGCTTGGCTCGGCTCACCAGTCTTTGGTGGTGCCATCGTGGGTACTAGTTGGTTTTTGCTGAATGGCTTCGAATGGTCTGCACTTTGCAGTTGTCTATTCGAATTTTCTTTGTGTGCTCTCTATTTATGCAATTTCACAATTTCACAATAAGTTATGTTTTTCCCACGTTCCCCTTTATATAGAGCCTATCATGAATGTTGTGAATCTTCTCGAAGAAGATTCCTTGGTTGTGATGAATGCGATAAAGTTGTTTGCGTACATTCCATTAAACTTCATAAATGTAACCAGTTGGTGCCTTTTTCCGTAACCGTCATTTTTCATATTGTCTCTTTTTCTGACCGTAACCGTCATTTTTCATAATTACGCTTTTTCTAATCGTAACCGTCATTTTTCACAATTACGCTTTTTCTAATCATAACCGCCATTTTTCATATTACCACTTTTTTCCGACCGTTGGTCCCTTTCACAGTGCGTTGAGTGTCTCGAGTGCGTGGAGTAATTCTTTTGTATCGTTTCCTTAGTGCACAATGTATCACTTGAATGTTGCGCACATACATTCCTTTTTTTCTTTCATCGTGCTGAGTCCCCTTTTCATGCGCAGACATTCCTTTTTTATTTCATCATGCTGAGTCCCCCTTTTTTATATATATACTATAATACATTATGTACATGTTTTCTTACTACGTTGTAACCTTTTAAGTGCTAGGATATCGACTATCCCTGTATAATTTCAATCGACTCCCATTGATCATTCCTTTCATCTCTACTCTTGTGAGGTCCTTTAGCTATACAACTCCCCCATATGCAATAGTCTTTACTTCATAGGTCCCTAGCCAATGCATTATGAACTTTCTTAGATGTTAAAAATATTTCCTGTCATAAAGAAATACTAGATCTCCCTCCTTGAAACTCTTCCTCTTGATATGTATTTCATGCCAATCTTTATCTCTTGCTTTCTGTACTTCTTGATGAAATCCCACTAACTTCCTATCCTCCTTCATATCCATTAGTTGATTCAACCTTTCCTTCACTGCACCTCTTTTGTCATGTTGGTGATTGTTGCGACACGCAGACTGGGTACTAGAAATTCTAATGGCACCACTGCTTCGTGTCCATACACCAACCTGAATGGTGTTTGTCCTATCATCTTTTTGCATGTAGTCATGTATACCCATAATATTGTTGTCATATTCAAATCCCAATCATCCCTGTTGACATTGCAGATCTTTGTTAGGGAATTATCTAGGATCGTGTTGAAGGCTTCCACTGTTCCATTTTCTTGAGGATGGTATGGTGTGCTCTTTTGATGGTAGACTTCAAACTCCTCAGTGATAGCCTTGATAATATTGTTGATAAATTGAGTATCTTGGTCACTCATCAAAATTCTTGGACAGCCAAATCTAGTGATCACTTGTTCAAACAAGAAGTGTGATGTTGTCACTGTGCTACATTATTTTATTGGTGTTTCTTTTTCCCATCTTGTTAGGTATTCTATCGCAGTAATGATATACCTTGCTCCTAACCTTTTTCTGGTGGGTTAATTGGTCCCAAAAATTCTATTTCCCATTTCTCGAATACTTGCAAGGTTACTTGTGGTCTTAGAGGCATCTCATACCTTTTGTTAGGTTTACCAACCCTCTGATAGACATAACATCTCTATAAATAGTCCTTAGCATCCCTATGAATTTTTGGCCACCATAGGACTGCGCGATATCTTTTCCTGCATAGTGTCCTCCATCTATTCCCTCATGAGCTTCTACCAAAATCCTAGGACTTTCATGTTCTAGTACGCAGCTCCTCAAAATGTTGTTGACGCCCATATTGTATAAGAGTCATGCAATCAATTGATATTTTGCAGCTCTAACAACTAGATTTTTCTTCTGCATAGTGTTAAACTCTTGTGGCGCAGTCCCTGTACTCAAGTATTAAATGATGTCAGCAAAATATTCATCATCTATTTGTACCGAAAACAACTGTGCATCAGGGAAGTTATCCTCTAAATGTGTAGGTTCCTCTCCATTGGTGACCCTTGACAGGTGATCAGGTCCTTCATTCAACTTCCCTGGTTTGACTATCACTTCAAAATAAAATTCCTAAAATAACAATAGCCATCTACAAATCCTGCCCCCTAACACTAGCTTGTTGACTATGTATTTGAGGGTTGAATGTTCTGTGAACATCTTAAAGTGTTTACCCAGTACGTAATGTATGAACTTCTAAAGTGCATAGACCATATATAGGCCTTCTCTTTCTATAGTATTGTAGTTTTGTTCTGATTCTGATAGTTTTATTCTAGAAAATGCTATAGGATGATCCAAATCCCCTGCTCTTAACTATGCCAGAATTGCTCTAAGTGTTATATCTGATGCATCTACATGCACATGGAATTTATTTTCCCAATCTGGGAAGACTAGTATAGGTGTTGTGACCATCGTTTCTTTTAAGGTGTCCAAACCTTGTTGACACTCCTCATTCCACTGGAATTTAGTATCCTTCTTTAACAATCTCTCCATTGGCGCAGTGATCTATGCATATCCTTTTATAAAATTTATGTAGTAGCCTGTATGTCCCAATGTTGTTCTCAACTGGCACATTGATTTTGGTGGTGGTAAAATGAAAATCACTACAATCTTGGCCAAATCTACTAGCGAGCCTTGTTTGCACACTATGTGTCCTAACAGTATTCTAAAATGTGTCCCAAATATGTGCTTCTCGATATTCAATGATATATGACATTGCCTGCATCTTTCCAACATCAGCCTTAACACTTCCACGTGGTATTTTAACAGGCTATATATGGTCCAATCATCCAGATACACTTCTATAAATTGATGTATGAACTCCTTAAATGCAGCTATTACTACCCTTGAAAATATGGCTGGTGCATTCTTCATCCCAAAAGGCATGACTATGTACTGGTAGGATCCCCATTATGTGAAAAACGTGGTCTTGTACCTGTCTTCTGGAGCTATCTTTTTCTCATGGTAACCTTAGAATCCATCTGTAAATGAGTATGCTTTGTGGCCTCCTACATTCTCTAATACCTCATATGTGAAAGGGGTAGGGGAAGGGTCATGTAGGCAAGAATCATTCATCTTTATCAATTATACACAGATCCTTATCCCCCCTTGTTTCTTTTCTTGAACTATCATGGGTCTTATCCATTCAGATTCCTTTACTGGTTCTATAATTCCAGTTTCTAAAATTCTATCAACTTCTTCTTTCACTTTCATATATATTGGATTTAGTCTATATGGTCTATGTCTGACAGATCTAGCCTCAGGTTTGAGGGGTATATTTATCTCTTGTATATATCCTGTTATGCCTTTCATCTTTGTAAACGTTGTTGGGAATAGGTCATTGTACTCATGCAGTAACTCTGTTAACCTCTCCATTGTTTTTTCATCCCAATAATCTCCAATGATGGCCATTTTGGGATTATCTGTTGTAAAAATGTTGACTTTCTTCACCTTGATTGGTGTAGCACAAAATTCTTATTCTAGAGATGGACCTTCCACCTCTCTTTCACCTTCAACTTTTGTAATATGAATGTTGCACAGGTCCTCTTCATCTAGTGCTTCTTCTTCCACATGATAGCATGACAACGGTTCCTTAACTGTATGTTTTTTTTTGTTGATACTCTATCATGAGTTCAACCTTTGTTTCATCGACAAATATTACCCCTCTTATCCATTTGAGTGCAAGATCCAAGTTTGGGTTCTCATGTTCAAATGAGAAAGTGAGTATGAAATTTTGTTGTACTGTTTTCCATTCTACAGTGCCTCTGCGCAGTTCCTGGTCTACATACCAGTTTGCAGGAATTCCTTCCAATGTGTGGATGAAGTGATGAGGTCATTCCTCTGGTGGTGTCATCCTCCATAGTGTTTTTCATTTCTCCAAGTGTTCTTTTGGTGTCCCCTATCCATCATATCTCTACATCTCATTACTTCCCTGCTCTGCACCGAATCTAATGTGCAGTAGTCTCTTACATTGGTACCAGTCCTTGATTGTTTCTTTGTGTGCACCCCACTATCTTGTAGGTGTTTATTTGAGTGAGATTTCTAGGGATAAGAGCCCCTGATTCTCTAACAATTCATATTTGTATCTTGTTAATAATTATTCTAAGTCATTCACCCCATGAAAACTGGGAGGTTTTCTTATCTCTGTACCCACCCATCTTAATGTGTGGGCTATTCTTGCACATCTTCGTGTGGATACTTCATGTAATCTTGGCTACCAATTTTCCAACCATGTATCTTATTCAGAAGCACATGACGTGATTCTCCTCCAGCTAAGTACTCCATCTACAGTTGGGTTGACATAGTCTTCTTCCCGCGCAGTGGTTCTATATAACTGGTTGATTTCCTCTAGATCTAAGTAAGTGGTTTATACAAAACGTTCTCCTTCTGATGGATCTAATGGCACAATGACTCTGTATTCCCCTTATTTGAATGTCATCTTTCTTGTATTCAAGTTTATTATGGCCTGGTTATCGAATGTCCAATCCAACCCAATAAATTCTAGATAAGGTGTTATGCCATCTATTATTTCTATTACTTCAAAATATTCCTTAGTGTGCACTCCATCCATATATACTATCACGCCCTTAATCCTTCTGATTGGTAGAACTATGTATTGGTTTGCTAGCTTCAATTGGATAGGTGAATATCCTAGTATGGGATCTCCCATGAATTTCCATGTATTCTTGGGTAGCACATTTACCTCGGAGCCTAAATCTAGTATGATGTCCCCCATGTTGAAATCTCCAATGTTGGCATTCAGTCTGAATTCCCTGCTTGTCCTCCTTCTTCTATGGAGGTGATTGACTGCTTTCTGCTCTAACTTCCCCTCTACTTATGTGTCAGATCTTTCTAACATATTTTGTAAAAATTTAACAGATGATGGATCATTCGGTAGATTAACACAGGATTGTAGAAACATCTTTATGGTACTTACCTGTGCTATAGGTGGTACTTCACTGGTGTGATCCATTGATAAGGGAATATCGTACATTGGTACATTATGAGAATGTTGTGCGATTGATGTAGATGCAACATCTTGCTTGAGGAACTCCTGTTTTTCTTCCTTGAATATTTATTTTTCTTTTCCCGCATCGAACTGCCTATGTGGCTCAGTATTCTTCTTCACCCATTGATGTTGTGTTGGGTCTTGTCATACTACGTCAGCTCCTGTATTAGCTCCTCCGCACATAACTATGTTGATGTTTCTTACATCGTCCCTCACCTCCACATAAATACACTGAACATTCTGATTTTTCTGATTCCATTTTTCTTGAATCTTCTCCAAAATTGTTGGGAATTCCTCTGTATCATGATCTGTTGTGCGACAATACATGGATGTCGTAGGTGGATGTGGACATTCCCTTGCATAGTGTCATGGATATTGGAAGTTATTTCATACTACTTGACCTCTACCTCTTCCAAATCCTCCTTGACCTCATCCTCCACCTCTGTATCCACCTCAATCTCCTTGTGGTGCATTTTACTAAGGCACCTCATTATACTGCACGGGGTTATACTGTGGCTTTGAGTTATTATAATGAGGTTGTGCATTTTTATACTTCTATTCTACAATGTTGTATGGAGGTGGTAGTTGGTTGAAATAAGGTGCATCTTGTCCTGTAATCATTTCTTCCTGCACCCTATAGGTATCTGACGTTCTCTCCCTCATCAGATCCATTTTTCTATACTCTTTGTCATCATGACCCACTGACTTGCCAAAGTTGCAATATGAACTCTTGGGTATTGTATGATACTTCTACATCATTGGACAATGATATGGATCATGTCCATGTGTTTTACATATCTTGCACTATGGTCCTCCTGTTGGAAAAGGGTTTGGTAGCCTTGTTTCCATGTACTACGTGAATGTTGGACACTTATTCTTGTGGTGTCCTTCCATCCTGCATGTGGTACACAAAACAAATTCTATTTTCTCTTTGCCCCTATTCTGGTTTAGTTGAAATGTGAGGTTCTTCAGATCCTCCTTCAACTCCTATATTACTAGATCTATATTCTGGTACTGGTTCTCCTCGAGTTGTAGGGATGTCTATAGATCCTCTACCTGAGTTTGAAACTTTTTTTTCCTCAAAGGGTATTTCAGATGTGGTAATAGTGATTTCACAAAGAGATGTCGATGTTGCATGTCATTCATGACATATTTAAATTTACCCTTCAATCGTTTGAACCTCTGATTGATCTCCCAAACAGACTCTCCCAGTTTCTAGAATATCTCAATCATCTCATTCATGGACTGATCTTCTAAGTTAGGTTTATGAAATTCATTTATCAATATCTTCTTGACATATGCAATCATCCTTGTTGTTCCTGGTGGACTGTTTACGGCTAATCTCATGTACCAATCCAGTGTGTTGTATCTTAGTGTGATAGCTAACTGTGTAAGTTTTGTATCCTCATATGTGATCTACTTTTCTTCCCAAATCCTCTCACAGATAAACAAGTTCTTTTCAGGATCCTCTGATGCCTCTCCCTTGAATTCGGGTAACCTGATTGTGGTATCATGTCTTGTCATCTTGAATAGTGATGAACTACGACCTCTGCGCGGTGTAGATACTTGGCTACTACTTCCTGAACTGGCTCCTTCAATTGTTGCTCCTTGGTTGGGTGCACTTCCTGCTATCTTTCTTCCACTAAAATTCAGTTGTCGAAATGGTGGTATTCTTTCTAGTGTATTAGTCACACATGGCTTTATGGGTTCCACACTGACACTGACATGGATAGGATTTATTTCTTATGTTCCTTCCCTTGGACCTCTCTTCTTCCTCTCATACATTGCGCATAGGATTTCCTCAATCTTATCCACAACCTGAAGATCCTCTACCTCTTCTTCATCACTTGCCAAGCCCTCTCTCTCTACTATGGCTATCTTCTTATTATTCATCTTATCTTGGTAGGGTACTCCACTATGCATTTTTCTAGTTGTTTCCATGATCTTCTTGATATGATCTTCCTCCATCATGATTGGGTCCAAGACCTCCTCCTTCTTTCCTTTATCCATCTCTTCCTCCATTTTTCCATCTCTTGTCAGTGCTTCCCCTATTCTCCCATGCATGCAGAGAAGTTTAGTTATCTGAATCCATAGTCATTACACCTTTGTTATACAAAAAGATATTTATGGAAGTATACAATGATCAAATATACCTTCCTCATGATCCTCTTAGAAACTGTTTCTCTTCTTCGTTGTAAGACTTTGCAATGTTGATTGCAAATTCTGTGATGAATCCTACAACAATACTGTCTAGACAAAAATCTATTGCGTGCGTGAATTTGTTATCAACTTGTTGTAACTGGGCGATCTCCATAGGGTTCCACTCTAACTTTCTGATCTGATTTTTCATGTGGTTTTATTTCAACCTCAATATCCACTTGTGAAACACATGCGGGAAATCACAGAAAAATACTTCATGCAAGTCGCTAAACACGTACTTGTCCAGATATTTGCACGGTGTTAATTTAGGGTTTATGTTGTCTTTCTGTGAAAAATCCAACTCCTTTGTTTTCAACCATCTTTCGATCTCTACCTTCATTGGATTCCATAGTCTGAAAATTCCCTTCTATACGCTCATTTTCTATGTGATTCTTTCACGGATCACACTCACTCAATCCCATGCAGTTTCAGTCAGCAACATAACCATTTGTTGGTTAATATTCTCTCTTCCTACCTCTTAGGCTAACCTAGGTCCAGATATAAACAAGCTTCCAACAAATCCCTCTAAAAATATCGACCCTCCTGGTGAACCAAAAGGAAACAAAGAACACAGAGTGTATTGCAAAGTCTCACCCGAGATAGTTTTATGGGTGACTGCAATGCTCAAGTGCTTGCAGTCAGGGAATGAGTGGGGATATGGGATTGTACTTTGTGATCTTCATTCATTTGGTATTTCATCCATCTATATTAAATACTTTGTTTTTCTTTATTCATGCATGTAAATCAACATATCTTACTACTTCATCAAGACATTCATCTAAGATTTAATCATTAACAACAAAGATATAAACCATAATAAATTCACATAACACATGATCTACCGTGATTCACCCCCTTCTAGGCTACGTCCACAAATATTTGGTAGCTTAGGATATTTTATTATGGTTCTTTAATATATGGTGCCTTGCGCACTACAGTCTTTGATCTTACAATATCAGCAGGCTCCACTATCCCTATGAGGCTGACTAGATCTCACCAGGCTCCTCAGCCTGCAATCTAACCCTCAAGATCGATTTGCCTGACTCTCCTACAACTCAACAGCTTACAAATTTTGTTTCAGATCTTACAATAGTTTCCTTCTTTGAACATTACAAAACTTCGCCACAGTTCCCCTCCGCTTTCCCTAGACCCACTAGATACTTATATATATTAACTCTCTGCTCAACAACTGTTACATTCTTTTACAAAAACCCTAAACCTAATGTGGTTAGGTTTCCCTGAATGCATGGCTTGCATTCTTTCCTCGCACATACTACTTTTCCTTCCAGTTGTACTTTTCCCATTCTGGGTCTTTCCCTCAAACGTAGCATCTCCTCAAAATAGGCTTGCACCCAACAGTCTGCAATGCACTTTTTCCAATCCCATCAATTTCCTTTTATCTTTATTTCTTTATTTTCTTTCAATATAGCATAAGGAGAGGTTGAAGATTATTTCGCTAGCATGGTGACTAGATGATGGCACTGTCACCCACAAACACCTAATGGAAATAAAAAGGTTGGCTCATGAAGAGACCCCCTTTCTCGCAGCCATGCAACTGAGATCCATTACTCTAGTTTGGTGACCAGATGATGGTAATTTCATACCAATATATATTCATGGACGTGATAGGTCGGCTCATGATGAGACCTCCTATCCTTCAACTAATATTTTAAGCATTATTTATCATATTGTGTGTCCCCTTTACTCAAATATAAGCGTTTTATTTTTTTCTTGGGTGATCCTTGGGCGAAGCATCTGGAAGGTTTATATAAGGATTTTATATTTTACCCAACGTCAACCCCTCTGGGCCTTTAGCCCCTTCTTCCCATAAAATGAGGGACAACCCCATCTTGGTTCAATACACCCTAAAATCCAAAGAGATAAGGAAATGGAGGGGGAAAATGATGGAGAGTGGTAAGTATGGTCGTGAACAATACGATGGCTCATTAAGGGAGTTACCAATAGTAAACCCATCCCCAAGGAAAACCACTTATTAGGGCACAATGTCAACCACCAAGGTGAAGCAGGGAAAAAGGAATAATGTCCAAGCATATATCATGAAATCTAGAGAAATCTAAGATACAACATAATCAAATAGCTTAAATATCGAAATGATGCTCACCATAATATTGGCTTGTACCTCATGGAGCAAGGACCACAACCTTTTGGAAGCTAGCTAGTGTTGTGGATTCCATTTACAAAAATGTAACCATATGTGGTGGTGAGTGGGTTTTCCATCTGTGAAAAAGGGTCATGTAGTCTCTCGGCACTCCATATCTGCAACCTGAGGGCCTCGAGACATGATCTCCTTATTTATCTACAAAATGGGGATAACATCTGGCTCCTACTTGGGGACATGTGCTCGCCATAGAGTGCATAAGAACCACAACATCTCTTGGTAGACCTATCACTGCAAGGAAACATCAAACTGTTAATTTCAGGCTGTCCTACTCATCCTTGTTCTCATATGATGATAATCAAAACCAACTAAGCTAGAAAAAGAAAATTTTGACATTTTTTCAAAAAATTCTAAGATAAGCATGAAATCAATAGTGCAAGTAGAGAAAAATGAAAATTAAATGCATCTAAACTAATATGAGAAATCAAGATGAAAAATGTGGAGAATAAAAATGACTTACCTACTTACCTGGGGCACAGGCCTTGAAGAATTCATGTGACCTGGATGTGAATTTGGAGAAGATACCCATCTACTAGTAGTGGCATATTTATCTCGTGTAATGCTATCATATAGTACCTTTCTTTGTCATACTTCTTCCTGATGATGTAAGGGCCAAGCCAATAATTGTTGTCTTCTTGGTCATATCTTGGCTTTCCCTTTATTTTGTCCCACATGAGCACAAGGATTCCTTAATTGAAATTGATGCAAGGTGTATTCTTATCATGTGGAGGCTCTGTGTGGACTGCATCTTTGAAAATTTATTCATGTTTCTCATCTTCCTTTTGTATAATATGGATAGATCCCAGAACCTTCCCATGGTAGTATGTATTCTTCCTTTTATCTATCCATGGGAGAAACATATCTACTAAATCTTCCTGCATGAAGGTTAACTCAGATAGATCATACTCAATAACTCGTGGAGGCATATCATGGTAGTGTTCACTGACATAGTTGGGGCCCCTCAAATTCATCACATGTGTGTATTTATTTTCCTTGTTATGTAATATCTCATACGTTCCATCGCCCATGGGAATATACACATCTGTAAGGTTCATACTAAGGAAACCTCCAAGGGTTGAGGACCAGGTCCTTGACAAGAGAATCCCCCAGGAATAAGGGACATTGATCACCAATATGTACATGAGGACGTTGATATGTGGAAAATCTATCAAAAATACCTCAACATCTTCACATACTTGCAAGACCATAACTCTTCTTGAATCAATACCTAAAACATTTCCATAAGGTCGGGTTGTCTTCAAACCAAGTTGTTTCATTACCTTCAAAGATATGACATTTTTTGAGGCCCGTGAATCAAGCATGCATTTTTTCAAGCAGATGCCATTCATTCCTAATAAAAGATAGAAGGGAGTTTTATTTTCTTTTGGTTGATCGAGATACATAGTATTCAAAATGATGGGAGGATCCTCCTTCGCGGTCGACACTTGTAATATCCTCAAAACTTCCCTTTTTACGTAAGGGGTCTTACACATATCTGTCACTGGGACTGTCATATTAATTTTTCCAAACATGTTTGCAACATCTATATTCAATTGAATGTCATCTGTAGGAGTTGGATTAGGAAGAAACTTGCATACCGATGGTGGAGGTGGTGAAGCCACCTTTTATGCTTATGGAATAATAATATCAGGTTGTGATGGACGGGTTGAAGAATTTTTTCTTCTGTAGGTTAGAATTTCCCTCCTCCTCAATTCCTTCTTTTGATCGTCTGTCAATTTACTTAAGGCTCAAAGTCTCCCCTCTCTTTCTCCTATTATTATAGCTTCATTGATCTATTCTTGAGTAACATGTTCATCGTTAAGATTGCAAATCATGAAGTTTATATCATCATGATAATATTTTTCTTGTTGGGGGCACTCATATTTCGTGTGGGGTTATTGGAATGGGAGACACCAAGCTTCTATATCAACTGTACCAACGGGTTTCAAATTATCCAGGGAATTTTCCTCTTGTTGAGGTCTTGGTTTCCAACTGATGACATCTCTTTGTTGTCTAGAAAACTAAGGTCTGGTAGAATATTCATTTCTTTCCACTGTAGTCATACGGTTCATAAGATGATCCTTCACCTAGAAAAATCGAGTAATCATTTGGTCTATCTTCTGATTCAGGAGATAAATCGGATCAGGAACATTGTTGTTGGAAACCTTTGTCCTTTATTTTGTCTTGTTGTGGGGGTACTGAAAAGGTTCTATTTTTGAATCAAGGAAATTCTCTTCAATGTTTATATTGAATTATTTATCCTCTGCCAATGATGTGGGATTTTTATCTTTAATAATATATCGAAACTGCTCTTCAAAAGAATTCATGTAAAGGAGACGAATTGATGATGTTGTAGGATGGTAATCTGTTGGAATTTGATTATACAACCTATCAAATCTGGAAATGAAGTCCCTTGTCGTTTCATTCTCTTTTTTGTTTATTTGATTGAAATGAGTCCCAAGTGTCCCACCATCTTCTTTTCTCGACCATCTGCTTTTAAATAAGGTGGAAAAATAATCATAGGTCGTAATATGATTATCAGGGATTCCCTTGAACCAATCAAGATCTTCTTCAGTCAATGATGAAGTGAATAATCTCATGGCCACATCTTCATGATAAAAACCTGCATTGTCCATATCTTGACCCATGATATAAATGTGGTCTTCGACAATTATCGCATTGTTTACTGGGAACTTTTTCAACCACTTGTTGACTTTTGTTGGCATCTTGTTAGGGTAACCTTGGATATTGTCCATGTTAAGGGGTTTGTAGAGGTCCCTTTACCAAGGGAGATCCATTAGAGAAATAAGAAGGGATTTATAGAAAAGGGCTTTAGAAATGGGAGACTTGAGAGGAGGCCTCGTTTGGTAAACCTTAGAACGATTGAACCTCCTAGGGGGGAAATATTTGGGGAAGGAAGGATTACGAGAAGGTGGAGTCACTAGATTAGTTTCAAAATGAACTCATCAAGAAGGGTGGAAATGGAACGTTCCTCGGGTGGAGTCGTCGGGCAAGCTAAGGGAAAGACTTTGGGATAGCTTACCAAAGTGTCATTAGGATACAAAGAAGATTCAAAATATTCTCTGGCAGCGGCACCAAAATGTTATAGCGCAATTTGTAGGTTGGGAAAAACCTGACCCGACCACAAAGCAAGTGCTACAACTTGGGAATCCTACACCCAATGTCACCTCAATGTAGGTCCCGCACTTCAAGGGTAACTAGGTCACTCTAGGGAGGCAATCCCAGTGACTCTATGGGGATGGAGATGGAGATGTATATAAAAGGAAATTAATCCCTTAGAGTTCAAGTCTAAGTGGAATGAAAGGTGGAAAGAGATTTATGTAAGTCAAGTAATTGTTTCCCCACAGGTATAGTACTTTTTTGGATGAGTGTACCTGCCCGAGACACAAGAAAAGAAAATTTGCAATGATATATGTTAGTTGGATACGAATATTAAGTTGTATGTCCATAATTTGAAGAAATAGATGACATATTATATCAGGAAGTAAAATATCTAAATATGCATACAAAGATCTAAACTAGTTAAGTAAATCAGCATCGAGATTAGCAAGGAATATAGGATGAAACATGGCACTTAAGAAGCAAGAGAAGATGGTTGTTGTAAACATGTGTTTTATGCAGAAAATTGCAGACTTATGGCTGTAGCATTCAATGAAATTAAGAAGCAAAATCAACCATGGAAAAGTTCCAAGAACTATCCCAAAAGGTGCACCCTAGTTAGTACAGTAAGTGAGCAAAATTTAGGAGCTAGTCTAGGGTTAGTTTAGGATTTATGACTAGTAATTTATCTAGGTTAGATCAACCCTAATGGATGTAGGTTAGGGTTGGTAACATAAATAAAGGTAATGGGAGAGAGTGGATGCCCTAGTAGGGGAATACTCCTCTCAATGAGGCAAATCAACTTTAAGAAAGAAACATTTCAAAGGATCAAAAATTGTGTTTCCCAAGGAAATGATTTTATATATCCAATGAAAAAATGTATGACTAGTGCCTTTACTATTGGGTGAATGGATTCCAATAAACAAGAGCTATATAATATACCTCACTGGGGATGTAATCCCTTTTACTTCCCAAGGAAAGTTTCTCTAGCTAGGGTTTAAGCTAAGAGGGTGTATGCCCTTATACTTCTCTTAGCAAACCCTTGTATAATCAATGAGATGAAGCAATAAAATGATGAATACTATGGTGGGGGTGTATTCCCTTATAATTCCCACCTATATCCTAGCATAACAATACTTGACTTGAAAAAATGATAGCATAATAGTAAAATACCATACCAATATCAAGATAAAATCGAAGATAATCCACCATAAGAGATAGAAAAACGTCATCCAAGGTTAGTGCCTCACTTCTCCAACAACCATTCATTAATATAGCCATAAACAAGTTCACAAGAGACAAAAATAGCTAAGTGTAGCGAAAATTTCAGATCAAGTCCTCTCACAATGAGGGAGATTTATGTTAAAAATGATATCTTATGATCTTTATTTATACAAAGTGTAGATAACATAGTTTGTCCACATAATTTAGGGTAAAAAACAAGATTAGGGGTTAACAAACCTAAAATTTCCCCTTTCTACAAAATAATACTAAACAATTCCTTTAAAATTTCACTTTTTCACAAATAAAACCCTAATTTAGAAGGACATCACCCCTTTAGTAGACGTTTTGCCACTATAAGGAAGTTGTTGGTGTTGGAGAAGCATGGGTAGGACTCAAAACGCCACATTTCAAGCATCTAAGCACTCTCATCATTGTGAATACCCTCTTCTCCTAAATATGTCCATGTGTCAAAAGAGTGGCACCTCACCACCATGTCCTAGCCCCCAAAAGCTTGATGTCAAGCTCAAAAATAGGATGTTTTTCCCATCCTGGGAAAATCATTTGGCAAGTGAGGGTTGGGCTATGTCTTCCAAGTCATCATCAAGGCCTCCTAACTTTGATATCTCTCATCATAATGTGGGCCCCTACATCCAACCTGTGGGCTTGTAGCCCCATGGAATCCCAAGCTAGGCTTGTTATCCCAAAACTGTCCACCAACTAGGTCCTGCAAAGACAAATGAGCACACCATCCAAAGATATCAAGTCGTAAAATCATGATAAGTGAATCCAATCAATAAATAAACCATCCAAGCATGTGCATCAAATATCACTATATCAAACAATTAACATCTCAAAGACACTATGCGACTTGTCAAGGTTGAATATGGGAGGGTTGACAAGGTGTCCTATTGAGTAGATCTTTCCCTAGGTCAAGGAGAGTTTCCAAGAGATCCCTCTCTAATGCATGTAAAGTGGATGAAGTCATTGGGGTCAAGACTCAATGGGAATGGGGCTCTTGACATACAAGGGGTCTTAGTTTTTCATTCACGGGTGCCTTTGTAGAGGGTGTGCGGTACCTTCGTCCACAATGCACTTTTTCCAAGCCCATCAATTTCCTTTTATCTTTATTTCATTATTTTCTTTCAATATAGCATAAGGAGATGTTGAAGATCATTTCCCTGACATGGTGATGATATGATGGAAATGTCACCCACAAATACCTAATGGAAATGGGAAGGTTGGCTCATGATGAGAGCCCCTTTCTCTCATCCATGCAACTGAGAGCCATTACCCTGGTTTGGTGACCAGGTGATGGTAATGTCATACCACTAGATATTCATGGACATGATAGGTCGGCTCGTGATGAGACCTCCTATCCTTCAAATAACCTTTTAAGAAATTTTTATCATATTGTGGGTCCCCTTTACTCAAAGATAAGTGTTTTATTGTTTTCTTGGGTGATCCCTAGGTGAAGCATCTGGAATTTTTATATAAGGGTTTTATATTTTACCCAACATCAACCCCTCTGGGCCTTTAGCCCCTTCTTCCCATATAATGAGGGACAACCCCTTCTTGGGTCAATACACCCTAAAATCTCAAGATATAAGGAAATGGAGGGGGAGAATGATGTAAAGTGGTAAGTATGGTCGGGAACAGTACAATGGCTCATTAAGGGATTTCCCAGTAGCAAAAACATTCCCAAGGAAAAGAACTTACTAGGGAATAATGTCAACCACCAAGCTGAAGCAGGGAAAAATGCATAATGTCCAAGCATATATCTTAAAATATAGAGAAATCTAAGATACAACATAATCAAATAGCTTAAATATTGAAATGATGCTCACCATAATACTGACTTGTACCTCATGGAGCAAGGCCCACTGCCCTCTGAAAGCTAGCTAGTGTAGTGGATGCCATCTACAACACTGTGACCATCTGGGTGGTGAGTGGATTTTCCATCTATGCAAAAGGGTATTGTTGGTCATGTAGTTTCTCGAAACTCCATATCTGCAACCTAAGGGCCTCGAGACATGATCTCCTTAGTTATCCACAAAATGGGGATAACAATTACCATAGCTAAATCTGTTATAAATTGTAATTGTAGGATATGGGAAAATGGATAACAACAAAAGAATGGCTTAATTAGCAGAAGTTTCATGTTATGTGTATTCTGCATGTATTGTTTCCTATATGGAGACTAGGTACGTTACTAAAATGGTATCAGAGTTGATAAAGAGATTTTTTTAGCATGATGTGACCCAACTTGGGTGGTTGGGTACATTACAAATCGGTATCAAAGATGATAAAGAGAAATTTTTAGCGTGACGTGACCCATCTTCGGTGGTTGGGTACGTTACAAAGTGGTATCAGAGCCCAATTTTCAACACTGAGCCTACATGGGCCATTTAGCAAAGCGCAGAAGTGAAATTACAGAGTTGGCAAGTGAACTATCTAACAAAGGGAGAGTTCACTTTAAAATCGTTTGAAAAAATGTTTACGGTGTTCCGTGATGAAATTGAATGAAATTGAGCAAAAGCCTTAAGTTCTTCCAGCTAAATAATGGCGATTTTGAAGTGAAAGAGTCAAATTTGAAAATAAGCGAAAAAATGTTTATGTACATGGATTGATTTGGTTGTATTTATCTTAGTCGCAAATCTCTATTGATGACCCAAGAAGGAATTTCATTTTTGTGTGAATTTGAGCATTTTGGAATTTTGGAAAATAGGCGAAATTGGAAAACAAATTGGTATTTTTATGTACGTTGATGTCAGCATGATGTGGGGGGGCACGTGTCACCTGATGTGGAGATAGGTAACGCGTAATTCCATGGTGGTAGCTACATAGAGGTATGAATTTATAAAATGACTAAGTGTTGGACTTATTATGAGTCTGTGAGTTCGCGAGTCCACAAAGGTAAAAACAACTAAGTGTTGGACTTATTATGAGTCCGTGAGTCCATGCGTCCATGAGTCTGAAAAGTTATAAAAACAGATAAGTGTTGGAACTATTATGAGTCTATGAGTTTGTGAGTTCGTGATTCCGCGAGTCCGCAAATGTAAAATTGGATAATTTTTGGACTTATTATGAGTCCATGAGTCTGCAAGTCTGCGAGTCCGCAAAGATAGAAAAATGGTTAAGTGTTGGACTTATTATGAGTCTGTGAGTCCACAATTTTGCAAGTTTGCAAATCTGAAAAGATAGAAAAATGGCTAAGTGTTGGAGCTATTATGATTTTGTGAGTCTGCGAGTCCGCAAAGGTAAAAATGACTAATTGTTGGACTTATTATGAGTCTGTGAGTCTGAATAGATGGAAAAATAATCTAATTGTTGAGACTTTTAGGATGGAATTATGAAAGGAATAATTATGATTTCCTTATTCCGCAAGTCTGCGAGTCCATGAGTTTGAATATATGGAAAAATAATCTAAGTGATGAGACTTTTCGAATAGACTTACGAAAGGAATAATTAAGCTTTTGTGAGTCCGCAAGTCTGCAAGTTCATGAGTCTGTGAATTTGAATAGATGGAAAAATAATCTAAGTGTTGAGAATTTTCAAATGAACTTATGAAAGGGATAATTATGCTTTTGTGATTTTGCAAGCCTGCGAGTCTGTGATTCCATGAGTCTGAATAGATGGAAAAATAATCTAAGTGTTGAAACTTTTTCAGGCGAACTCATGAAAGAAAGAAATTTTATACAGAATGGGTACACCGGAATTGAAGGAGTTGTAGATGCAGCTTGAAGAGTTGTTAAAAAGGGGGTATATATGCCCAAGTGTGTCACCCTGGGGAGCCCCAGTTCTATTTGTGAAGAAGAAGGATGGAACCTTAAGGTTGTTTATTGATTTTAGGCAACTTAATAAGTTTACCATAAAGAATAAGTATCCTTTACCCAAAATTGATGATTTGTTTGATTAGTTGAAAGGTGAAATAATATTTTCAAAGATTGACTGAAACCAAACTATCATCAAGTAAGGATAAGGGAAAAATATATCAACAAGAAAACATTTAGAACAAGATATGGGCATTATGAATTCATGG
The DNA here is from genome assembly GCA_009831015.1 of Picea engelmannii. Lineage (NCBI taxonomy): Eukaryota > Viridiplantae > Streptophyta > Pinopsida > Pinales > Pinaceae > Picea > Picea engelmannii. Next base: position 248,653 of record ML777106.1, on the reverse strand, counting down.
TAGTGCCATTTGGACTATCAAATGCCCCAACAGTTTTTATGTGTTTGATGAATGGAGTGTTTAGGGAGTACCTGAACAAGTTTCTGATTGTGTAATTAGATGATATACTCATATATTCCAAATCAAAAGAGGAACATGAGAAACATTTAATAATGGTGTTACAAGTTTTGAGAGAGCACAAATTATATTCTAAGCTAAGTAAGTGCATCTTTTATCAAAAGAAGATTCAATACTTGGGGCATATAATATCAGTAGCAGGGATAGAAGTGGATTCTGAGAAGATAGAGGCCATTAGAGGATCGCCAATGTCAAAGAATGTGACAAAGGTTAGATCATTCATGGGTCTCGTCAGTTATTACCAAAGATTCATAAAAATTTATTCAAAGATTGCAAGTCCAATCACTTCTTTGCAAAAGAAGGGTGTGAAGTTCGAATGGACTTCCAAGTGTGAAGAGAGTTTTCAACAGTTGAAAATAATATTGACAAGTGCTCCAATATTGAGGATTGCAAATCCAAACGAATATTTCATTGTGTGCATCGATGCATGCAACAAAGGGCTTGATGGAGTCCTTAATCAAAAGGATCATGTGGTATGTTATGAGTCTCAAAAAAAAAAAGAGCATGAGAGGCATTATGATACCCATGAATTGAAGTTAGCATCGATTGTACATACATTGAAAATGTGGAGGCATTACCTTGTGGGTAATAAATTCGAGCTAAGGACATACCACTATGATCTGAAGCATTTGTTTGGACAACCAACACTAAATGCTAGGAAAACAAGATGGATGGAATTTTTGAGTGAAGATGACTTCGAAATTAAGCACATAAAGGGAAAGGAAAATAAAGTGGCTAATGCACTCAACAGGAGAGCTCATGAAGTGCATATTTCATCCATTAGCATGTACAGGAAATATCTGAAAGACAAAGTTATTGCAACAACAAATTCAGATTAAAATTATTTAAAAATAAAAGAGACATTACAACAAGGAAATTTTCAGAGGAAATTTAATTATTATGAGCTAAAAGAAGTTGGAATTCTCATGTACAAAGGTAAGGTGTATGTGTCAAATTCCAGTGAGTTGGAAAATGTAGTGTTGAAGGAGATGCAAAATGTGTTATATGTCAAGCACCCAGGATATCAAAAAAAAATTGCAGTGGCAAGAAGCCAATATTGTTTTCCAGGAATGAAGAAATAAGTGGCTAATTACATAGCTAGATGTCTGGAATGTCAAAAGTTAAAGACAGGACATAGACACCCAACATGTTTTCCACAGCCATTTCCAGTTTTGGAATGGAAGTGGGAAGTTGTATCAGTTGATTTTATTACTAAGCTACCCAGAATAGTAAATCAACATGATTCCATCATGGTAGTGGTGGATAAGTTGACTAAAGAAACACACTTTACTCCCATAAAGACTACACATAAGGCAACAAATATTGCAGATATTTATATGAGAGAAGTTGCTAGGTTATATGGAGTTCCGAAGGCAATATTTTCAATCAGAGATACAAAGTTTAATTCCATTTTTTGAAAAGGTTTGTTCAAGGGATTTGGGACAAATTTAAATATTAGTGCAACATATCATCCATAGTCCGATGGGAAAACAAAAAGGAATAACATGATAATTGAGGACGTGCTTAGAATGCATGTGATGGGTCCGCCATCAAAGTGGGAAGATAATATTCATTTATTTGAATTTTCCTACAACAATGGGTATCAGGTCTCCTTGAAAATGAGTCCATTTGAGGCATTGAATGGCTGGAAATGTAACACACCAGTGAGTTGGGATAATCCAACAAAGAGAGCAGTTGTTGGGCTAGTATTGCTAAAAGAAATGGAAGATCATATGGAAAAGATTAGAAAAATTTTGAAGGATGCCCAGGATAGGCAGAAAATTTATGCAGACAAGAACGAAGTTTTAAAATATTTTAAAGTGGGAGGACATGTGTTTTTGAAAGTAAAGGAAAAGATAAGTTCCATAAAATTAGGAAGTTTCCCAAAGTTGGCAGCAAGATATTTGGTCATTTTGAAATGTTAAAAAAGATAGGGACAATTGAATACATGTTAGCTTTGTATGTATCCATGAGAGTGCATAATGTGTTTCATGTATCATTACTTAAAAAGTGTGTACCTGATAATTATCATGTCATTGATTGGAATGTGATCTAGGTGGAGAATGAAGGGGATTTCCGGGTGGAACCAGTACACATCCTGGACTGGAAATTCAAAGTGCTCAGGAACAAATCCATAGGGCTGGTGAAGGTTCAATGGACGTGCTACGGTCCTGAAGATGATACTTGGGAGCATGAAGAAAACATGCGGGCGAAATACCCACAAATTTTTTACATTTCTGAGAAGGACATAATTCAAGACTCGATTTTTAGCAACTAGAGTTTCAAAACCACATCTCAGAGTCCTGGCCAACTTTGTTGGGAACCTTCATAAACGAATGGAAAATTCCTTGGGCTAGACCTGATAAAAGGACGGTACATCCCTTGGGAATCCCTAATAAATGAATGGCGCATTCCTTGGGTTGGTGAGTTGAGAGGAACATGAGATTTTGGTTGGATATGTTGTTGGAGTTGTTAAATTGCAAAAAATTTATTTCTAAGTATTCTGATGTAAATTTTCATATATATATTGGCATAGAGTGCACCTAGGATGGTGCACAATTGTAGGGGAGGGGGAATGTAACATCCCCATTATAATCCCTGGTTTATTTAATGCTTATGTAGATATAATATGTGGCTACGACCAAGTGATGTAATATGTGAATTGTATTTCAATGTTTTAATAATAAAATGTGATGCCAACTGCTAAGAGGACATGGACAAGAGATGGGGGAATTAATCCACAAGAGAGGGGAATGTCTAGGATAATGGCCAAGAGGGATCCAAGGGGGGAATTACCCATGTTTATGGATTTAACCTATTTTCCTAAATATGTTATTGTATATGAACCTTCTCATTTATAATTGAGTGTTTCCAAAGCCAATCATTGAATACATGTAAGCGAGTGGGTGTGAGTGGTCACATCTCGAATTTATTAGGCACATGGGGGTTGAGTACAATTATCTTGGGGAAGAGTGTGATTCAAGAAAGGAAATAAAAAGAGAGGAATTGCACATGGATTGGGACAAAGGTAACAACAATTCGAGTATTTTGGGAAGTAAGTTAAATTTTTGCATGGAAGGGGAACAAAGAGAAGAAAAAGGAGCATGGAGCTGATGTGGCCATAGGAGGGTGAAGCCTGAAGTGTAATTGTAGCGTAATTGGAGCGAATTGGAGCTAGAGAACTGAAGATCCTAGTTGTCAAGCTGGAAGAGTGAACTCCTACGTGAGTTGCACTGAAACAGAAAGTGTTGTTGTTGGTTTGTTAATATTTTTCCTAGTAGAAGATTCCCTTGAGTTCCTAGATGAGATATTCCTAGCCACATGTTCTAGAGAGACCATGATAAATAAATTTAACATTACTTGGGTTATCCCTAATAAACGAATGGTATATCCCTTTGGTTAACCCTGATAAAATAATGGTTCATCCCTTGGTTTTTCCCTGATAAACAGATGGTACATCCCTTGGGTTATCCCTGATAAATGGATGGTACATCCCTTGGGTTATCCACTATAAATGAATGGTTCATTCCTTGGGTTGGGAAGGTCAAGAGGAAGAGTGTTGGTGGAAAATTCAGGATAGTTGTAGGAGAATATCAGTTGGGTTGAGAGATTTATGAGTTGTGAGTGGACTGTGAGAGACCACCCTCTTTTGTGGATTTCTAGCCTCAGCTTGGGGGTGAGTGGCTATTGAGATTTGGAACAATCAGTCTATGTTTGAGTGGAACATCCATCCCAAGCAGTTGGTTGCACGATTCTTGTTTAAGATAAGTGTTTAATCTTGTACTGAGTTATTTACATGTGTTATTTTTTTGCATGAACTCTGTGTGAATAAGAATGACTTATATGTTGCTATAATGAATGGTTTAGTTGTATCTCATGTTGATTATTAGCATGCTTCAGATGCGAAATTTTTATGGTTATTACCGTCGCTAAATTTGTTATAAATTGTAGTTGTGGGCTATGGGAAAACAGATAACAACAAAATAATGGATTAATTAGCAGAAGTTTTGTGTTATGTATATTATGCATGTATTGTTTTCTATCTAGAGGCTAGGTACGTTACTAAAATGGTATCAGAGACGATACAAAGAAACTTTTAGTGTCACCTGACCAAGCTTGGGTACATTATAGGAACCATACACGGGTTATCAATAATTTAATTATTCCAAAAATAAAGGTTTATATCCATAATGATTATGCATCCCATTTCATTCATTTAACTCATAATACTTGAGTTGTGGACAAGGGTATTATTAATACAACAATGTTATGGTGGCATTTGTAGAATAAATCCACGTTACGCCTTTTAATAAAATTTACTCACCCTAGACTTCAGCCTTAGGGTCTCCATAGCTACCAACACCACATTCCTAACTCTTGGACTTAAGTCTTTCACAAATCTCCATACCACGATTTTGTATAACAATTATTAACCGGCATGGAGGATTATGTAAACTTAACTAGCACAGCAACAAAATAGCTGCTGGTGAATGCTGAAAGGTTGATAAGATGAAACGAATTCTTAAAAGAATATATTAAATTTTATTATTGATTAACAAATAAACGGTTGAGCTTCATTTATCTGGTGTTAATATTTTAATTTATGTTAATCACTTACGTGGCAATCAATTAGCTATCAAAGTAATTTTTAAATATGATTAGGTAAATGTAAAAAAGTAAACACATAAACAGATGTCTTTATAATAGCTAGGAAGTTAATGATTGAAATCACAGCCATTTATTTTGTGTGACTACTAAGAATATTTCAGTCATATTAATCTTGTCCATAGAAAACTTATTAAGCACTAAACCCCTATTAAATCTGCCCATTGTCAATAGGTGTACACCTTTCAATGTAATTATTGTCCAACTTTGTGTAAACTTGGGTTAATATTGTAACTAGGTTCATGATTTTCAACGAGGAAAGGTTATCTTATGCCACGTCGTTGGTGCAATTTATGATCTATGGTAGAGACGCACCTAACTAGTGAGTACAATAGTTTGGACCTCTAAGGAGGTAATCATTATGTAAACCTTTGATTTGCTTTAATGTTATCATTGACTGATGTAACTTCCAACATCTTGGGCATAACCGTTTAAGCTCATAATAAAATATTTTTGGTTTATATGTATTAAAATAATATTTCCCTCCTCCTCTTTTGTCAATGACACACTATCTTAGTGTTATAATAGGATCTTTCAATATATTGTTTTGGTTTGATCCAAGACTCCATGTTCACGATTCTGCCATTTTCTTGAAATGCAATTTGGTTATAATATCGTTGAGTCTCTTTTAAAATTTCCACACATAAATTAGATATGAAATGTATATGTATATCCAGGGATTAAATTCCTATGTCTATTTCTTTATAGATATGATAATGGACACTATATAAATCCCTTTTAACAAGCCAAGATTTGATTTATAGTGTAATTAGGTTATCATCCAGTGTCAAGGATTTGTGTGTTGGTATGACCTTTTATTTATATTATATAAAACACAAATACGTTATCATGTGTCAGCGTCATCAATGATTAATGACTTTGTATTAAATAAAAGAAAAGGGACTTACCCTTATTCATGTCGAGTCGTCATGGTTTTGGCCTGCACGATTTATTTTCAAGAGTTTAACATGATATATCCTAGGTAAAACTCTAGTTATAATACCTTGTTTTATTGGGTTAAACCCAAAGTCTTTCTTTTACTATCATATTTTTCTTATCTATGCAATATATGTTTTGTTTTGTAAAAATATTCTCTGGTTATGAAATCTATATTAATTACCAGTGTTATTTTGAAAAAAAAAATATTCCAACTCTTTTGTTTTGTATTTTAAAGGCTGACATTGTTTATTATACAAAAGAAATATGTTTGTACTCAATCAATCAAGAACATTTATATAAACAAATAATAATATGCTTGCAAGTAAGAGATGAATAGACATATACATTTTCTTTGTAAGTGCAATAAATGAATATTAAACTATTACATAAATATCAATCTACAAGTTCTTCTATATTAGTGAATATTTATAAAAAATATTCCTTCCAAAGTAAAAGACATTTTGATTTTTGATAGAGTTCTAGTATTTATTGATATCAATAGTTCATAAATAAAACACAATATCCTATTATAATAATCATCATTTATTAGCAAAAGGAATATGTGTAAAAGAAATGAAACATATATGAGTTTTTTTCAATATTTTGGAAACCAATTGGTAGAGAACCAGTTCCTTCCAACCATAGACATGAACAACCAATGTTGCTTGTTCTTTCCACTCATGAGCTTAAATCATTATCCCATAGGGATTGAAATCATAAAACCTTATTCACATTTCTCATAGTTTAGTTATTTTCAGAACTCTCACACTCATTCCACAAGTACTTAGCAGTATCATGCCTCATAGAATACTTGTATATAATAGCATTCCTAGGTCTTTTCAAGTTGACCTAATCCCTAACCCTAGGGAATATTCTTGGACTAACTTTGTGCTAGCTTGTTCCCTCACATCCCATACCTTTGGGAGTAGGGTTCCACTTGTCCCATGGAAAATAATTTACTCTGGCGGTTTTTATCCTTTTCACTCACCCATGGAATAATAATTTACTCTTTGTAACCAAATTCTCTAATACTAGATTTATAAATTGTCAAGAAATTAAATGTTTAAATGTTTGTAAAGTGAGGGACATTACAAAGGCCCATATCAAAGTGGTTTGATTTTTTGTTGGGATTTAGAGTTTCTTTTTTTGCAAGTGACACCATACTTTATTATCAGCCTAAAATTTGTGTAAAATCCAATGATGATCATGTTGTTGCTTAGATTTAGTGTTTTCTTTCTATAAAATATAATGAACTTCTTGTTGACATTTTTGGACACGTTCAACATAACTGTGTTGATTTGTAAATGTGTTGGTCTAAGCATGAGAGAACTCTTCCTATGTTGATGTAATTGGAAAAGATACATCAATTGGGGCCAATGGTTGGAACCTTAGACACACTTGAAAAGGGTTTTGGGTAATAGAATTGTGAAGAGATTTATTGTAGCTATGTTGAACATAAAGAAGTATTTCATCCCATGTACTTCGATGCTTGGAGTTATACATTCTAATGATATGTACAATAGGCATGTTGACTACCTCTATCTATCCATAAAACCAAGGATTCAAGGTTGTCAATTTGGTTAGTTTGTTATCCATCATGGACCAAAATCTAGGCCAAAACACACTTAGACACCTATTGTCCATATAATAAACAATGTTCTTTTGCGATCCAAAATAAACCCAAACATGCTCAAAGAAGAGCTTATTAATGGATACTATTGTGATAGTCTTATTATAGAGTGATAAAATTTTGATCTTAGAGAATTAATCAACAACCAAAAAAACATAAATGTTGTCGTGCTTGGTTGAGGGTAGAATTAAGATAAAATCCATGGAAATTAACTCCCAACTTGGCTTATCTAGAGTGGGATCAAGAGTGTATAAACCATGGTTTTTCATTGCAATCTTGGCAATGGCACATGGAGTGCATGATCTAATATGATGTTGATATCCTATTAATCCATGTGCCACTTGTTGACAGGTCCAAATGTCATGTCAAGCAGATGAGGGAAAATGCCCGATGGCAGGTCCCAATCAGACCTACTCTCATTTGATGTAGTGTTTCCCACGAGTTTATGGGCCTTGTTGCTGCTCAGAATTAAAAGAAATAAAATGGGAAAGACAACGGACTACCCCCCAAAGAGTTCTAAATAATCCTAAGTCTAAACTAACTAAAATCTAACTAATTCTAATCTATCTCGAGAGAAAAACTAGAAGATGAGAACATCTTAAAATGATACTTTGACAGCATAAATAGTTCATGGAAACCAACAACATCTTATAACAATAATATTACATAAATTCTCTCAAATAGCTGAAAAGAAAATCTGTAACATCATCCCTGCACTCATAAGAAATCACAACATATAAGAATCTTGAATATTAAGCACATAAATAGTTCATATGATCAATACCCAGAAAACTTAAACCACAAATACAAGTGTAGAATAGTCCCACAAGCATTTGCTAATAGTCATGACTTAAAAATGCCTCCTACTCTTTATTACTCAGAGATAATAGTATCATATTTTGTTACAAAGGGAAAAAGTATTGCTCTATCCTATGATTTCTCTTTTTATAAGACAAGAGAGACTCTTGAGTTCTCCTGGCTATTCATTTCATTTTTCCTCCAATTTATTTTTTACATTTCGAAAATTTGGATGTGAGAGTTAAAAATAAAATATGAAGAGACTCATGGGTGGTTACTTTCTCCCTATGGCAGTTTACAAATGATATTCATTAAAAAACAATCATTGACTCTACTCATTGGCATTATCTTATGTTTCTCGAACGTTTCTGGGTGTTTTTGGCTTGGACTTGTAGAATGTGATGATTGTGGATTCTTCACCTATGTATTATATTTTCGTTGAGATATTGTTGGCTCGATTTCATTGCTCCTAGCTCAAGATAGGCTTGTTTGAAGTGGGCATATCCAGTTCTCCATCCAAATTCGGGTTCTTTATGTATTTCACATTTCTGGACCATTTTGGCTCTCAATCTCCCATCACTTTCTATCCTAGCTTGTTCTTATCTCCTCTAGATTTCTATCGATCCCTCCTGATCCTAATTATGCTTCTTGTAACTCCAAATATGGCTTACTGAAGTTGGTATGGCCAATTTTCCCCCCAAATTCATGGGTGTATTTTTTTTATCAATATTTTGTCATCTTCTGCCACCTTCCTGACCTAGAGACCTATACCAATGTGTCCCTCTATCTGATACCTTTCCAACGAGGTATCACAGGCCTCATTCTGACACTTGCAGAAAAATTTATGGTTGTTTGAATATTGTCACTCAACAACCATTGATTTAGCATATGGGTGAATCTGAACCATTGATATTCATCTTGCAAATGAAATCTCATACGCATGAAAGAGTTAAAGACTTAGTTGATCAAATAGATTAGCCCTATGAATAATCTGAATCAGAACACAAGAGTCATGGAACCCACAACTTGTAGCATAATTTTCTCTAATTTCCCCCTTTTTGAAATTAAAAATGAAATATAATACAACAAAAAATAAAAAATAGGAAAACAAATTTATAGAGTTAAAAATGAAATTAACCCCTAATCAATCAAAAATGATATTTACAAAAATTACAAAAATGATATTTGAACCTGTAACCTCCGAGGATGAAACACACATTTTTAACCATTAGAACAATCCACATTTGTTATTCATATTATTTATGTAAAACCATACATCCATGAAAAACTACAAATAAGATTAAATAAATAAAATAAACAAATAAATAA
>ML777106.1:220579-239088 GCA_009831015.1 Picea engelmannii | reverse complement strand
ATATATATATATATAAAATTCAAACCCCTCCACTATGTCATCGTAGTAATATTATAGTTCATCCTCACTCATATTTCACTCCACCTCCCTATCCCTGACAACGAGCTCCTTCATATTGTTGATGATCAACTTAACCTTTATTTCACCAATGAGTACATTGCAATACAATTTACTTGTTAGCTCAACACCACACATGCTTTAAAGCAATTAATAAAATAATATAAAAAGGGGCCCATAAATATGTTATGTTATAATATAATATAATTATAATATAAAATAATAAGTGTATTATATTATAACATATTTATGTTTCAAAACATTTGTAAGGGGAGTTTCAAATATAAGCCAAAGTATAGGGAATTCCTAATTTTTAGGAAATATCTATATTATATGAAAATAGGGTCTCAGCAGAGGTGAGTAAAATGTAAAAGTAAAAGATCAAAAATATCTACAAAATGACCCTACATCCTAGGTTTTAGTGTGAATTATTTTTTTATCTATATAAAAATAAAATAAAAATTTAAAATAAAATAATAATTAATTAAAATAAAATAAAATGATACAATATAATTAAAAAATATATATATATATATATAGGCAAGTCAAAGTCTCACATCTCCTAGCTTCAACTATTTAGGGTTATTAGGATGTCAGCATGGTAGCTAGTGTGTCTTTAGGGGTAACTTGTGTCATCTTGTGATTGCATGGGGATAGAGTGTGTCGTTGATTGGTTATGAGTGAGAGTGATCACAACTATAGATTGTCTTGGGTTTCATTCAAGCAAGGCTAAGAGGGAGAGTAACATCATGATGAGGTCGTCGAACAACATGGAAGTTGACATGCTCAGAAGATCATACGAGGTGACAGATGATTAGTCGATGGGACAAGAGAGGGCCCCACTTGAGAGAGGAGTAATGATGGTGCTATAGTGAGAAAACCCCCTACGAACTACATGAGGGTTCTAAAGTGTAGGCAGAGCTAACCGTCTAAAGTCTCTTACTTTTAACAACTATCCCAACAACACCCCACATTCATGCATAAAGTACAAAGTATAGGGATCTGATAGTCTTACCTTGAACTCTGTGTCCAATGTCGATCCCTTTGCATTCAATCTCTTCTCAACTGCAAATCTCCTCCCAAGTCTGACCTGCATTCACCAAAAGACAAACAAGAAACTACAAGCATGCATTCTATATATGAATTAGTGAGTTAGATGTCATGACAAAATGTGAATCAAACATCAATATTAAACACATCATTTGGCGGGATAGAAAAAGTACTTATTTATATTAATCTCACAGAGTTACTTAAAAAATGAGATCGGCGACTGCTCCTCAAACCTGGTCCTGGTCTCCTCTTCACCAAGCTCCAACTACTTCCATGTATCCTTCTTCTCTCACACGTCTCTCTAGAGAATGGGCATAGGCTTATGGATGAGGAAAAAGGAAAGCATAAGGAATTTTAGCTCAAAACTCACAATATGGCTACAGATTCTTAGGGCAAGGGGGGAAAGAAAAATGGACAGAGTTTCAATGTTGCTATGTTTCTCCTTGAAATCATGGTTATTTGGTTGGGTGACGGGCTATAGGCGGTCAATTGGTTGGGAAACCACCCAATAGCCCATAATCTCAACGAATCCCTTGCAATTTTTGTGGGCATACACGGGTTGTAATGGTGCAACTAGCATACGTACACGGGTAGTAGTGGTGCAACTAGTGTACCTACGCGGGAAGTAGTGGTGCAGGGCACGTACATCTTCAAAAATTTGGTTTTTAAGAAGATTTGTTCAGTATTGGCTTGGAAAAAATAGTAAGTAAGATGGTTGATGCCAGGTATGCATGTATGGTGCAATTTAAGGTTATAACAAATGGAAGGAGCATCGATGATGAGGGATCGTCAACGACGAGGAAGCTCTAGATTAGAAGGGATCGTCGATCAACGAGGAAGCACCTAACAAAAATAAGTGTTGACGACAAGGGATGACCAAAGATGAGGTAGGAAGGAAGAATCACCGACGACAAGGGATGAAATAATCGCCAACGATGAGGGAGGATGGGTGGTAGGTTGTGGAAATTCCATGTGTCTAAGGATGTTAGCATGATAGCTGAGTGAGGTTGGGGGCCAGTTAACTATCGGGTAACTAAATTCATCGAGCGTATAGGGACCATTTATCTCTGGCTTCCGAGATCCATTGGATCTATCATAGGAGGTTGTTGGCGTCAGAGATGGAGTCGGGAATATTCGAGTGTTAAGGAGAAGGAGGTCTGGACGACGTCATCATTGGGGAATGTGATCAAAAGACCACGAGGATATGAAGCAGGAAAAGTGATGGCTGCCACATCAACACCACGTCGGTACCATGTAGGATGGAACAAGTGAGATGGAACCATGTGGATGCCACATGAGAGTGAGGTGGAAAAGGTGAGTGAAGACTTAGGAAACTTCAGGAAGACATAACTTTTGATCTAGAACTTAGATTTATGTATGTTTATAGTCATTGGAAAGATATTGAATAGAAGAATCCAACTATGAGGTTTAGCCAGAGAAAATATGCTGAAATTACTAAGACAACTTAGAGGGGGGGTGAATCAGTTGTTATTGTGCTTAAACAATTTCATGTTTATTAAAACATTTTTAAACTTCACCAAGTGATCATCAAGATTATACAAGATATGAAAAACAAAAATAATAACCATCAATCACACACATGATATACACAGAGACAAGTTTTCACGAGGAAAACCATAAAGGGAGAAAACCTCTTCTTCTTCGAATGATAGGTAGTCTTTTATGTTCTATACATAATCTATCTTTGAGCACCAACTCAAAGATAGATTCTTTAAAATATGCTTCTCTAGTAATGGATTTATCTTTACTAATTCTCATTTCATATGTAGTTAGAGTTCCTAGGAGTTGATCAATGGATAGAGTTTTAAGATCATTTATTTCTTCTACTGCAGAGACTTTTGGATTAAATTTATCAATCATAGATCTTAAAATCTTCTAAACTAAAAATGATTCTTCAATCTTCTCACCAAGACCCTTCATTGCATTCACAAGCTCTTCAACTCTTAAAAAATACTTGCTAACTGTTTCATCTTCATTCATCTTTAGTTGTTCAAATTTCAATCTATATGTTTGAAGTTTGACATCGTTTACTTTCTCATTTCCTTCATAACTGCTAATAAGTTTATCCCACATTGCTTTGGCAGATTCAAGATGCATCACCTTTACAAACTCAACTTCGGCAAGTCCATTCAAGATAACATTCATTGCCTTTGAATTGAAACTAAATTCTAACTTATCATCTTTAGAGGCTAGCACAATAGGATTTATATATCTAGTTTCTACTACATCCCAAACATTAGCACCTAAGGACATTATGTATATTCTCATTCTAACTTTCCAGAAGGCAAAATTTGTTCCATCAAATAGAGGAGACTTATTGGCTAAAGTCCCTTCATGACTTGTCATGTTTAAGCTTACAGATCTACCTTTAAATAAAAGGAACATGGCTCTGATACCAATTGTTGAAATTACTAAGACAACTGAGAGGGGGGGTGAATCAGTTGTTACTGTGCTTAAACAATTTCATGTTTATTAAAACATTTTTAAACTTCACCAAGTGATCATCAAGATTATACAAGATATGAACAACATAAATAATAACCATCAATCACACACATGATATACTAAGAGACAAGTTTTCACAAGGAACCCCATAAAGGGAGAAAACGTCTTCTTCTTCGAATGATAGGCAATATTTTATGTTTTGTATATCATCTATATTTGAGCACCAACTCAAAATGAGGCTACCACCTCTGTTTTACAAGCTGCAACTTGCTGAGAGCACCAACTCTTTGGTTTCTCTAGCACCCACTAGAAGGAAGCACCAACTCCCTGACTGTTCCAGCACCAACTGGATGGAAGCACCTACTTCCACTTATACAAGCACCAACTTGCATATAGAAAACTCTATGTTTTCCCAAGCACCACCCTCCCACCCTGTTTTCTAGCTACAACTAGATGAAATCTTCAAATTTCAGTATTCAAGAACCAACTTGAATAAAAGAGGACTATAGTCCTCCCTAGCACCTCCCTACCTCCTTGATTATAAATAAATGATTGATTAACCAACAATATAGATATATAAATTCTTACCACTTCTTCTCTGTTATGAAATTCTTCTTTGCTTCACTATTCTTCTGTTATGTTCATACTTGGCTTGACTAGTTGTCTCTTTCTATCTGTTCTTTCTTTGTTCCTCTCATCGTCTTTGATATGTGTACATTCTTCTCTCTTCACCTTTTCTTTTATGTTCAGCTTCTGTTTCTCATCTCTGAGTTTGATCTCACACAGTGCATACTGTGATTTTCCTTTCTCCCAGTTCAACTCATTTTTCCAGTGAGAACAACCAACCTCATAAAGTCACTGCATATCTATTTTATGCTCTCCCACTGATTCAGCTACACGTTGAATCTCCAAGGAAAAAAACTTCAGAAACTGAATCGTGAAACGTCCAAGAACTATGATTCAGTTTTGCTAACTGAATCGTAACTGAACAATTAACCGTGAGGCAAAACATTAGCCCTTCGATCAAATTCCCAATTAACCAGCACCATTGGATTACATCCGCAGGGTCTCGTGTTTATCCCATATGACCACTTGTTGTGATCGAATGCTAAACATAAAGTGATTTCGTGATTTCTCATATCGCGACCTCTTGTTGTGATTTGCTTCCAAACTCCTGAAACGTGAAACTCTGAAATGGAGCTTAGCAGTGCTAACTCCTTCACTTCTCTTCCTTTGATGTGACCACAAGCTATGACCAGGGACCAAGCATGAGGGTGTTTCACAATTTATCATATCGCGACCTTCTGTTGTGAGTTGCTTCCAAAATCCCAAAACACAAAACTATGAAATGTTTCATATCAGATCAATGACCGAGATCTCTCCCTCTGATCGATGGTTGTGATCAATATCGTGGACTCTGACTTCATATCAGATCAATGGTCCAGATCCTTGGTGATCCGACGATCTTGATCATTCCGTGACTTTGCATATCGCGAGTTCCTGTGTCATATTCCTTTGACTCCTCCAATGTGCAAGTCAACAAAATGCCAATCGCTCGCCATGTGTCCTCTGGATTCAATGGCCAGGATTGTTTTGTGACTTTGTGTATCACGAGTTTCCACACCACGCTCCTTTGACTCCTCCAATGTGCAAGTCAGTGAAATTCCAATCGCTCGCCACATGTCCTCTGGCTCCAATGGCCAGGATTATTTCGCGACCTTCCATATCGTGAACTTAGAGGATAGTAATCAGCCTTATCCTCTTCACAGTTATACAGGATCTGATGGCTATTGGTCCTCGACGCTTAGATCCAACGTCTGAGATTTTTTCTCCTCTTATGCGCGCTCCTCCTGTCTGAATTCAGATCTGATGGGCATCGAAAATTCGGGATGGGTGATCCAACGATCATTGTCGCTCCTCCTCCTAAGCTTACACTTATGTTCTTTCCATGCCATCATCATTGTGCTACTAATATTGCTATCATTGGAAAACAAGTATACTCTCGTCGTGTTGAACTTGCTATCAATGACAAACAAGCATACTCTTCCTTATGTCTGTACATATGTCAACAATCTCCCCCTTTGGCATTGATGGAAACCTTGAAGAACCTGGAGAACTACACTAGACATCCAACCATACCACTGTAGCATCCTTACCACGCTTTTTCTCCCCCTTTGACATCAATGTCAAAGAAGAAGCACACTCCCCCTGAGCTGTTGTAGTACATATCGAAGGTATCAGATATGCGACAAGCACGTACTCCCCCTGACAAGGTGAACATATTAGACGAAATAAGATATGACACCCAACTTCTGACAAAGATATTCAAATGGTGTTGTTGCTAATGGTTTAGTAAATATATCAACTATTTGTTCTGTGGAAGGAATATAATTAAACTGAACAACTATGTTTGTAACTTGTTCTCTGAGAAAATGGTAATTTATTGGTATATTCTTAGTCTTTGAATGAAGTACAGGATTCTTGGAGACACTAATGGCACTAGTGTTATCACAGTGAAGTGGGATGGGATTAGTATAAGTGACCTTCAAATCTACAAGAGTTTATATCATCCATAAAATTTGAGTGCAACAAGTAGCAACAACAATGTACTCTGCCTCACCCCGGATGGGGTGACACGCGTCCAGGAGGGTGAGGCGGGGGGCCTTTATTACCCATCCTCCCCACACACTCCATGATTCATTATGCGCGTCAGCTCCATCCATCTACATAACATGAAGCTACTCAACATGAGCGCCATCGGTCCGACCAACCAGAGCATTAAGCTCGTGGCTTTAATGGCATTTATTGTGGTTTATCTGCCCATCAACCTTCTCGAGGGCTCCATTGTGCTCGAAAAATCTTCTGCGCAGCGAGACTGCCACCCAGCTCCCGGCGACTTGGCTCTCATCTCTGTTCCATCTATGTCGCATTTGAGGGGGCGACCACGCAGAGGGGCTGTCTGGTATGCAGCCGCCTCTAGATGGAAAAGACACAGAGAATTTCAGAGTGCATTGACTCTAGCCAGACGCCGTCGACGGAAGGCAATTCGGGCAGCAGATTCACCCCCTGGCACAATCGTGGAAGAGGATTCGAGCATTCAGCTCCCATCGGATTTTCTGGACAGGAAAATGGTCACCTTCCCGGATGATTGGGACCCCCACGCCCATGTATTCCACTCTGGAATTACTCCCCCCGGCAGATGCTCCTCTGACTCCTGTGCGAAAACCTCCACGGACCCAGGCCCAGAACCCTGCATCGTAGAAGAGGAGCAGTGGATGGACGTCGGTGCAGCCCAAGATGCAGAATGTCTGGGAAGTGACGACAAGCAGACGAGGCCGCCCTCGCCACCTCTTTTTCTCCCAGAGCAGTTGCAGCTTATCTTTGAAATCAGAAGCCTAGTCGAAGACCAAATCTTATGAGTGGTCTGCGCAAGCTAGCGCCTGGACATGCTGTACGCAGCTTACTCCAATGACTCGCCCAAGCGACTATGTCCTACCTGTGCACAACCATTCTCCATTCCAACTCATGCAGCAGAAGCGCAAGACGACAAGGCGAGCCCCGGATAAAAGGTCTTAGAGTTTGCATGTTTTTTCTTATGTTTGCTGATGTACTTTCTCAGGACAGTAGTCCTCTAGTTGTTAGCATGGATAGACTTAGAAACTACATTTTCAAATTGTTGTTAGTTCAGAATATACCCCCTGGTTTCCTATGGGCAGGGTGGCTCTATGTTTTCCATAATTTTTGGACTTGTCACAGTGTGATAGCCAGGTGTCCTGGTTTCCTTCACAGGCAGGACACCTGGCTCCTACCTGCCATGTATCCACTTTTTGAATGAAGCTTTAATAGGAAGGTCCCACTTTTATTTTAAAAAAAAACAATGTACTCTGCCTCTGTAGTTGATAAGGAAATGGATCCTTGCTTCTTACTAAGCCATGCTACTAACGATTCACCAAGGAAGAATGCACCTCCACTGGTGCTCTTTCTCTCATCCACACAATTTGCCCAATCAACATCTGAATAAGCAGTTAACTGAAAATTTTGATTTCTAGGATACCACGGACCATAATTCATTGTGCCCTTTAAGTATTTGAATATCCTTTTGACAACTACTAAATGAATTTGTTTGGGAGCATATTGATAACGACCTACCATTCCAACAGCTTGCATTATATCAGGACAGGATGTTGTGATGTATAGAATATTGCCTATCATTGATCGATATGTCCTTTGATCAACATTAGGTGAAATATCATCTTTACTGATCTTGCAACCGACCACCATAGGTGTACTAACAGGGGAAGACTCTTCCATCTGAAACTTCTTCAACATCTCTTTCAAATATTTTTCTTGAGAGATAAAAATTCTTGCAATACTCCGATTTACTTGTAAACCAAGAAAATATGACAGTTCTCCTATCATGGACATCTCAAACTTTGTTTTCATAGAATTAGAAAACCACTAGACAGAGGAATCATTAGTAAAGCCAAAAATAATGTCATCTACATAAACCAAAACAACTAGTAAATCATCACCTTCAGACTTAATGTAGAGATTGTTGTCAACAATACCTTTCTTGAACCCTTTGTCTTGTAAAAATTTGTCCAGTCTATAATACCAAGCTCGTGGTGCTTGTTTTAGTCCATATAAAGCCTTCTTTAGCTTGCAGACATAGTCAGGATTATCTATCAATGAGAATCCTTCAAGTTTCTCCATATATACTTCTTCCTCTAGATCTCCATTAAGAAATGTTGACTTAGCATCCATCTGATAAACTTTAAAGTTCTTATGACATGAATATGCGAGAAACATTATGATGGCTTCCAATCTTCCCACTCGTGCAAAGGTTTCATAAAAATCATGGCCTTCAACTTGTGCATACCCTTTGCAGACCAATCTGGCTTTATTCCTAACAACTTGTCATTTTTCATTCATTTTATTCTTGAACACCCATTTGGAACCTATTACATTCTTATCCTCGGGTCTAGGAACAAACTCCCAAGTATTGTTCTTCTCAATTTGATCAAACTCTTCATTCATAGCTCTAATCCAATCATCATGCTTGTTGGCTTCATCAACATTTTTAGGTTCAATCATAGATAGAAAAGAAACCTGAGATTGTTCTGAGTCTTTTCCAATGGTTGGAACCTTAGACACACTTGAAAAGGGTTGTGGGTAATAGAGTTGTGAAGAGATTTATTGTAGCTATGTTGAACATAAAGAAGTATTTCATCCCATGTACTTCGATGCTTGGAGTTATACATTCTAATGATATGTACAATAGGCATCTTGACTACCTCTATCTATCCATAAAACCAATGATTCAAGGTTGTCAATTTGGTTAGTTTGTTATCCATCATGGAACAAAGTCTAGACCAAAACACACTTAGACACCTATTGTCCATATAATAAACAATGTTCTTTTGCGATCCAAAATAAACCCAAACATGCTCAAAGAAGAGATTATTAATGGATACTATTGTGATAGTCTTATTGTAGGGTGATAAAATTTTGTCTTAGAGAATTAATCAACAACCAAAAAAACATAAATGTTGTCGTGCTTGGTTGAGGGTAGAATTAAGATAAAATCCATGGAAATTAACTCCCAACTTGGCTTATCTAAAGTGGGATCAAGAGTGTATAAACCATGCTTCTTCATTGCAATCTTAGCAATGGAACATGGAGTGCATGATCTAATATGATGTTGATATCCTATTAAACCGTGTGCCACTTGTTGACGGGTCCAAATGTCATGTCAAGCAGATGAGGGAAAACACCTGATGGCAGGTCCCAATCAGACCTACTCTCATTTGGTGCATTGTTTCCCACGAGCTTATGGGCCTTGTTGCTGCTCAGAATTAAAAGAAATAAAATGGTAAAGACAACGGACTGCCCCCTAAAGAGTTCTAAATAATTCTAAGGCTAAACTAACTAAAAGCTAAGTAATTCTAATCTACCTCGAGAGAAAAACTAAAAGATGAGAACAGTTTAAAATGACACTTTGACAGCATAAATAGTTCATGGAAACCAACAACATCTTATAACAATAATATTACATAAATTCTCCCAAATAGTTGAAAAGAAAATATGTAACATCATCCCTGCACTCATAAGAAATCACAACACATAAGAATCTTGAATACTAAGCACATAAATAGCTCATATGATCAATACCCAGAAAACTTAAACCACAAATACAAGTGTAGAATAGTCCCACAAGCATTTGCTAACAATGATGACTTAAAAATGCCTCCTACTCTTTATTACTCAAAGATAATAGTATCATATTTTGTTACAAAGGGAAAAAAGTCTTTCTCTATCCTATGAGTTCTTTTTTTATAAGACAAGAGAGACTCTTGAGTTCTCCTGGTTGTTCATTTCATTTTTCCTCCAATTTATTTTTTACATTTTGAAAATTTGGATGTGGGAGTTAAAAATAGAATATGAAGAGACTCATGGGTGGTTACATTCTCCCTATGGAAGTTTACAAATGATATTCATTAAAAAACAATCATTGACTCTACTCATTGGCGTTATCTTATGTTTCTCGAACGTTTCTGGGTGTTTCTGGCTTGGACTTGTAGAATGTGATCATTGTGGATTATTCACCACTGTCTTATCTTTTCATTGAGAAATTTTTGGCTCGATTTCATTGCTCCCAGCTCAAGATATGCTTGTTTGAAGTGGGCATATCCAGTTCTCCATCCAAATTCGGGTTCTTTATGTATTTCACATTTCTGGACCATTTTGACTCTCAATCTCCTAGCACTTTCTATCCTAGCTTGTTATTCTCTCCTCTATCTTTCCATCGATCCCTCCTGATACTAATTATGTTTCTCATAACTCCATATATGGCTTCTTGAAGTTGGTATGGCCAATTTTCCCCCCAAATTCGTAGGTGTATTTTTTATGAATATTTTGTCATTTTCTGCCACCTTCCTGGCCTGGAGACCTATACCATTGTGTCCCTCTGTCTGATACCTTTCCAACGAGGTATCATGGGATTCATTCTGTCCCTTGTAGCAAAATTTATAGTCATTTAAAAATTGGCACTCAACAACCATTGATTTAGCCTATGGGTGAATTTGAACCATTGATCTTCATCCCACAAGCGAAATCACATACGCATGAAAGAGTTAAACACTTAGTTGATTAAATAGATTAGCCCCTATGGATAATCTGAATCAGAACCCAAGAGACATGGAACCCACAACTTGTAGCATCATTTTCTCTAATTTCCCCCTTTTTGAAATTAAAAATAATTAAAAAATGAAATATAATACAACGAAAAATAAAAAATAGGAAAAAAAAAATTACAGAGTTAAAAATGAAATTAACCCCTAATCAATAAAAAATGATAGTTACAAAAATTACAAAAATGATATTTAAACCTGTGACCTTCAAAGATGAATCACACATTTTTAACCATTAGAACAATCCACGTTTGTTGTTCATATTATTTGTGTAAAACTATACATCCATGAAAAACTACAAATGATATTAAATAAATAAAATAAACAAATAAATAATAAAACATATTGAATAAAATAAACAAAATAAATAAATAAAAAATAAAATAAAAAAATAATATATATATATATATAAACCCCTCCCCTATGTCATCGTACAAATATTATAGCTCATCCTCACTCATATTTCACTCCACCTCCCTATCCCTGACAACGAGCTCCTTCATATCGTTGACGATCAACTTAACCTTTATTTCACTAATGAGTACATTGCAATTGTTAGCTCAACACTACACATTCTTTAAAGAAATTAATAAAATAATATAAAAAGGGGCACATGTATTCCAAGGGTGAGTTAAATATATCTTAATTAAAAATGAAATACATCGTCATCAGGGTTCTTGGTGAGTTTATGAACGTGAGCTTTAGTAAAATCACTGACAACGATGTCGACCATCCCCCAAACACATAGTCCCACTCATAAATAAATAAATAAATCCCTTATTTCTTTATTTTTTATTTATTTCCCCTTATATATATGTTCAAGAAAATAAAAGATGTGTGGTTTGGGTATTATGGTTAGGATTTGGTTTTTGATGGGGAGTTGATGGATAATATATATTATGGTTGGCTTTAACATTGTTATGACATATTTCCCTCACATATGTATATTTCTTACGTACAATTTTCAATACGTTAATTAAATATGTTATAATATGATATAATTATAATATAAAAGAATAAGTGTATTATATTATAACATATTTATGTTTTAAAACATTTGTAAGGGGAGTTTCAAATATAAGCTAAAGTCCTTATAATATAGGGAATTTATATTTTTTAGGAAATATCTATATTATAGGGAGGCCTGGAAAATAGGGTCTGGGGAGAGGTAAGTAAAAGGTAAAAGTAAAAGATTAAAAATATCTACAAAATTACACTACATCTTAGGTCTCAGTGTGAATTATTTTTTTATCCATGTAAAAAAAATTAAATAATTTACAATAATAATAATAATAATATACATGAAAACGAAATAAAATATAAATAAAATATTTACAAAATAAATAAAATAAAATAAAATGATACAATATAATTACAAAAATGGGAAAAATAAAATTATATATATAGGCAAGTCGAAGTCCCACACCTCTTAGATTCAACTATTTAGGGTTACTAGGATGTCAATGTGGTAGCTAGTGTGTTTTTAGGGGTAACATGTGTCATCTTTTGATTGGATGGGGATAGAGCAGGTCGTTGATTGGTTATGAGTGGGAGTGGTCACAACTATAGATTGTCTTGGGTTTCATTCAATCAAGGCTAAGAGGGAGAGTGACGTCATGATGAGGTCGTCGAACAACATGGAAGTTGACGTGCTCAGAAGATCATACGAGGTGACAAATGATTAGTCGATGGGACAAGAGAGGGACCCACTTGAACGAGGAGTAAGGATGGAAGGAGCATCGATGATGAGGGATTGTCCACGATGAGGAAGCGTTAGATTACAAGGGATCGTCGATCGACGAGGAAGCACCCAACGAAAAGAAGTGTTGACGACAAGGGATCATTGATGATGAGGGAGGAAGGAAGAATCACCGATGACAAGGGATGAAATAATCGCCAACGATGAGGGAGGATGGGTGGTAGGTTGTGGAAATTCCATGTGTCTAAGGATGTTAGTATGATAGGTGAGTGAGGTTGGGGGTCATTTAACTATCAGCTAACTCAAGTCATCGAGCGGATAGAGATAATTGATCTCTGGCTTTCGAGAGCCATTGGATTTATCAGAGGAGGGTGTCGGCGTCAGAGATGGAGTCGGGAATATTCAAGTGTTAGGGAGAAGGAGGTATGGACGACGTCATCATTGGAGAATGTGATCGGAAGACCAGGAGGATATGAAGCAGGTAGATCCTGACGACGATGAGGAAAATTTATGGGTGCCACATCAACACCACGTCAGTACCATGTAGAATGGAACAAGTGAGAGGGAACCATGTGGATGCCACGTGGCAGTGAGGTGGAAAAGGTGAGTGAAGACTTAGGAAACTTTGAAAAGACATAACTTTTGATCCGGAACTCAGATTTATGTATGTTTATTGTCATTAGAAATCTATTGAATAGAAGAATCCAACTATGGGGTTTAGTTAGAGAAAATAATACAACAAAAGAGAGGTAAATCTCAATAAATAAATGGAAGGATAAAGGGGGAATAAGATCAAAGGATTCCCCCACATGCATCTCAAAGATGGAGAAACTGTGAAGAAAGGATATCTTGCTAACCTATTCATGTATCCATAGAAGGAGACAACATCAGTTATTTGATTAAGAGGACATTCACAAATACATGAGAAACATAATGTTTCCTTTACTTTAATTAAACTTATGAACAAATACTAAAAGCGAAGAAAATGAGGAGGAGAGGTTTTTCGAAGGCAATCATTCATGATATGGATTAAATAACTATCATGACAGCTTCATGCACCTAAAATCCAACACTTATAAAGGATTAGTGACCTCATGATTCAAGTTTAAGAGATTTCCAATATATGAGAGTATAAAGATGAAGATTTTAGGCACCACATGCTAGCACGAGTATGTAGAAATTGAATAAGTAACTCAAAAAAAATATTAATAACTAACATCAAACTCATTCAAGACATGTGCTAGATCATTGAACCACACAGTCACATAAGATTCATGAAGACATCTAAAATCATGAGATCAAAAGAGGCAATCAACCACTATCTAAGACCATCATCAATCAAGACCAAACCCCCAAAATCCCTTGAGGTAGGCAAAGAAGTAGCATAAGCTCCAGTAGTAGAGGAATAGGCAATATGATCAAAATTTTAGTAGGGGACCCTTTCCCTTTCACTTGTAAAAGAAAAATTAAAAAGGGGGTTTGTTGCACTCACAAAACATGGTGACACATTGGAAGAACCAGTTATCTCTGTCAATAGAAATATAGGGCCTATACTTCATATCTAAATTTTAAAGATAATTTCAACAAACTATAGACAATTTTCCAATAGCCATGGGTAGCACAATGAGACCAAAATTCGAAAAGATAGAACCCAATATTTCTAGTACTTGTAATATAACCCAAGATCCAATTAATGGGATAAATTATTTTATTATATGAACACTTCATATTGGTTTTGGTTTGATCATGGGTTTTCACTTTTAATACAAGCAAGCATCTACATAAGTGTGTTGTTCATCTCTCGTTTCCTAACATTTCTTTGCTGCCAATGAGCATCCATAGCCCCGATGAAGTTATGTAATACACCAAATATAAAAAGTATGCAGAACATAAATAAAATGCTATAAATGGCAGAATAACAGTAATATAACCAGCACAATCTCCACAATAACACATAAATGATATAAGAAAAGAAACAGAAATAACACTTTGATTCAGAAAGCAATGTTCATGGGCCTCTTCGAGGGGGCAACCTCCAGTCGAGCAGTGCTCTATTACAATAATCTCCAAGATAGGGTTTTCATACTCTCGACCCTTATTTATACTAAATATGTCTATCAAGAGAAGCATCTAGAGGAAGATCCTTCTAGAAGCGGAAGCTTCTATTAGGTCTTCTTACATCCGCCTTATTCTATTTTATTGAAAGGCCTTATTAATATTGACCTTTATTACATCTGAATATATTTCTCTGCCTATGTGCGGGTTAGGATCCTAACATGCCCACCCCCTTAAAAAAAACCTTTTCCTCAAGGCTTGAGATGTGGAAACTACTACAGAATGGTAGTTGGTTCCCAAGTGGCATCTGTTGGAGTTGTATCTTTCCACTGGACTAGCATTTCCTTGATGGTTCTCTGATGCAGGGGACGTTCACGCTAGTCCAAAACTTCTTCTGGATGTAGCCAAATGGATCCTTCTTCAGCTAACTCGGGAAGGTTGGTTTGAATTTGGAACCTAGTTCCAATCACCTTCTTTAAGCATGAAACATGAAAAACAGGATGTAGCTTTGAATGACTGGGCATAGCTAACTGATAGGCGACTTGTCCCACACACTTGAGAACTATATAAGGACCATAAAATTTGGGTGCTAGCTTCTGACAATGCTCGACCTTGAGGGAATTTTGTTTGTATGGTTGTAGTTGCAAAAACACATGATCCCCTTATGCAAATTGACGTTCAGAGAGACCTTGATCTGCTTGTTGCTTCATGCGATTATGTGCCATGACCAAGTTCTCTTTGAGGGTACAGAGAATATCCTCTCAAACTGTAAGTGTTTGGTCAACCGCCTGGACCTTCGAGGTACCCGGTAAGTATGAGATAACTGAAGGTGGCTTCTATCCATATACCTCTTCAAAAGGAGTCATGCGTGTAGCTGTATGGTAGGAAGTGTTGTACCACCATTCAGCTAGGGGTAACCATTGAGCCCATTGATTTTTCTTTTCAGAGGAAAAACACCTCAGATATGTTTCCAAACACTTGTTGACAACTTCTGTTTGACCATCGGTCTGGGGATGATAGGCTATGTTGAGATGCAATTGGGT
The DNA here is from genome assembly GCA_009831015.1 of Picea engelmannii. NCBI lineage: Eukaryota > Viridiplantae > Streptophyta > Pinopsida > Pinales > Pinaceae > Picea > Picea engelmannii. The sequence continues at coordinate 223,528 of ML777106.1, read as the reverse complement.
TCCCTGTAGCTTGAATAGTTCTTTCCAAAAATTGCTTGTAAAAGTTGGGTCACGATCAGAAACAATAGAGTGCAGCATGCCATGAAGCTTGAAGACCTGGTCCATGAAAATTTGAGCCAGCATGGACGTAGTAAATGGGTGTTGAAGAGAGCAGAAATGAGCATACCTGGAAAGGCAATCCACAATGACCATTATGACTGATTTATTTCCCGATTTTGGTAAGCCGGTAATAAAATCCATAGAGATATCCTTCCAAATAGCAGGTAGAATCAGAAGTGGTTGTAGTGTGCCCGGATATTTGACTATTTCTCCCTTGTTGTGTTGACACACATCACATTCAGTGACAAAATTACGGATGTCCTGTTTCATACCATCCCAGAAAAAAGAACGTTTGACCCATGTCATAGGTTTTGGTGAACCCGGAGTGCCCCGCTGTGGGTGTAGCATGAAGCTCAGAAAGTACCGTGGATTTAATCTTTGATTTTTTACTTAAATACAAATGTCCTTTGTATCGAAGCTCATCCTGGGGCCAAGAGTACCCTGGGGGAGCTGGAGCATTGGTCTGCAATTGTTGGATCAGATGCGAACTTTTGGGATCTTGTAGCCATTCCTGGCGAACATCTTGGAGCCAATCTGGTACAGTGAAGGAAAGAGAAAAAAGGGATCCTTCTTCTTCATATTTTCAGGACAGTGAACCCGCCACCACATTGTCTTTTCCTTTCTTGTAAATGATCTCATAATCATATCCAAAGAGCTTAGTCACCCATTTTTGTTGCTCCGGGGAGGAAATGCATTGTTCCAGAAAGTACTTGAGGCTTTGATGGTCTATCTTAATTTGGAAACGTTGCCCCAAGAGATAAGGGAGCCACAGATCAATGGCATGTAGAATAGCCAACATTTCCTTTTCATAGATGGGTTTGCCCAGATTCCTTTCAGATAGTTGCTTGCTGGTGAAGGCCAAAGGTTGACCCTCTTGCATAAGGACAACACTGATTCCTTTCCCCAAGGCATCACATTCCAACACAAAGGTCTTTGTGAAATTAGGAAGGGCCAGAACCAAAGTGGTGCACATGGCCATCTTCAAGGTTTGGAAAGCTTGAGCAGCGGCTGGAGTCCAAGTGAAAGAGTTCTTTTTTAGGAGAGCAATGAGAGGTGCTACAATCTTTCCATAATTCTTAACAAACTTGCGATAATACCATGTTAAGACCAGAAATCCACGCAATCTTTTGAGAGTCTTTGGGTGCGGCCAGTCTTTCATAGCTTCAATCTTTTTCGGATCCACCCTAAATCCATCCTTGCCAACCAGATGAACCAAGTATTCTACTTCTGAGGCACCAAAAGCACATTTAGACTATTTCAGGAAAAGTTGGTGCTGAGAGAGTAGATGGAGAACTTGATCCACATGAGTAAGATGGTCTATCTAGGTTTTGCTATAGATGAGGATATAATCAAAGAAAAATAAGACAAAATGACGGAGAAAGGGACGGAAGACATGATTCATGAGGCTTTGGAAGGTGGAGGAGGCATTACACAAGCCAAAGGGCATGACCGAAAACTCATAGTGGCCCTCAAGAGTTCGAAAGGACGTCTTGGGAATGTATACCTCTTTCATACGTATTTGGTGATAGCCTGAGCGAAGATCAAGTTTAGTAAAGAATTGGGCACCACTCAATTCATCCAGGAGGTCATCAATGACAAGAATGGGAAATTTGTCTTTAATAGTCAGTTTGTTGAGGGCATGGAAGTCATGACACATTCTCCAATAACCTTATTTATTCAGGACCATGACTACAGGGGAAGAGTAAGAGCTCGTACTAGGGTGGATAACGCTTGCATTAAGGAGTTCCTGGACCATTTTCTCAATTTCATTTTTTTGTGAAAAGGGGTGGTGATATGGATGGATATTGGGAGGAAGGCTTCCGGGTACAAGGGGAATGGAATGGTCATGAACACTGCAGGAAGGAGGGAGTCCTTGGGGAGTGGAAAATACCATTTGATGTTTAGAAAGGAGGGCTTGGAGGTCTTGCGGCACCGAGGGTGTCTCTATTGCTTGTATGGCATGGAGTTGGTTGGGCAATGACACCAAAATGACCTTTTTGAGCATCTTTTCCATGCGATGAGAACTAATGACCTCAGGTGAACCAATAGTCATGCCTTGGAATTTATATTGGTGGCCTTCCTGGTCGAATTGCATGGTTAATTCCTTAAAATCCATGAGAATGGGACCCAAAGTACTTATCTAGTCTACACCCAACACAATGTCACAACTGCCCATGTCGATAGAAAACATATGGGATTTTAGGTGGTAGTCACCGATTTGGAGATGCACATTTTCATAGCACCCTCCACATTTCATGGAACCACCATTGGCAATCATGATTTGGAAATTGTTGACGGCATGGATGTAGCAATGAGTTTCTTGGGCAATGCAGTGATGAATAAAATTATGGGTGCTTCCACTATCAACCAGAATGACGACCTTCCAATGCTTGATGTAACCGATTAAATTGAGGGTTTGGGGGGTAGAGAAGCTAGTGAGAGCATTGAGGGAAATGATCGGTTCCACTTCGGGAGGGTCTAAGGGAGGGGTTATGTTAGTGATTTCAGGTGACTCAGACACAAGCGGAGTTTCAACATTGATCCAGGTGGATATCGGGGGCCACCCACCTTTTCCAAATGGCTCAAAACAGTTTTCTGGCCATTTTGGCAATTTACTATTTTTAGCAGGTTTTAACTTCTAGGGCCATTTTGAGGGCCTAAATGAATTTTTTTTGAGATCGAGGTTCTCAATCATAGCCGAAGGCATATTGAGGCCCAAAAATGAATCTCCTCGACGATACCTTTCCAACGAGCTATCACACACCTAAAACGGAGATCGTATGCAAAAGTTACGACCCCGGGAAGTTGATGCACCAACTTACCCAAACGGGGCCCACATGACTTTTGGCG
>ML777106.1:198274-220526 GCA_009831015.1 Picea engelmannii | reverse complement strand
AGCTGCCACCATTCTAGCGAGTCTTTCACTCTGTATTTTTACAGTCTCTGTACATTTCTTTCATTAATAGAAATCGTGTATTACTGTATCTCTGTGTTTATGGTTGCATCTCTGATATATTTCTGTTATATTACTGGGTATACACGATATCTCTGTGCATTTCTTTATTATATCTCTGCTCTCATTTCGTGCCGAAAATAATCCGGATCAAACACCCTCTTCCAAAATATCCTCAGAGATGGCCATAAAAATATTTTGTTCCTTACACTTGTGGACAGGAAATATTTGTCATCGCAATTATAACAAAGGCCTTTGAGTTGGCGTTCAGCCATTTCAGCCCTGGTCAATTTTTGGATCTTTAATGGGGTGGAGGGAGTATTGGGATTTGCGGATTTAGGGCGAGGGATAAAGGAGGGTTTACAGTTTTGAGAGGATACAACCTATTGTAATTCTTTATCTTTTTTAGTATCCTCCACCCAACTTGAAGGTTGATCCATGAGGACATGGGCCAGAATCTCATCCTTGAGGCCACTTATAAAACACTCTCGAAAGAAAGCATCAGTCATGCCCTCTGTTTGAAAAGCTAGGCGCTCAAAGGCAGCTATGAAGTCTTCTATTGTTCCTGATTGTTTCAACTTTGTCAAATGGCCCAAATGGTTGATTTCAGTGTCAAAGCATTCATAAAGCTCAGTCACAAATTGGGTCCAAGCAATATACCCTTGACGGGAAGTTTTTCTCCATTGCCACCATTGACAATGTTCTTGATCTAGATGGAGAACACCATACCGGAGTTTGGCCAAGTCATCTGTAATGTCGTATAAAGAGAAATAATGTTCCATTTGCGTTACCCAACAAGTGGGGTTCGAGCCATCAAATTTGGCCACATCCACCCACGGAAGGCATAAGTCACGTTGAAAGTGATGGTGCTGAAAGGTATGGGAATGGGAGGAATGTTCACCTTCAGTCTTTGGAGGTGCATCAGAGAAAGGGTCATCTGTAGGGATCTTCAGTTTGGTGCAGAGTGATGCAAAGACAGATTCAAGCTGGGTGGTTAGTTCTTGTTTGACTTCCTCCATTGAGGACTACATGGTTGTATTTATGGTTGTATTGATGGATGTATCGATGGAGGCAACATTGGCACTGAGTTGTTTCACTTCTTTTTGGGTCTTGAGGAGACCAGATTGCAAGGTGTTGAAGCGAGATTCCAGGTCTTGGCTATGGGTATGGACCATGAGGATGGGTGAACTGAAAAGGGGCGGTCGGGGTCAAACATTTTGCTGAAAAATGATATGGATGAATGTGATAAGGGCGAAGAGATGAATCCAATGGAATAGGTCTCAAATAATGGTGAAATTTTTTCCAGACATTTTACTTTTTTTTTGTTAAACACCTGCAGAGTTATACTCTGGTCTGAAGAATACTGCAGCGATGAAATCCCCAAATGATTAACCAGTAAGAAAAGTGTAGTGATTTGGCAACCCGAACACAGTTGTGCGGCAATAGATCTTATATGTTTTAATTTGTTTATGTTTCTATCCCCCAAGGGTTAGGTATTCAAGGGTTTGCCCTATGCTATAGCTCTCTGATATACATGCAGGGTCCAACAATAGTACTCGGCCCAATATCTCAAGGCACTAACTAAGGAGGATAAACCATACCCTTAGCCATACTACCCAACTACCCAGATACTAGAGAGTATCTTCCCGAGTGTTGTTTTTGGTAGAATTATAGTAGTCAGGCAACCGATCAGTTTATATAAAGAGGGCTTCAGGAAATCTAGGTTGATCCGTACACAGGTGTTGCTTGATGCGCTACCACTCGAAGGGGTACCAACAGGGGTTACAACGGTGGCCAACAGATGTGCGCTTAAGAACCACTTGTATTTCTTGCATGTATGAATCCCTCAACCGCGGGTTTATGCACATAATGACAGATCTTTGTGGCTTAAAGACGTCGGAATACGTCCCTACCCTGAAAAAAAATTCCCACAATTTCTGCCAAGGAAAGTGCTATGATACCACTTGTAATATACCAGATATAAAAAGTATGCAGAACAAAAATAAAATGCTAGAAATGGCATAATAACAATAATATAACCAGCATAATATCCACAATAACACAGAAATGATATAAGAACAACAACAAAAATAACACTTTGATTCAGAAAGCAATGTTCACGGGCCTCTTCGAGGGGGGAACCTCAAATCAAGAAGCGCTCTGTTACAATAATCTCCAAGCTAGGGTTTTCATACTCTCGACCCTTATTTATACTAAATATGTCTATCAAGAGAAGCATCTAGAGGAATATCCTTCTAGAAGCGGAAGCTTCTATTAGGTCTTCTTACATCCGCCTTATTCTATTTTATTGAAAGGTCTTATTAATATTGACCTTTATTACATCCGAATATATTTCTCTACCTATGTGCGGGTTAGGATCCTAACAAGTTACCTCGGTACCATACAAGCATAGCCCCGTTGTCAACATGCGTCCATGGCCTTGACAGGTTTACTTATACTTCCCATACTATTAATAGTGCTTTCAACTTCCTTTTTTATTTCAGAATAGGCTCACCCTTTCAGAATTTACATATATGTATGCATATGCACATAGGGTGTGAAGGAAGTGGGGTGATACGAGAGTTGCTTTGATTTGCTGAGTAGATGTTATGCATTTATTTTAACCCATAGGTCTCCCCAAAAACCATCATAGTATTGGACATTATATCAATGTGAAGTGGATGTAGTTGAAAGAAAAGAATGGATAGACACTTTCATATACTTATGGATTATCATGGTACACTCAACAAGCACATGTGTTCCACCAAAACTATCAGTCCATACCTACAGCTGAGAACTTCATAAATTTTCACTCAGACAGAGCATCCCATGCATCTTATGACTTGTAGAAAATTTCTTCAGTATGCGACCAAAATTGGACCAACCCCTCACTGAAATTTAAAGAGTAATCCTCAAGACATATTGGGAGTCAAATCAGCTTCGGGAAATACCAAGATTCAAATCAAAAGATGGCATCAATATATACAAGAAGAAAGCGGAAATGAAATCAGAAGTCAAATTCATGAAAAGGAAACTTAAACTAAAGGAATCTAAAGCTAAATTGGCAGTCATCAAAAGAGAAAGAAAATTGGCTAAAAAGTAAGAAGAAAACCCAAAAGCGAGCAACAAATATGTTGCAGCCACAATGAGAGTGTTTTCAATGAAAACTCACAAAATAAGCTAAGGGAAATAACCAGTCAAGAAATGGTAACCATTTGATATCAATCTCAATAGAAAAAAATCCTAGATTTTCTTATCCGAAATGGAAAACAAACCATATTACAAGAATTGACGATTTAGTGTAAAATATTCATGACACAATTCTCCAATCCAATTGTTATATGCAATATTTTTCATTGGGGTAAAACAACAATCTTCCGGGAATATAGAAAAATGGTTAGTGTAGATGCTCAGTCAAAACAAATTACATGAAACATCCACAAACCCATAATCTCTCAACATTACATGGCATGAACAATTCCTTTGAAATTTGAAAATAATTAATCTCCAATACAAAATAAATTTCATATTTCTCACCAAAGTGTCATTTTCTCTTTGCTACAAAAGATAATCAGTACTCTTATAGATCCCAGTAATTCAATTAGATAGGGAAAAGAGGAAAAATTGACAGTTATGGAGGCTGTCAAAAGAATCATTAAGATGACTCCAACCCTCTACTAGATCAGAAATCAAAATGGGAATATATAAATGAGACAAAAGACATTTCTAATCAGATGTTAAGTTGGTGTAAATGTTGATTTATTAATCCAAAAATATCGCAAAGGAATATAAGCATCCAAGTTTAGATTAACACTTCCCTATGTTGTCTTTATTTCAACAAAAAATATTTTGAGATGTTGGTCCCACAAGGCATTTCCCAACCTGCATTAAAAATAGATTGGTGTGATCAGCTCTTAGAAAAATAGGGAATAAATCCTCCTCTTAAATGACTAACTTATTAAAACGAAATTTAAAACTAAAAAGAAAAGTAAAGACCAAAAATTAAAACTAATTCTAAGCAAAGCATGCTAAGCTAATGTAAAATTAAACTAAGTGGGTTGTAATAAAACTTTGTGTAAAGGCCCGTGCAGTCATCGAGTATTCATCTTCTGTTCATTTAGTTAATTTTCACATCCTTCTTTCTAAGAGATAAGAATCGGGTGCTTTCCCACATTATTCCCTTCAACATGAGACTAAATTCCATTGATTGTTGTGAGATGTGAATCCATGGACACAATTTCATGTTCCATTAAATCAGAATTAATCAAATTAAGCAAACAAGACCATAAAACCTCAATCCCATCCATGTTTTGAAAGTATCAATCCACCAACAAACATTAGTTATAAAAATCTGGTTGAAAACTTATTACCATGGATAAAATGAAAACAAATGTTGAAAACTCGAAATTAGAATATTAGAATTTGTCTTGACATATTCCATTAAGATACATACAACTCCCAAGCATTTGAATCATTTCAACATTGAGATAAGAAGATAATACTCAACCATGACAAAAAATCAGATTATCCAAGAATGTAACCAGAATGAGAGGCTTGAAAGTAGCAAACCCAAAGGATAAAAGAATATTGTTGAAGAACATATTAAGTATGAAAATATATTGAATTGGTAGTGCTAAGATCAATTCTTTGGTCAATCATTGGATTGGGGAATAAAAAGATGGGTTCCCAAGCAATTTTTTGAAAAAATATATCAACAAAATATTTAAATTACCATGTCATCCAGAATGTCAAAAACATGTTTCGAGGCAGCGTGAAAGAATATATATTGATTTTGTATAAGAGAGGAAGCTTGGGTAAATAAATATATAACACAAAAGGAATAATCGTACTTAAAAGACCCATGAATAGAGCATAGGACAATGGAAGCCAATGCTCAAAATTAAAACTAAAGTGATGAAATAAAATAACTCAAAAAAACAAAATTCAACAAATCTCACTATGCTAAAAGTTCTAAACAAAAAAATCATGTTGGTTGAAAGCGATCAAAGAAAAGTCAATTGGGAAAGACACCATTTGGATGACTCCAAAACCAAGGAAAAATATTATGCTAATGAGATTCCAAGTAGTTGGAGTGGATTGGATTTCAGATGGGCAAGATTTTAATCTCTAAAACTTCACATTTACCGTGTGTTGGACGGCAAGCCCAAAACTCATAAGAATCTCAGTCAAGCATGTTTTTCTAGATTAAAATCACGTGGATATGATTCTGGAACAAATCTGAGTATCCATATTGGTTACAAGAGGGAAAGAATAATATCATTTATAAGGTATATCGCTTGTGAAACACCCCAATGCTTGAAATAAGATATTTAGAAAATCATCGATCTGAAAATTACCAAACACATAGAAAAATTTGAGAATGGGATGAAGTAGATTTTCCCCACATCAACATTAAATTCCAAATCCATTCAAGGGGAAATTTCTTGTAATCCTTCTATTTATTTCCAGCTCTACTGAGAATCCATTTATTGGTCAACCAACAGTAATGAAAAGAAAATGAAAACAGAAAACTAATTAAAAACTAGAAAGCAAAGATAAACTATGTAAAGGAAAGACACTAGTCTATTCTACACTACTCCTATCCTATGCTACTAATGGCTGAAAAATGAGCTATGTAAATTCATAATGTCAATGTATCTATTTAAGTAATCCCAAGCCTGCAAACATATGTTCTAGACAGAAGATTGGTGATAGATCTTGGAATCATAATCTACTAAAAGTAGGAAAAATTAACTCATGATAAACTCTATCCACCATATTAGAAATTTCACAGTGATAATTCATGGGAAATCTATCCAAGTAAGATCTCTCCAACCATGCTTCAATTTTATCATGATATCTTGCATTACTATCATATAATCGATGGAGGGAGTTCAATGGGAAGTAGCATACCAAATGAGGACCATGCATAGAATTTTTGTAAAGTGTGCTCGGTGAGATAATCTTCATGATAATGAAGTTATTTATCCTTGAAGACAAAAAAAAATAATGAGGGCTTGACATAACCATCAGTGTAGACCAAAGTGTTTCATTATCATGGAAAGCCTCCCTGGACTCACACTTCAAGTAACCATCTACTTGAGATAAACTAGTGAGATCAAATGATATGCATGGGCTAGGATCAACCATGGTATGAGAGATATCTTTAGAAAAATGGTTAAATCCCCTAGTATCAACAATATTAACTATAGGGATACTTGAACAAGAAGATTCATTATTTATCAAAAATGAAGAAGAAAAAGAAGAAGACATCTTTTGAGAAAAAATTTCTCAAGAATCCTCTTCATCCCATGGAAAAAGTTGATAAAGCCTAGTTGTAATAAATTCATGAGAAGAGGGCTTATCCTCTCTATCTTCCATATGCACATTACCACCTTGAAGTAATTCAAAAGGGTTCAACCCCATTGATTTTGTTTCAATCTGATGGTGGGTGGTTTCCTACAAATTCAAACCATTAAAGAGATCAAGGTACAAACAAAAATAAGTGGAAGAATTAATAGAATTAAAAGCCTCTATTGAACAAGATGTATTTTCATAAAGTGATTCCCCAAATGGTAGTTCCTCCTCATTAAGAGCATGGGTGATTGATTGTGAATGGATAGGGTCCACACTAGGCATGGTTTCATAACCAATATGTTCTTCCTCAACACAGTCTTCCTCATCCAAGAAAAAGGTGGATTGTTGTGATAAGAGTGTTAAGTCTTGTATGGTGATTTCTTCTCATGAATTGAAAAGAGCAACATGGTTGTTTTGGTCCTACACAATATGAGAACCTGAAATATCTTCCAAAGCACATTGACAGTTATAAAAGGGGATAAAATCATAATAATCATTAGAAAAAGTAGTTTCGATAAATGATCTATCAGTAATAGGAAAAAAATATTTCTCTATGTCACTTGAACCAAGAGAATTTGTAACATTAGGACAATCTAAATTAGCATGACTTGATTTCACTTTATTTGATGGTGAGAAAGGTATCATGTTAAGTGTGTTTAAATTTTCTTCATGGAAAAAATGATCAGCAATTAATGTTTTCTCTATATCTCCCTCCTCCATTTCTTGTGATGAAAAATATGAGATAGGACAATGATAACCTTACATAACCATCGGTGTGACCCAAAGTTCCCCATTATCAATAGGAAAACCCTCCTCTAGGTAAACTACAGAAAAATATGAACTTGAATTTACACAAGAAGCTTATTTTTCATCACAAGGAAAGAAAGGGGGAAAGGAGTGGTGCGAGGAAACATAGGCTTCTTTTGAAAAATAATTTTTTATTTGATCTATATCCCCCACAGTAAAGAAATATCTGGACATATGAATTTCAACCAAAGGATTATCATTTACAATATTTTCATTTAAATCAAAATCAACATGTGAAGAAAGATTAAAATGTGATTTAGATTCTTCATCCACTGGCTCATATGTTTCATTAGTAAGAGAAACTAGGAAGGAAATCAAAATCATTGTTAGAGGGCTATAATCCAAAGGAAACCTATAACAAAGATGAGAAAATGTGATAATAAAATCTACAAGAGATTCATCTTCATTCTTCTTAAGCTCTAAATTTTATGTGCATAAATTATCGTAATCATAGTTCTCAAAAGCATGCAAAAATTCACACATAAATTGTTCCCATGTGTGAATAGAGGCAGCCAACAAAGTATTGCACCATCTCTTGACCCGACCTGTAAAAGTGAGAGTGAACAACTTGCAAATGGTATTTCTATTAGTAATATTGTGAGAACCACAAAATTTCTAGAAATTAAAAGCATATTCAGATGCATAGATTTCACTCTTGCCATCAAATCTAAGTTTTGAAAAGAAATCTAAAATATTTCTAGGAGGTTTGAAAGGTACAACACCAAAAAAACACCTCCATAAAGGGATATGGGATGGAACCACAAATAAATTAAAAAAAAAAAAAAAAATTAACAAGAATGATTCCACATTCTCAACTTGTCATCTGGCCCTCCTTCTAGCACCATTTATGTTGTCGGTTCCAAATGGCTTCTCAAGCAGATGAGGGAAAACGCTTGGTGGCATGTCCCAATCAGACATACTCTCGTTTCATGTAGCATTTCCCGTGAATTTATGGGCCTCGTTGCCACTCAGAATTAAAATAAATAAAATGGGAAAGACAATGGACTACCCCCCAAAGAGTTCTAAATAAACCTAAAGCTAAACTAACTAAAATATAACTAATCTAATCTAACTAATTCTAACCTATCCCAAGAGAAAAACTAGAAGATGAGAACATCTTAAAATGATGCTTTGAAAACAGAAATAGATCATGGAATCCAACAACATGTTATAATAATAATACTACAGAAATTCTCCCGAATATTTGAAAATAAAATGATATATAACATCATCCATGCACTCATAATAAATCACAACAACATAAGAACCCTTAATACTAAGAACATAAATAGTTCATATGATCAATACCCAAAAAACTTAAACCACAAATACAAGTGTAGAATAGCCACACAAACATTTCTTAACAGTCATGACTTCAAAATTCCTCCTACTCTTTATTAATTAGAGATAATAGTACCATCTTGTGTTACAAAGGGAAAAAGTCTTTCTCTATCCTATGATTTCTCTTTTTATAATTCAAGAGAGACTCTTGAGTTCTCCTAACTATTCATTTCATTTTTCCTACAATTTATTTTTTACATTTTGAAAATCTAGATGTGGGAGTTACAAATGGAATATGAAGAGACTTTTGGGTGGTCATTGTTAGGCAACGGAAGAAAAAATTAGCATATAACAGAGAATAAAATAAGAAAGATAAAACACGCAACTGAACCAAGCACACCAATCATACACTTGACACAGTGATTTATGTAGAAACCCAATGAGGGAAAAAAACACGGGTAATGGTTATCGATATTCTTATTATTCAAGGGAGAATTACAATAGCCTTGATAGGAATACAATCATCCTCTTCTCACACACTCGACTCTCTGATCCTTCCACATGCTTTCACTCACATTGTACTCCACCTCTATGGGTATGCTCACATATATAAAATCTATCACTCAGTTATACAAACTGATCGTGAATAGATCACATAGTTACATGAGCAATTCATAAATAGATTGCATGTATACACATTAACATAGTTGCATTCATGTGCATGTGCATGTGACCGCATGAGGAAATTCTTTGGCATGTTTCCAACAATCTCCACCTTGACAACAATTTACCTAATATATCATGCCTTTAATTAATTCATCACCTTTTCTACAAGCCAAGAGAAGCCAAACACCACCATAGCTTCTCTAACAAAACTTGTTTCATAAACATGTCTACATAATTCACTTTTGTATGGACCTTTTCCAAAGACACTCCACCTTCATCAACAACCTATCTTACAAAATGGTAATTAACATAAACATGCTTCATCTTACTGGGATAAGCTGGATTTCTAGCCAAATGAATAGCACTTTGGCTATTGCAAAATACTTTCACCTTGTCCTGCATCCTTCCAAACTCACCCAATAAACCCTGTAACCAAATTGCCTCCTTACATGCATGTGAAGCAGCCATATACTATGCCTCTGTAGTGGATAAAGTGACTATGTTTTGAAGATTTGACATCGAACTAACAGGTCCTCGTGCAAGAGTAAAGACATATCCTAAAGTGGATCTCTTTTTGTCCAAGTCACCTGCAAAATCTGAATCTACATAACCACAAATTGAATCTCTAGAACCATCATAGGTGATAGAATAACTTATTGTGCCTCTAAGATATCAAAGCACCCATTTCACTGCTTCCCAGTGCGCTTTTCCTGGATTTTCCATGTATCGACTGATAACACCAACTGCATGTGAAATATATGGTCTAGTACTCACCATCGCATACATCAAACTTCTCATTGCATTAACATATGGTACATGAGGCATATAATACTTTTCTTCCTCATTACTAGAACATAAGCCTAAAGAAAGCTTGAAATGGGAAGCCAAAGGGATATGTATGGGTTTCACATTATTCATACCGAATCTCATAAATATCTTCTCCACATACTTCTGTTGTGATAAACATAGCTTACCATTTTTCCTATCTCTATTTATCTCCATGCCTAAGAGTTGTTTTGTTGCTCCTAGATCCTTCATATCAAATTCCCTAGCCAACTGAGCATTTAACCTATTGATTTTGGCCATTCTCTTGCTTGCCACAAGCATATCATCAACATATAACACCAAAATAATGAACATGCCATTTTCCAACTTTTTAATGTAAACACAATGATAATATTCACTCCTTGCAAAATTTAGGCTCACCATGAAGGAATCAAACTTCTTGTACCATTGCCTGGGAGACTATCTCAGGCCATACAATGACTTCTTGAGTTTACAAACAAACCTCTTAGTGCAATCCTGAACAAACCCTTCTGGTTGTTCCATATATATATCCTCATCTAAATATCCATGTAGAAATGATGTTTTAACATCTAGCTACTCTAACTCAAGATCAAGTAAAGCAACTAGTGCTAACATAACATGAATTGAAACAAGCTTCACAATTGGTGAAAAGATCTCATGAAAACCAATACCTTCCTTTTGAGATTACCCTTTGGCTACCATTATTTCTTTATACATTTTGACTTTATCATCACCACCCTTTTTCAATTTGTAGACCCACTTGCAGCCAAAAACCTTCCTGTTATTTGGAAGTTCTACCAGGTCCCAAGTTTTATTCCTTTCTAAGGAATCCATTTCTTATTTCATATCTTTCTTCCATTGAGCACTTTCAGATACATTAATTGATTCCTAAAAACAACTAGGTTCTCCATCAATAGAAACTAAAGCCAGAGATGAAACATAATCGTCATACCTTCTAGGAGGATTCTTGACCCGTGAAGATATCCTCAGAGATGGTTGAGGCATATCCTCAGTTTCCTAGATATTTTTTGCATCTACATATTCATCTTCTTCTTCTGGAACTTCTTCATCCTCCTGCCTTTCTAAAGATGGTTGAGTTTCCAGCTGAATTTTTTGAACTTGTGGTACCTGTTCTTGTATCACTTCAACATCTACCAATTCTGATTTTAAGAGTGAGGATTCATCAAATACTACATCTCTGCTTATGATGAGATTGTGGGCAGTAGGATCCCACTGTCTTTACCCCTTAACTCCATCACCATAACCAACAAAGACATATTTCTTTGATCTAGGATCTAAATTAGAACATTGATCTTTAGAAATAAGAGCATAAGCATCACAACCAAATATTCTCAAATTTGAAAAATCACTCAAATGACATGTCCATACCTCTTCTGGAATATTACAGTTTATTGCAGTTGATGGTGACCGATTTATCATATAGCATGTTGTAAGAATTGCTTTTTTCCACAATTCCTACTGCATTTTGGCATTATTGAGCATTCTTCTTTTTCTCTCTATAAGAGTCCTATTCATGTATTCAGCAACACCATTCTGCTGAGGAGTATAAATCGTGGTCTTATGTCTTTCGATCCCAACTTCCTTTCAATAGTTCTCAAATTCAACAGATGTGAACCCACCTCCATTATCTGTCCTTAAACACTTGATTGACTTGTCAGTGCTCTTTTCAACCAAAGCCCTGAATTGCTTAAAAGTATTAAATACATTAGCTTTTATTTTAAGTAAATAGACCCAAACCTTCCTAGAGTAATCATCTATAAATGTCTCAAAATATGATGAACCTCCAAGAGAAACTATAGGGAATGGTCCCAAACATATGAAAGAATGTAATCAAGGATACCTTTTCTTATGTGCCTTCCTTCTTTAAAACGTTTTCTACATTTTTTTCCAAAAACACAATACTTGCAGAAATTCAAATTCAGAAACTTCAAACTTGGAGGTGACTTACAATAAACCAATACCTTAAGCCCTTTCTCGCTCATATGACCCAAATGTTGATGCCATAAACGAACAGAGTCACTTGCATCTTCAGATTCTACTACTAATTGATTTACTTTTGTCCTTCCTTCAAGTTGATAAAGGTTTCTCGATCCTCTTTGTGTTCATGACTACTAAGATGCCTTTGAACACCTTCAGTTCTCCACCTTGAGTTGTACACTTGTAACCAGGAGAATCTAGAAATCCCAAAGATATCAAGTTATTTCTAAGTTTGGATACATGTATTACATCTATTATTGTTCATACAGAACCATCATGCATTTTAATCTAGATGCTACCAACTCCAACAATTTTACAAGAAAAATCATTTCCCATAAAAAAAACACCATCATTAATAGATTGGTAAGTTGAGAACCAATTTCTATGAAGACACATATGGTTGGACACACCAGAATATAACAACCAATGTTTTTTTTGATGTGAAACATCACAAGTAAACAATACCTCATCAACCATACCTAAACTGGAACCTGAACTTGTTTAAGCTATATTAGGTTCCTTTGATTCTTTTGTGGAGTCCTCCTTGGATGCATTCTGTATTTTCCAGCAATCCTTCTTGAGATGCCAGATTTGTCATAGAACCAACATTTCTGCTTACTCTTCTTTCCTCTTGACTTAGACCTTGACGTACCCCTCTAACTTTTCCCACTTTCTGTAGATCGACCTCTAACCACCATTGCTTCTGTTGTTGAGGTTTCTTTACCGGATGTTTTCCTTATCTCCTCAGACAACAAAGCTCCCACGATAGTGTCATAATCAATGGAATATGTTGTGTTAAACCACATAGTTGTGACCAGATGGTCCCAATACTCATGAAACGAACGCAGTTGCGTAATTTCCTTGTCCTCATCTTCGAACTTTACTTCCATATTAGTTAATTGACAAATCAGAGTATTGAAAACATCCAAGTGATCAACAATTTTTGTGCCTTCTTTCATCTACAAGTTGTACAACTACCTCTTAAAGAAGATTAAATTTGACAAGCTCTTTGTCATATACAGACTCTTTAGTTTGGTCCAAAAACATGTTTTTTTTGTCTCTTCAATGATGTGACGCTGACCCCCTCTTCCTCCTGGGGTTGCTCGACCTCTCGGTCTAGGATTGTTCAAAAGAATGGATTCGAATTGACTCCCAAGATCCTGCTGAGCCCCAAAACCTTTTCCACATGCCTATATTTTCTTCCCTGTGATTGAAATAACGAATGGGGATCCTCAACCCTTCACAGAGTCCTTCTAAGAGACCCTATGCCAATCAGTGGGAAAAATTGATGGTACCCAAGGAATTCAAGACTATCTTATTTCACCTTATGCATGCCTGTGATGACACGAACCTCTCGGGCACTTTCTCTAAGCCTATGTGACCTCACGTTCAAATCTCAAGCTCTATCCCTTTTTCCCCCCTATGGTGATAGCATATGACCATGGGATGTGACCCAGGGCTTACCCAAAAGGCACTGATCCTTCGGGCTTCGGAACTCTTGTCAACCAACGTTTTCTTCCCGGCTCCCAGAGAAATATACACCCGTACTTCCGATATTTCTCCATGTGTCCACCTCTAAATCAACGGTCAGGATGAGTCCTCATCTCTAGCTTCAGATGAATTCTAGTCTAATATCCCTTCTCCCCTTTCTCATTGAGTGCTAGACCCTTGAATAGGAGGATCTATCGATGCGTGTTCCTGGAATATCGACGGTTCATGGCACTTCAGCCTTCGAGCCTTTAGCCACCTTAACATTCCCTTAATCCTCCTTACCCTGAAGTCTCCTCTTGTCAAAACTCCTCCCCTAGATGACATTTTTCCTCTAGATGGATGGCCCAGATCTATCGAACAATGAACGACTCATATATGTTTGAGGCTTCGGTCCTTCAATGATTCTCCACTCCTCCTTAATGTTGTTCCTCCTGATGTGCACAGTAGTGAAGGGCCTAATCCAACACCACATGTCCCTTTGATCCAATCGTTGACGACTCTTCGGCCTTCATGCCCTCTGACGTCTTGTCATTCTCTACTTCTCTGGTTCCTTTGAAAGGGATATCCTCCGAAGTGATGGATTCATCGATGTGTGTCCTCCTTGGATCTGACGGTCACCATTAATTGACATGGCCCTTGGGGTTGGAACTCTACTACACTTAAGTCCAATGAAGCTTCTCCAGATTTGGAGGCTATCGACTTCATATCCTAATGACTGGGATCTATTGTTATTCCTCGAGCACCTTCTACAGATCTGATGGTTGTTTGTCCTCCATGCCTGGATCCAACGACTGATATTTGATCTCCCCATGTGTGATCCTCCTCTTTTCTGGATGCAGACCTAATGGTCTATATCTCTCTTGGATGTCGATCCAACGACGCCTGAAGCTTCTCCTGCTCAACTATGTGTTTTCCTTTGAAATGAAGGATTTCTTCAAACTTGTCAAAGGCTAGCTCCTTTGATTATCTCATGTGATTCTGGCTGCTTGGGGTCTCGACTTGCACTACACCTCTTGAGATTTTTCGCTTCACCAAAATCTTGTGCCCTCATGGCACTTCTCTCTCTCTCTCTCTCTCTCTCTCTCTCTCTCCTGATCTTATGAACTTCAAATAAGTTCACCCTGCATGTACTATGCATTTTCTTCACTATTTGAACCTGTAAGGGTCCTTGGCCTCTACACGTCTTGTAGAGCCTCTATGCACACTTGCACTATCTCTCCTAAGATTTGCAGTTGCTCGGAATTCCAAAGGGGTCTCAACCCTTTTTCTATGTATCAATTTTTTGTTCCCTCCCAACACCCTGCGCTCTTCCTACTGAGCTATTCCAACACTTCAACAATGTGTTGGTTTTGTGAACTCCTTGCACTTATGAACCTGAAAAGGCTCTTGACTTCTGCAAATCCTTCCAGAGTTTCTGTGCACAATTGCACTACTCCTCCTGAGCTTTGTAACTCACTCAGACTTCCAAGGGTATTTATCCTTTTTTCCTTAAGGGATTTTTGTGCCCTTCTGGCAACTTATGAGAAATGCACCCTTGCAGAGCTCTCCTCCATAATGTTCAACAACTCTAGTTCTCCTTAATTCCTCCAACACTTCAAAAAAACGGTGGTATTGTGCACTCCTTGCACCTGCCCAAAGAATTCCTTGTTGATCCTTCCTTTAGAGTATTCAACAACTCTTAAGTACTTCCTCCTTCAACTAGGTACCATAGTGTTTAGAAACTCTGGGGTTTCTTCCCTGGCACTCTTATGAGCAATGCACCCTTACAGAGCTCTCCTCCATAATGCTCAACAACTCTAGTTCTCCTTAATTCCTCCAACACTTCAAAAAAATGTTGGTACTGTGCACTCCTTGCACCTGCTCAAAGAATTCCTTATTGAGCTTTCCTTCAAAGTATTCAACAACTCTGAAGTAATTCCTCCTTCAACTAGGTACTAGAGTGTTCAGTAACTCTGGTTGTGCTTTCTATGCACATGCTTTCCTCTAGAGTTTTCAACAACTCTAAGGCTCCTCCAACACTATCCCTTCTAATATTTCAGATTGTTCTGGTGTGCCCTCCTGGCATGTTCTTTTATAACTCAAAACATAATTCAAAACATGCACTCTTTGCATTGGATACAGAGGTATATATACCTTGTCGTGCACTCATTGTACCAGCCTAAAAGAAACCAGAACTTTCAGAAACCCACAAAGATAGAGAATTCTATCTCTCTCTACTGCAAATGAAACCTATTGATACATATACAACATACATGAAAATACAACAAACTTTCACACAAATATACACCTCACATAAAATCATACGCACGCATAAATTCATAAAATAGGGAATTATGTTCTTTATATTAAAACTAAAGGTAAATTACACTGTGTACAAAGCTCGGATTGCAATAGAGTCGTGAATTTCTTCTCCTTGGATTACAATGATGTTCAACCACTTTCAACAGCCTATACTGGGCATATGTTACATTGATATATACAAGAGGGGCAGCCTGTACTGGGCATATGTTACATTGATATATACAAGAGGGGCAGCCTGTACTGGGCATATGTTACATTGATATATACAAGAGGGGCTCATAGAGATTTTCCCTCCAAGATACCTACTGCTATCACTTCATAATTAATCGAAGCCTACCATTATTTAATAAGCATTTACAATTTTATATCTAAGGAAATCCTCAAGATCTGTACAACTCGCAACCTATTGAAGGAAACTTACATCCAGCTTGTATAAAGACCATAACTCGGCTCTTCTCATCCTTACATAATTTAATAACAATTAAATTATATTGAAATTTTAAAATTCAAGGGAAAAATGAGAGGGTTGACGCCTCTCTCCCTTCTTGAATGTGCGTTGATGTGTTGCATTGTTGGTGCATGTTGAGGTGGAAAGGATGCTCCTGCATCATACTCCACTGCTGGGAAAATCATGAGCTCCTTCTCATGAGCTCCTCTTCTCAACTATTGAAATCCTCCTGGATCCCAAGTCTTTATGTGGATTTGTCCACCTGCTCCTCTGTTATGATGTCGTCTTTGATTCCCTGATGTTGCAGGCTATTCTATGTTCAATCTTCTCTTGTTGTTGATTGCTTGTTGTACTGAATCCAACATCATCTCCCCAGTCTCCTCTATCACTCTGTCTAGTCGATTCATGTGCTGGCTCTTTTTTCGCAGCCTACTCCATTGCAACATCTTCTCTTCACACAAGTCAATGGCTAGATCAATCTAACCTCCCATGATGATTTCATCTCTTGTGGCATGAGTTTTCTACTCCACTACAAGTTAAAATTCTGCAGTCTCCTCACTAAACTGCTCCTCATGCTGGAATCCTTCTTCACTTTGCATGATTGCGTTCTCCTAGAAGTCTTCCTCTGGTTCTGGATTTTTCATCCAATCCTCTAGCATCTCCAACTCTATCTCCCACTGAGTGAGAATCTTATCTAAATGCTCCTCTTCCATCACTTGAAAGACTTCAGTATCGATCCTTCTTCCATTTGATAGTCACAACTAGTTTTCCTTCCTCTTCTGCACTCTCAACATGTGCTCTGGCCTCAACTTGGATGCTTGGCAGGAATATCTCAATTCCCCCAATGATCAGAATGCTCCTCTAATCCTCCTCTGTCATCAGTCCTTGCTAATATAAACTCCCTACTGAGTTCTCGAGACTCTCTGATCCAGGTGGATATTAGTGGCCACCCCCCTATTCCACTTGGACCCCCACTTTTTTTTATTTCAGTTTCTTAGTTTCCTTAACTATAGCACAATTTACTATTTTTGGCAGTTTTTCGGGTCCTGAACTTCCGGAGCCGTTTTGAGGCCCTAAACAACGTTTTTGGGGCATTAAACCTCCGGTGAATATGAGTCAGTTCAGACTTGATATTCATTGTTGGAAGTGTATTCCTAGGATATATTTCTAACGATGTATCATGTGCGTCAAATGGAGATAGTATGCCAAAGTTACAACCTTGGGAAATTGATGTACCAATTTACCCCGACGAAGCCCATATTATGGCGTTTCATCTCCTAGGGTTAGGTTTTTGGATGTTTATGGTTTCCATTGTTTCTCAATAATATATAGGCCTTTGAGCCTCATTGTAACACAGAGTTTAGAGGCCTGTAGCCACCACATCTCTTCTTAGAGATAAGCTACCAGCGCCCTAGCTAGTTTATTTCCATTCTGTTTGTAAAAAAATTTCAGTTCTTTGATATTAATGAAACAAAGTGTTATTTCCGCTGCATCTTTGTATTCATGGTGATTTGTGTATTCTGTTGTGTTCCTGCATAAATTCGGATAAGTGGTATCAGAGTGGTCTACTCTTTCTTGATCATTCTATGCATGTCCCCAACGAGGTCGGGATATAAGGAGTTATGGCTCAATCTGGTTGAACCTTTGCAAGATCAACCTCGCAAACCTCGACGGCCACCCATGGGGGACGAAAAGAAATATGAGGGAGCAGGATATCTTATCAAAATATTTCTCGAGGAGGCCCTTGAAAAACAAAGGAGCGCGATTATGGATAACTTCACCCAGATCCTTCAACGATTTCACACTAGTGGCGCATCTGCATCCAACAGCCACTCTGGAGGCGCAACCCATTTTAAGGTAGAAGTAATATTTGACATTCCCATATTTGATGTCCAAATATATGAAAACGCCATAGATAGATGGTTGAATCTATTAGAAGGATATTTCTTGGTTCATAACTTTTTCAATCGGGAGAAGATTATTTTTTCACTACTCAAAGTCGCCCCCCATGTCAAGGATTGGTGGGAAACCTACTGTGAGAAAAAAGGATGAGGAGGAACCCTATCTGTTCTCGATCGTACCCACTTGGAATTCTTTCTGAGATGCCATCAAGGAATAATATTATCATGTGGGGAGCTATGAGGACAAGTACATACAATGGACTATGCTACAACAACAAAGGGATCAAGATGTGCATGAGCTGACGAATATGTTCCATACCCTGTGCACAAAGTTGGGTATCAAAGATTCAGAGAAACATTTGGTGTTGAAGTACCATAGATGTCTACATAGATACATTTAGGAGGAAATGGAGTTCCTCGACATCTCCTTGCTTGGTACGACATACTGGTATGTTGCCAATATTCAACAAAAATTCAAACAGAAGAAGCGAGACTTTGGATCTATGAATCAAAAGCAAGTGAAAGGTGCCCCCAAACCGCAGAACAAAGGACAAAGCCATGGCATGGTGGCTCAAGACAACCTACCAAATCCACAAGCAAAGAACAACATCGTGAACTCAAAAAAGGACATGGGAAAGTGGTGTGAGTTCCATAAGACCTCCACTCACAACACAAGTGAGTGTCGGGCCAAACAGTCACTAGTGGCCAAGATGAGGGCTTCTGAATCAGATGCATGCTCTGACATTGAATAAAAACTTGAGAAGGGGAATGACAGAGGGAAGCAAATTATCGATGCAGATCCCAATGCCACCGTTTCCACCACGAATATACAAAATGAAGAACCGAAAGATCCAGAGGAGGAGGAGCATCTCTTCCAGTCCCAGATGTGGGTAAAGGGTTCCCCACTACAGTTCATTGTCGACAGTGGGAGCCAAAATAAACTCATTTTAGTAGAGTTCGTGAAGTGGTTGGGCTTGCCGACCACAACACACCCACAGTCGTACACCATCGGGTGGCTTCACCAAGGACGAGATCTCTGTGTCAACCAACAGTGTCACCTTCCCTACAACATCAAGCCCTTCACCGATAAGGTATTATGTGACATTGCTCATCTTGATGTTTGTGATGTATTATTAGTCCAACCATACTTGTGGAAGAGACATGTTGTGTATCAGTCCCAGCCTCGTGTTGTTATTGTTACCTTGGGAAATAAGTTGTACAGGATACCAGAGGTACCACCGCCTGCTGCTATCTCTTTGGTTACTGCAAAACAATGCAGTAAGCTCATTTCCAAAACTGGGAAATTTGTTTTCCTGGTGATCCGCCCTCAGGGAAAGAAGAATATTGTGGCCATGAGCTCCAGACAGGGCTTTTCCACATGACAACAACAAATGGACAAGGTCATGGAGGAGTACTGAGACATCTTCACCTCACCCGCAAGGGTGCCTCTGCACTTTTAGTTCAAACACCCCATCGATCTCACCCCAGGTGTGTTGTTGCCCAATGGACTGATCTATCAATCCTCTGTTCTAGAGAACGATGAAATCAAGAGGCAGATCCAGGAGCTACTGCAGAAAGTTCACATCCGGCCAAGTTCATCACCCTGTGGGAGCCCGATCGTGTTGGTGCAGAAGGAGGATGGGACTTGGAGACTCTGTATTGACTATCTGGTGTTGAACAAGATCATTGTCTAGAATAGGTACCCAATCCCACAGATTGAAGACCTTCTTGACCAACTTAAAGGGGTAAAATATTTTAGCAAGATTGACTTGAAGTCTGGGTATCACCAGGTACCAATCGAACCGTTCGATGTGTGGAAGACTGCCTTCAAAGCCAAGGAGGGCCTTTTCAAATGGTTGGTCATGCCTTTCGAGTTGACGAATTCTCCTACAACCTTCATGAGGCTGATCAACGACATCTTGCGGCCATTCGCCAAATCATTTGTAGTAGTGTACTTGGATGGCATCCTGATATTCAACCATACTTAGGAATATCACCTCCACCACACCTGACAAGTCCTCCAAGCACTGCAGAAACACAAGTTGTGTGCCAATTTGGAGAAATGAAATTTTTTCATGACCCAGGTTCAATATCTGGGATACATTATTGATGAGCGCGGGGTGCATGTGGATCCAACCAATATCCAAGTCATCTGGGATTGGCCAGCCCTGACCACTCTAACAGAGCTTCGCATATTTCTAGGTCTTGCTAATTTCTACCGCAGGTTCATGTTGGGATTCTCTCATATCACTTGACCCTTGAATCAAGTCACCAAGGGAGGAGTGGAAGAAAAATTCTTTTGGTCAGAATCTCAATAGAAGGCGTTCGTAGAATTGAAACATCACCTCTATTGTGCCCCAGTGCTCACATTACCAGAGTTGCAACAACCATTTGAGATCGAGACAGATACCTCTGACTGTGATATTGGGGAAGTTCTTAGTCAACAGAGGCATCCAGTGGCATATCACAGTGAAACACTATCCAACACAGTCCGAAATTATCCCACTTATGACAAATAAATGTATTCCATTGTGAAGGCTTGCCGACAATGGAAGCATTACATTTTGGGGAAAGAAACGATCATCCACACAGACCACTGACCCCTACAGTTCATACAGACACAAGGGAAGTTGCAGAATGATCGCCATCAGACGTGGTCCACATATCTAAAATAGTTTCATTTGAACATTATTGGGCCCTTTGTTTTTGGGAAGGAATTTCGCAAGTTTTGACTAAGCACGAGTTGTGTGAACTCCATCAGAGGCCGGGAGAAAGAGAAATAGAAAGGAGTTGTGAAAGTTAGCGCAACGCCAGGGAAGCAAAAAACGGTTGCAACAGAACAAGAAAGCGTGCAAGCCGAGAAGGAAGACACAACCCATCTATATATAGGACTGAACATAATTGGAAAAGGATTAGTCCATTAGTTCGAGGGCTCGTTGGTTGGTTGGGTGGAATTGAGTCCAGTCGGTCAGAGTCGCCCAGGTTTTGGGTTTTAGTTGTTAAGAATTGTTGTAAGTTGGAAGAAGACAAGTATGGGTCTGTAATGACTTAGAGCTATCAGGTGGAGAATTAAAGCTATGTGACAGGAGTCCGGAGACGAGAGTCTATAATGTGCCCTACTATGTAACTCTAAGTCTGTAATCCGAGAAAGATCCTAAAGTTAATATGAAGAAGGACCAAATTTTCAAATATGTTGTGTCTTTGTATGTTTACTTATGCATTACAGTGTTTCCTTATGGGTTATGAGTTCTATTTGATGGTTATATGTTTAAAGGCTTGTGCGCAACGTAAGTAGGCTCGATTCATGCATTCATATGTTCCAGATATGCTCATGTCTCTCACATAAGAACAAGAATGAGTTTTGAAGGCTCTATGGATCCTCTTTAGTATTTTCCCTGCCCTTCCCTATATATCTATCTCAACAGTGCTTCAGGTGAGACTTCTTCTCTTCGGGGGAGATGAAAATGCTAGCTCTCTAGACTAAACGGTACCTTTTGTTGGTAACCTAAGAAGGACCCTAGTATGATTAAACTCGCACCAACAAAATGGTTTTGTTGTTGGGACCTGTGTAAAAAGGGAAATTGTATGGAGAATGTTGTCTTCGATCCATAGATTTGGCATTGATCAGTGGTGGGAAAGGAACTGTGATGCCTTCGTATGGAAAGAAGTGGAATTGAGGAGAAAATCAGTGGAAAAAACTCGTGAAGCAATCTTTTACTCAAAAAGATTGAGTGACAAGTACGAGATTTTTTGGGTTAAATTCCCGAAAGAATTTTTCCACTGGATAAAGAGGCTCCAAGAAAATCCAGAGTTCCAGGGATGGGGCAAGAAACTTTTTTCGTGGGATACCAAAAATTTAGCAGCTCTCTAGAGGCTGGATTGCCCAGTTACACGAGTTGTGGATTTCTGGGTTAGCACCATGCTAGAGGGATACATAATCAAATTTGCAGCTGAGAACCACTAGTCCTTTTCGCGGGAAGAGGAAATTTTCAAGAAAGGCACAAGGGGAACACTATTCAGAGAAATCCTCCTGTTGATTAAGGTTTTCTTGATGGAGGAAGGGATGTTGATTATGTCCCCGACCGAGATGGCAGCATAAACACCCTTTCTTGGGGTAGGGCGAGACGGGGTGAGATTC
>ML777106.1:124345-172632 GCA_009831015.1 Picea engelmannii | reverse complement strand
AAGACTTAACTTTTAACCTTCTACCCAAAATCTCAACCCCTT
The DNA here is from genome assembly GCA_009831015.1 of Picea engelmannii. Classification (NCBI taxonomy): domain Eukaryota; kingdom Viridiplantae; phylum Streptophyta; class Pinopsida; order Pinales; family Pinaceae; genus Picea; species Picea engelmannii. The sequence continues at coordinate 172,590 of ML777106.1, read as the reverse complement.
TTCTCATGCAAACATGGGAAGAATCGACTCACCTTTTTAACGATGATTGAAGTAGATCCTCCGTTGAGCCTTTTATTTCCTCGCTGCTGCTGCCCCTTCCAAAAAGATTCCTGCAATCAAGGTAAGACTACACATGCATGCTACTGATCTACTAGAGGGTTAGAAATAAAACATAAATCAAATAACATAGATGAGATTCATATACTTGGGACGGGAAAAGCATCTTTTTCATTAGTCTCAAAATGAATCACTTACAATGAATTCTGAGACTAGCCACCGTTCTTCGATCTTGATCCTGGGCTCCTCCTCTTCTTTTGTCCTCCAACTGCTGCAGCATGAATTTCTCCTGAAGCTTGAGGCCAAGCTAAAAGGTTGGGACAATAATGGACTTGGCAATTTGGCAGAGTTTCCTTGCTATGATTTTTCCTCCTTGAATAGTACCCCTACCCCTCCTTTTATAGGCTAGAAGGAGCTAGGGTTTTAGGCGAACTCTCGGCCATGCATGGCGAAGAGTTCCAGTTAACTGACAAAAAGCCTCGTGTCTCGGCAGAAAATTTCCTGATTTTTTTCTTTGTTAGGTACCCGCAGGCTGTAGTGGGTTAGCCTGCGGATACCCACGTGCAGTAGAAGGTCAGCAAGCGGTCCCCCGCGCCCAGTGAGAGGTTAGGGCGTGGATTGCTTGTTTTAAGTGGTTTTTCAAGGTTTTATTCAGCATGGCTTTGGCTAGGAAGAGTTATGAGTTGGCCTGATGCCAGGTAAACCTGTGTAGTGCATTTTAGGGTTATAACATTTAGTGACTAGATGGGCATCATTGCTCAATGGAATCAGGTCTTGGAGGAGGTGCGTACAAATATCTAGGTGTTGAACGAAGAAGTTGCAGCCACAATGGACCCCATGGAACAACAGAAGAAGTTCGACCAAATTTAGCAGGTCGACAATGAACTGAATACACTCTATGAGGCAAAGTCTATAGCTAAGAAAGAGTTGTGTGAATTTCAACCTGTAATTCAGACCACCTACATGCAAATGCATCAAGTCGATGCAATAGCAGATTCTAAGTGGAACTCGTTGGTTGCATCCAAGCCAAAGGAATACACCAAAGAGACAACCCAACAGTTTCTTGCAAAAGCATCACTCCTCGCCCGGAAATGGAAGGACAAAGTTGAAATATTTCAAGGATTAAATCACAGAGCACTAGATTTGGTACCAGAATTGGGCCCTTCGTTTGAGGAGGTAAGGGAAGAAAAATCACAAACAGGAGAGCCCAAAGAAGAAGAAAATATGGACAAGGAAAAACAGCAGATGCTCTTGGAGGATGTGAAAGAACCAAGCACTTTACTCGAGGACGAGTCAAGGATTGTGGTTGGAGCCTGTTGGGCCCTTTGTTTTTGGGAAGGAATTGTGCAAGTTCTGACTAATCATGAGTTGTGTGAAGTCCATCAGAGGCCGGGAGAAAGAGCAACAGAAAGAAGTTGTGAAATTCAGCGCAACGCCGACGAAGAAACAAATGGTTTCAACAGAACAAGAAAGCGTGCAAGCCAAGAAGGAAGACACAACCTAGCTATATATAGGACTGAACATAATTGGAAAAGGGTTCGTCCATTAGTTCAAGGTCTCGTTGGTTGGTTAGGTGGAATTGAGTCCAGTCAGTCAGAGTCACCCAGGTTTTTGGTTTTAGTTGTTAATATTTTTTGTAAGTTGGAAGAAGACAACTCTGGGCTTGTATTGACTTATAACTATCAATTGGAGAATTAAAGCTCTATGACAGGAGTCAAGAGCCGAGAGTCTGTAATGCACCCTATTGTGTAACTCTAAGTCTGTAATCTGAGAAATATCCTAAAGTTAATATGAAGAAGGACCAAATTTTCAAATATTTTGTGTCTTTGTATGTTTACTTATGCGTTATAGTGTTTCCTTATGGCTTATGAGTTCTATTTGATGGTTCTATGTTTAAAGGCTTGTACACAAAGTAAGTAGGCTCGATTTGTGCATTCATATGTTCCAGATCTACTCATGTTTCTCGCGCAAGAACATGAATGAGTTCTGAAGGCTCTATGGATCCTCTTTGGTCTTTTCCCTACCCTTCCCTATCTATCTGTCTCAACAGTGCTTCGGGTGAGACTTCTTCTCTTCGGAGGAGATGAAAATGTCATATCTCTAGACTACATGGTACCTTTTGTTGGTAACTTGAGAAGGACCCTGGTCTAATTAAACTCGCACCAACAAACATCAATTATAAGAAGGGCAGCACCAATAATGTTGCAGACTGCCTCAGCCGACCACCAATCGTGGTGATAAACACCGTGCTCAACTCTTGTGGGCATGAGACTTATGATTGGCCACTTCTCTACAAGAGAGATCCAAAATTCAGCCACACATACAAGATGCTCTTGGAGGGTAACTAAGTTCCAAATTTTCACCTCTAGGATGCACTACTATGTCACCTAGGACACCTTTGATTTCCTTCAAGCGAGCATGCCAAGATGATTTGGGAAGCACACTACAGTCGGGTCGTTGGGCATTTCAGGGTCGAGAAAATAGTGGCAGTACTACAAAAGTATTTCTATTGGCCAAACCTTCAATAGGATGTCGAGAAGTACATCATATCCTGCACTGTCTGCGCCATTGCCAAACTGACCATCAAGAAGCAAGGCCTCTATAATCCACTTCCTACCCCTAGTCGAACTTGGGAATCCATATCCATGGATTACATGTTGAGCCTTCCTTCTACTAAGCATGGCAATGACTACATTTTCGTGGTTGTCAACAGATTCTCGAAGATGGACATTATGGTAGCCTGCAAGAAGAATATCATAGCAAAATCCACTACTAAACTCTTCTTTGAATGAGTGTGGGTACACTTTGGGATCCTAGAGTCTATCATCTCATATTGGGACAACAGATTCCTCAGTACATTTTGGTCCAGCCTCTGGTCAATGTTGGACACCAAGCTCACCAAGTCCACAACTTTCCATCCCCAAACTGATGCCCAGATAGAGGTCATCAATAGGATGATCGTACACATTTTGTGCATGTACAACTCAAAGCATCCACACACATGGGATGACAACCTCCCCTATGTACAATATAGCTATAACCGGGCCCTCCACAACTCAACCGACCACAACCCCTTTCAGGTGGGCTTGGGATTCTAGACACTATGTCCCATTCGCAAAGCCATGCCCTTTGCAGTTACTTAAGAGGATTCAGCTCATGTCTAGTCTAAAGCTACCAAGGCAAACAACTTCATTGATCACATTCATCACATTCGCCAACAGGTTCATGACATATTGGACAGAGCCAATTCTAAGTACAAGCAGCAAAATGATCAACATCAGGTGCAACACAACTTCCAGGTGGGCGACAAAGTGTGGCTACATTTGCAAAAGGAGCGCCTCGCTGGACCCCACCGCAAGATTTTCCCACTCTGATATGGGCCATACACCATCACCAAGGTTGTAGGGGACAATTCCTTCGAGCTCAGTATTCCACCATTCCTTGGTCTACACCTAGTGTTCAATGTGCACCGCCTTCGTCCCTACTTTCCACCTCTATTGGACACATTTAACTCACATCAATAGAGCTAAATCCAGACTGCATGGAACAAGACACAAATGATTGGATTATGGACACACATATCAAGAACACCCACCAATAGCGGATCCATCTATATCGATTTTTCAAAGCAAGTCAACTCCTTCACCAGGGCAAGTGGCTCACTAGGGACCAAGTTGAGCAGAAGTTTCCTCATCTCATGGAGGAACTCAATGCAATGGGGACCATCAATTCCTAAGGGGGGAGGAATGATCTAGGTGGATATTGGTGTCCACCCACCTATTCCACTTGGACCCCCACCATTTTTTCTTTTAGTTTTTTAGTTTCCTTAATTGTAGCACAATTTACTATTTTTGGCAGTTTTTCGGGTCTTGAACTTTTGGAGCCGCTTTGAGGCCTTAAACGGTGCTTTTGGGGAATTAAACCTTTGTAAAACATGATTTCATTCCAAACTCAATATTTTTTATTAGCATTGTATTCCTCGAATAGATATTTCTAACGATGTATCATTTGCATCAAACAGAGAAAGTATGCCAAAGTTACGACCCTGGGAAATTGATGTACCAATTTACCAACGGGGCCCATATTCTAGCGTTTCATCTTCTAGGGTTAGGTTTTTGGATGTTTATGGTTTCCATTGTTTTTCAATAATATATAGGCCTTCGAGCCTCATTGTAACATAGAGTTCAGAGGCTTGTAGCCACCACATGTCTTCTCAGAGATAAGCTACCAACGCCCAAGCTAGTTTATTTCCATTATGTCTGTAAACAAATTTCAATTCTTTGATATTAATGAAACGAAGTGTTATTTACACTACATCTTTGTATTCATGGTGATTTGTGTATTTTGTTGCATTCTTGCATAAATTTGTATCACTCTCATACAGTCTCATTTTATCTCCCTTGCCCATCTGGAAATCTGGGATTTCTCCTCTACCCTCCTAGAAGTTTATGGGATCTCTAACTGGTCTCATCTCATTGCCCTCCTGGAAATCTGAACCTTCATCACTAAGTTTCCTTCCTACCTCTGGTTTACAAATGTAAACCACCTCCTCCCTAGCATCGACGTTTTTAGCATGCCTCAACCACCTTCTCAATTTTTGTTGCTGCCTCCTGGAAAACAACTTCTAGACATGCCACCTTTCTTTCTTCTTCAAGGGCCACTCATATTTCCAGCATCCTTGAGATTTTTGTTGTATATTCAACATTATCATGTCAAGTTCTACTCTGATCTCCTCAAGCTCTTTATCTCTCTATGATTTGTGAAACTATTGGCGGTCTTCTCCTCGAACTTGCCTCTAGCCTTTAGTAGCCATTTCTCTACTTTCATCCCACCTGGATGTCATATTGTCCACTCTGCAACTGAGAGAACCTCCATCATTATCCTGCATCCCACCTAGTTGTCATATGTTTTTTGCACACTTGCAAACATACCATCACACACAAAGCATCAATACTCGGTCTCTTCTCACTTTTCCTACTGTTTGCAAGAAAAAATATGCTATGATACCACTTGATGGTATCACACATAACCTTTTTCCTAGACTCTGATAACACTTGATGCATACCCCCTCTTTCTCTCGAGGATGCTCGACCTCCCGATCTAGGATTTTTCAAAAGAATGGAGTCGAATTAACTCCCAGGCTCTTACTAAGCCCCAAACCCTTTTCCACGGGCCTATGTTTACTTCCCCATGCTTGAAAAAATGAATGGGGATCCTCAACTCTTCACAGAGTCCTTATAAGAGAACTTGTGCCAATTAGTGGGAAAATATGATGATACCCAAGGAATTCGGGACTTTCTTATTTCACCTGATGCACACCTATGTTGACATGAACCTCTCCGGCTCTTTCTATAATCCTTTGTGCCCTCAAGTTCAAATTTTAGGCTCTATCCCTTCTTCCCCCCGAAGGAGATAGAATATGACCGCGGGATGTGACCCGACGCTTACCCAAAAGGCACTAAGATTTCGAGCTTCGGGACTCTTGGAAACCAACATTTTCTTCCCATCTCCCGGAGAAATATACCCTTGTACTCCCAAGATTTCTCCACATGTCCACCTCTAAATCAACGGTAGGATGAGTCCTCATCTCCGTCTTTGAATGACCTCCAATCTAATCTCCCTTCTCCCCTTTCTCATGGAAGGCTAGACCCCCAAACAGATGGATCTATTGATGCTTGTCCCTGGCAAATCGATGGTTCATGGTGCTTCAGCCTTTGGCCACAGTAAGGCTCCCTTACTCCTCCTTACCTTGAAGTATCCTCCTTTCTAAACTCCTCCCCTAGCTTACAGATGTCCTATGGATGGACATCTCATATCTATTGAGAAATGAATGACTCAGATTTGTTCGGGACTTCGGTCCTTCGGTGATTCTCCACTCCTCCTTAATATTGTTCCTCCTAAAGCACATAGTAGATAAGGGCCTAATCCAATGCCACATGTCCCTTTGATCCAATGGTTGATGGCTCTTCGGCCTTCGGGCTCTCTGACATCTTGGTGTTCTCTACTGCTCTAGTTCCTTTGAAGTGGCTATCCTCTAAAGTGATGGATCTGTTGATGTGTGTCCTTCTTGGATTTGACGATCACCATTAATTGACTCAGCCCTTGGGATTGGAACTCTACTACACTTAAGTCCAGTGTATCTTCTTCAGATCTAACGGTTATCGACCTAGGCTCCCAAATATAATGGTTGGGATCTATAGTTATTCCCCTAGCACCTTCTCCAGATATGGCGGTTATCAGTCCTCCACGCCTGGATCTGAGATCTTATCTCCTCGTGTGTGCTCCTTTGCTAGTATGGACGCAGACCTAATGGTCCAAATCTCTTCTGGATATCGATCCAATAGTGCATGAAGCTTCTCCTGCTCAACTATATGTTTTTCCTTCGAAATGAAGGATTTATTCAAATTTCTCAAATTTTGGGGCCTTTGATTGTCTCCTGAGTTTTGGCGCTTCACCAAACTCTTGTTCCCTCCTGGCACTTCCCGCTCTCTCTCATGAGCTTATGAACTTGAAATAAGTTCACCCTACACTTAATCTACATTTTCTTCACTATTTGAACCTGTAAGGTTCCTTGGCCTATGCGCATCTTGCAGAGCCTATGTGCACACTTGCACTATCTCTCCTAAGATTTGCAGTTGATCAAACTTCCAAAGGGGTTTCATCCCTTTGCCTCTGTATCAATTTCTTATGCCCTCCCAACACCTTGCGCTTGTCCTACTGAGCTATTCCAACACTTCAACAATGTGTTGGTTTTGTGCGCTCCTTGCACTTCTGAACCTGAAAAGGCTCTTGAGTTCTACAACTCCTTGCAGAGTTTGTGTGCACAATTGCACTACTCATCCTGAGCTTTATAACTCGCTCAGACTTCCAAGGGTCTCGGTCCTTTTTTCTTTAACAAATTTTTGTGCCCTCCTGGCAACTTATGAGAAATTCACCCTTGTATATCTCTCCTCCAGAATTTTCAACAACTATGGTTCTCCTTAATTCCTCTAACACTTCAGAAAAATGTTGGTACTGTGAACTCCTTCCACCTTCTCAAAGCATTCCTTGTTGATCCTTCCTTTAGAGTATTTAGCAACTCTGAAGTACTTCCTCCTTCAACTGGGTACCAAAGTGTTCAACAACTCTAGGGTGTCTTCCCTAGCACTCTTCTCTCACATAACTCAAAACTGAGTTCTCTTGTGCACTCCTTGCACTCGCTCAAAGCACTCGTTACTGAGATGATAGAGTATTCAGTAACTTTGGTTGTTCTTTGTCTGCACAGGATTTCCTCTAGAGTGTTCAGCAACTCTGAGGCTCCTCTAGCACTATCCCTTCTGAGCTTTCAGATTTCTATGGTGTGCCCTCCTGGCACGTTCTTTTTTAACTCAAAGAATAATTCAAAACACACACTCCCTACATTGGCTACAAAGGTATCTATACCCTATCGTGCACTCCTTGCACCCGCCTAAAAGAACCCAAAACTTTCAGAAACCCGCAAATATAGAGAATTATATCTCTCTCTGCTACAAATGAAACCTATTGATACATATAAAACATACATGAAAACACAACAAACCTTCACACAAAGATACACCTCACATGAAATCATACACACACATAAATTCATAAAACAGGGAATTATGTTCTTTACATTAAAACTTAAGGTAAATTGTGTACAAAGCTCGAACTGCAACAAAGTCGTGACTTTATTCTCCTTGGCTTAAAATGATGTTCAACCACTTTCATCAAGCTATACTGGGCATATGTTACATTGATATATACAAGAGAGAATCATCAAGCTTTTCCCTCCAAGCTACCTACTGCTATCACTTCGCAATTAATTGAATCCTACCACTATTTAATAAGCATTTACAATTTTAGATCTGAGGAAATCCTCAAGATATGTACAAATCGTAGCCTATTAAAGGAAACTTACATCCAACTTGTATAAAGACCATAACTCGTCTCTTCTCAGCCTTACATCATTTAATAACAATTAAATTATATTGAAATTTCAAAATTCAAGGGCAAAATGAGAGGGTTGGTGCCTCTCTCCCTTCTTGAATGCACGTTGATGTGCCACATTTTTGGTTCATGCTGAGGTGGAAAGGATGGTCCTGCATCATGATGTTAAACAACACCTCATCTCCCAAGCACAAACAAATAGCATTGAGGGCTCTTGCATCCAGATCCTCCCAGTCCTTGTTTGTCATGCTTGTGGGTTTCTTTGACTTTCCAGCCAAGGCCTTTTGCAATCCTTATTTCACAAGAAGATCTCGCATATTGATCTTCCACAATGCAAATCTATTCTTACCACTAAAATTTTTCACCTCAAACTTTGAACTCTACACTTTCTCCATTAGAAGAAACAACCGTCCAAAAGAAAAATCACAGCTTCTAATAAACCAAGCTCTTCAATCCAGCGACCAGATTCTCTTCTCCTTTGCTCTTTGTTACTTCAACTCTAAGATATGATACCACTTGTTAGGCAATGGAATCAAAACATAGTATAGCATAAAATAAGCAAGATCAAACATGCAATTGAACCAATCACATCAATCATACACTTGACACAATGATTTATGTGGAAACCCAATGAGGGAAAAAACCATGGGCAATAATTATCGGTATTCTTATTATTCAAGGGAGAATTGCAATAACCTTCATAGGCATACAATCATCCTCTCCTCACACACTCTACTCCCTTATCCTTTCACACACTTGCACTCACATTGTACTCCACCTCTATGGGTATGCTCACATATATAACATCTATCACTCAATTATACAAATTGATCATGAATAGATGACATAGTTACACAATTCATAAATAGATTGCATGCATGCACATTAACATAGCTGCATGCATGTGCATGTTACCACATGAGGAAATTCTTTGGCATGTTTCCAACAGTTACATTCGCCCTATGGCAGTTTACAAATGATATTCGTTAAAAAACAAAAATTGACTCTGCTCATTGGTGTTATCTTCTATTTCTCGGACGTTTCTGGGTGTTTCTAGCTTGGAATTCTAGAATGCAATCATTGTGACACTTTCTCATTTTTCTTATCTTTCCGTTGAGCTATTTTTGGCTCAATTTCATTGTTTGCATCTCAATATATGATTGTTTGAAGTCGGCATATCCAGTCTCCATCCAAATTTGATTTTTTTACGTGTTTCACATTTTCAGACCATTCTGGATATCAATATCCTATCACTTTCTATCCTAACCTCTTCTTCTCTCTTTTATCTTTCCATCAAGCCCTCCTGAGCCTGATTTCGTTGCTCGTGGCTCCAGATATGGCTTCCTGAAGTTGGTGTGGTCAATTTTCCCCCCAAATTCGTGGGTGTCTATTTACTGCATTTTATGTCATCTTAGGACACATTCCTATCTTGGATACCTATACCATTATGTTTCTCTATCTAATATCTTTCCAACGAGGTATCACGAGCCTCATTCCGACACCTGTAGAAAAAGTTATGGTCGTTTGAAAATTGTCACACAACAAGCATTGATTTAGCCTATGGGTGAATCCGAACCATTGATATTCATCCTGCAAACGAAATACCATACGCATGAAAGAGTTAAATGCTTAGTTTATTAAGTAGATTATCCCCTATGGATAATCTGAATTAGAACCCAAGCGGCATGGGACCCACTGCTTGTAGCATAATTTTCTCTAATTTCCCCCTTTTTGAAATTAAAAATAATTAAAAAAATGAAATATAATACAACGACAAACAAAAAATAGGAAAAAAAATATTATTTACAGAGTTAAAAATGAAATTTACCCCTAATCAATAAAAAATGATATTTACAAAAATTAATCAATTCGTCTCTAGATTTGACTCTCTGACCTCCAAGGATGAAATACACATTTTTAACCTTTAGGCCAATCCATATTTGTTGTTCATATTATTTGCATAAAACTATACATCCATGAAAAACTACAAATGAGATAAAATAAAATAAAATAAATAATAAGACATATTGAAAAAAATAAACAAGTGAAAATAGCAGCAAAGTTGCTTATACCTGCCTCTTAGAAATGGTTTTTATGCAGTAGTTGTATGTAGTCCAAAGAAAAAACAAAAACTTAAAGTAATTATGTAACACTCAATGTATTGCTTATGCATAGTGGTGACATTGGCTAGTCCATGGCTTTGAAAGTTGAAGTAGAATTGGATAGATCTAGGCATTAGTCACTTGAAAACCAACAACTTGTTGGAGGCATTTGAGTTTTTAGATAACATTCTTGGCAAGGTAGAAGATTTATGCGAAAATAATTCAATAAATTTGATAGGAAAGCTCTACTAAAAGAATCCAATAAATTTGGTAGGAAAACTTTGAGAAAAAATAGTCCATCAAAATTTCCTACTTGATGGTTGTTTATTTGAAAATATACATGGATTAGTTCCATTAAGAAAAATATAAGGAATTTGGCAAGTTTCTTTTCAGGCGTATATATTCTAAATGAGATTTTGATTTTTGTTGAGACATATTTTAATAACTCCTATACTTATAGCTTCCCCTAGTGAATCATCATTTTTAGGGTAGGTTGACACCCACTTAGAGTATATTTAATTTTGAAAACTGAAGAATGTTAAAATTTAAAAATGCTCTAGTTTCAATATTTGAAAGATGTTAAAATTAGATATACATCTAATATGTTTTAGTAATATCTTGGTATTATTATCAATTTTATAATATTTCTATTTTAATTTGTTTTTAAAGTAAATCAAGTAATTTTTTACATTTCTCAAGGATAAATAAATCAAATTTAGTTTAAATAGATGTTATGTCGTTCTCATCATAATACATTTAAAAAAAAATAATCTATATAATATTGATTTTAAAGAATAGTGTAAATTGATATTATAAGTCTTTCTTAAAAGTTAATTTTGACATGTAAATTTTGAATTAATATAATAATGTTTACATCAACTATATCACTCATTTATTAATAATTTTATATTTTGTAGATGATTTTAAATGATTTCATATACATGATATTATAGAAACATTTATATAAAAAAATTTAATTTGCTCATATTTTTATAATTAAAATGGATCCATTTGATATTATAAAAATCCAAAAACTCGGTGCAAATATTTAGTTGCTATAAACATGTATGTATTGCTTAGCTTTCACTTACTTGTTCGAAAACCAAAACCACTATCCTTAATTCATTTTTTAATTAAATTGTAACTTACCATTTTATTTATTTATTTTTATTAAATTTTAAATCATCATTTCTAATATATTTGATTAGACATGTGATTAATTAATTGACATGTGAATTAAACTAATGAGCAAAGTTTGATATCTGATTCACCTAACCTGGCAAAAATAACGATCATTTTGCTTGATCACAATTTTAAAATGTAAGAATATCATGAATTTGGAAATAATGATGATACTAAACAGTCCTTAAAAATATTAAACAAAAATAATTATCATTTTGCCTCATTACATTCTTTAAAAATATTAAACAAAAATAATGATCATTTTGACTGATTACATTTTTAAAATGTAAAAATATCATAAATTTAGAATATAACTCTTTGGGTTCCAGTTTAAAAACCATCATAGGGGATTCTAAATTTAAGTTATTCAAGTGAAATTTTAGAAACAGTAATGGGTAGAGGGCTGCAGATAATTTATTGTCGTGTGGCAGTAATGGGTAGAGGGCATATCATGGAATGTATATGTTAGAGCTTCTTGTGCTTCAATTGTCTTTTCAGTGGCTCTAGTAATTATAGGGGCTAGCACATTTGGAATTCTTCTTCCCCTTACTTTTGGTACTAAATTTGAATATGCAAGTTGAGTTGTCTAAGATAGATTTTTTGTACTTCTGAGTTCCCAGTGAGGTCTCCATTCAAATTCATAAGTTTCTCAGTTTAAAGAGTCAAGAATATTAACCAGTATTTTTGTACCATTCCTGAGCTGTATAGAGATTATTAAGCAAAATTTTTGTAGATGTTCTCTGCTTAAAAAGTCTGGAATAGAATTATCAGTACCTTTAATATGTTCAACAGAGAAATCAAAATTGTTGAAAGCTTTCCATCTAGTGAATTTGGTGTCACCAGGAAATTTTATGTCTTTGTTCAAGACCTTATTCATAGCAGCAGCATCAGTTCTTAAAAGAATTTTTTTGTAAATGAGATAAATTTCAAATTTATGGATAGCATTTAATGCTTCTTTAATTTCTTTGTCCAAAGCTGAATAATTTTTCTTTGCTGCTTGCCAGAGACCAGAAGCAAACTGAATAATTTCTTCTTTTTTCTTATTTCCTTCATTTCTGACCTGTTTAAGAACTGTTCCCCAACCAATGTTACTAGCATCTGTTTCAACTATTTTGGGAAGATCATCATTAGAAATGTACAGTATAGGAAGATTTTTGGCCTTGACTTTTATATTTCTGACTACTTGAGAATGTGTTTCTGTCCAAGGACTTGGATCTTTTTTCAACCTCTCATTTAGTATTTTCCTGTCTTGGGCACAGCCTTTATAGAAATGACTGATGTTGTTTAGACTACCCAAGAACCTTTGTAACTGAGTTTTATCAGTTATCTTGTCAGGAAACTTATCGGCAAATTCTACAGCATGTGTTTGTAGAGTAAGTTCCCCATTTTTTATTGTATGGCCTAGATATTTAATCTATGTTTTGAATAGTTCAAGCTTTTTCTTTGAAAATACTAGGCCTGCTTGCTTGACTATCTGTAATAATTTCTATAGATGCTTAAAATGTTGGTCTACAGAGGATGAAAACACAAGTATATCATCAATATATACAATAAGCAAGTCAAAGTATGGCTTTAAAGTATCATCCATCACCCTTTGAAACTTGGATGGTGCATTCTTTAAGACAAATGGCATGACATTCCATTCATAGTGTCCTGCTGGAACATTGAAGGTTGTTTTAAATTTATCTTCTTCTTTAATGGCTACTTGCCAAAAGCCTGATTTTAAATCAAATTTTGAGAATATATTTGCACCAGCAATTCTTGTAACCAAACTGGTTTTGTTTGGGATGGGGTATGTGTCATCAGCCAAGACTTTGTTCAAAGGCTTGTAATTTACAACTAGTCTAGGAATGCCTCTTACTTGCTCAGAATGTTTGTTCACATAAAACCCATAGCAATTCCAAGGACTAGTAGATTCTCTGATCAATTCTTTTTTGAGGAGACCCTTTATCTCTTTTGCACACAAATTTTGATATTCAACATTCATGGGAATGGCTCTACTTCTACATGGTTTCCCTTGATAGTCTTCTTTGTATGGAAGGGAAACTTCATGTTTCTTTTGCTTCCAAAAAGATGTAGGATTTTCTGAGCAAACTGAGTTAATAAATTTTTGTTGTATTACATCTTTGCTCATTTGTTCTTTTATCCTAATCCCAACTTGATATTCCTTTAATTCTTCAATCTTGAAGATTTTATTCCTTATGGTTTGTACCATATCAAAAGTTCTGGGAGTAGAAACAAAAGGCAGTTTTATGATGACTTTTTTGTTTTCAGAAGGGATGTTGATAAAATAACCAGGCCTGTTATCTGCTAGCATAGTAGATCCATGAGGTTCAACAGCCATAAGGAAAGGTGTTCCTAGAATGCAAGCTATCGGGATATCTGCTAGTAGGAATTTTAAATGCAGGCAATAATTTTTGAAACAAAGGGTAGCTTCTGGGACCTGAAAAGAGATTCCTGTTGGGATATTTCCAAGTCCAACAGCACTTGCTTGAGTCTTCTGCCAGAAAGTTACAGGAATAATGTCTTTATTTAAAAGATTGAGATCAGATCCTGTATCTAACAGTGTTTTCAAATGGAAAGGTATTCCTTGAATTTTCAGATCAATAAGGATATGAAATTTTTGGTGTTGGATCTGGAAGACTTGTTCTTCTTTTTGTTCTGTATTGCTTTCTTGTTCTTTGATAAACTTTTTAAGTCTACCAATTTCCTTTCCTAGGTCTGGGATTGAAAGTGTCTGGATAGAACAACAAATAGGTCTTGTTGTATGTGGCATTAAGACCTTTTTTGAGCAATTTTTTGGAAAAATTGTTCTTTGATTCTTCCATTCATAGAAGGAAATGAACATATCTTCTTTATCCATATAATTTCTCCATTATTTGGATAGATTCACCTTTTCTTCATTTGAACTATTTTCAGCAAAGGCTTCTACTCTTGGATGAGTAAAGAGATCCCAATTTAACATATCTTTTATCCATTCTGATTTTACTCTGTGTTTGTTGCAGACCATCATTAAAGAAAGGAATTTTCTGATCTCAGGAGCAGATGGTCTCTTAAGATCTTCAGGGATACAGATTTGGCATCTTCTATCAATTTATGTACAAGGATTTATCTGTACAACAAGAACATGTGGTTCATGAGGGAAAGGAAAGTCAGAACAATGTGGATGTGGACAGGGTTCTTTTGTAGTAGAATGTGGGGGTGGAAGGTTTGTTCATGGGTTGTGGTTGATATGTTCAAACTGTAATTGATCATTCTCTTTGAATGCACAAAGAGTGGATAGAGTAACTAGTTTTCCACAATCTAAGCATTGTACTGCAAAAGGAACATGACCAATCGAATTGGCTAAAGAGTGGAGTGAGGGATGCAAACAAAAAGATGAGGTGGATGATGAAGAAGAAACTGAAGAGTTGTTTCTTGAAAGAGATTTTTGTGGAAAAGAAATGACTGCCGAAGATGCAGATTATTTTATTTGGGTAGATGTGATTGCCCTTGAGATTGGAGATTTTGGTGTATCAATGACCCAGTCTGTGGGGAAAGAAAGATTTTCCCACCGAATTGTCTGATGCTCCATTTTTTGATTTAATGGGTCAGTTAGCACCAAAGTACTGGATTGAGAGGTTCAGCTAGAGGTATGTAAGACTGCAGTAAATAAAGTATTGGTATGTCTGAAACATCCCCTAGTTTGTATGGATATATTTGTTCCAGTTTGACACATATCAAATCCAGTAGTTCTGATTTGGAGTTTCAGAATATCTCCAAGGTTATCATCAAAAGTATATGCAGAGAAATTGGGAAAACAGTCAAAATAAATAGGACCATTGGAAAGAGGGTCTACAATCCCACCTATCAAAGAATCAGTGAATTTGTTGTGTGTCATGTCCCTAACTGTACATAGAGCATAGACATCAATGCCTTTATGGACTAGGGGGCTAATTCCAACTCTGATACATCCAAAATGTAAATAGTTTGTTCCATGCTTTTTGGCTTCATTATGGACTTCTTTGACATTTATCAGGGGAATAGTCTGGATGACATCACTATTTTTCTATATTCTGCTGACTGATTCTTTTACTATAACTCTAGAGACAGCCTTAAGGTGAAACATGTTTAGATCTTTATATACTTGGCTAGGAGAAATAGCAGGTAATTTCCAAGAAGCTTGAGGATGAGTTTCAACCACTTCAATACTGGCATAATTCAGACTATGAGATATGTTATTTGCAAACATAGATTCTAAACTATGAACAGATTCTCTTCTGGAAGTACTTTGATCTTCATCATTTTGCAATTCATGGAAAGAAACTGATGAATCCATTTGTTATTTAGGAGAGATTACTATAACTGCACAGAAAAGAAAGGCATTTAATCTTAGTCCTCTACTCCGGAGAGAGAATATTTCAGATAGGCTCCTAGCCGACTGATCAGGCAGAAACTAGTAACTCTGTCAGGAAGTCGCAAAAGTGGAAACCTTGTCTTTCAAAGGCCCGAGACTTCTGATGCGGCTTCAGAGTGAGTCGCAAGAGTGGAAACCTTGTCTTTCAAAGGCCCGAGACTCTTGATATGGCTCTGGATTCTTTTATTAACACACTTTAACACACAGCAGCGCTAAAATAAAATTAACAGAGAAAATGGTATGTTATCATACCCGGCGCGAAAATGGCTTCATGGCTCTGATACCATTTGTAAAATCAGAGGCTTCCTCCGAAGGAGAATGAAGCTTGAAGATTGTTGCTTGTCTCATGCGTCTGTCTCCTTCTGCTACTTGACCTTCTGCTTCTTGCTACTCTCTGCAGAACTAATCCAGCTCTCCTAGTGAACCCCAAGCAGATCCTTATGCGAACCCCACCTCTAACCTTATGTGAACCTTCCAGTAACTCCTAGCGAACCTTCGAACATCCCAACACCTAAAACTGCCCTTAGTGGCCACCTTCCTAGCGGGACTTACTACAGGTGCTATTCAAGACCTAAGAGAACCTCGGCACAACTACCTTCCAAGAACCTTATCTCCAGGGTGAGATAACTTTATCTATCTTCTCGAGAGAAATTCAGCACATAATCATTCAAGGAGCACAGATTGCAATTGCAAGCAAGTAGAAACGAGAATAATAACATACACACAATAAAGAGACAATATTCAGAGAACATAATACGCTTGCGGAAGTCTTTATATTAATAACATACAGCTTGAAGCTCTGATGCCAGGGTATACAATAATGAGCAGGATGCTCAGAGCAAAATTATCTTACTCACTCACACAACACACTTACAGACTTATGCAGAATTGCATACACACAGAATGACTCAAAAGCTCAGACAAAAGGGAGATTTAGAAAGACTCAGACAACTTATAGACTCAGAGACTTGAACTCCAAAATCTCCTCCTTGAGAATGAGCTCCTCATCTCCTTATATACAAATTTGTGGAGGAAGGAATCATTCCAACGATGAGACTCGACATGACTTTTGACCCTACATGTCTTCCACTAAATCTGCTTTATGGATTTGGTGGTAGCAATCGTGCAAGATTCTTCCGACCAAATCAAAGCCTTTATTCTCCACTAAGAAAAGTAGATTCAATAGTAGATCTGACGGAGTAATTGTGCAAGATTCCCAACCAGAAGACAAACATAATATGACACGTAGAGAGGAATCTTGGAAATGCGGGTCAAGCCACGCCAGAAGTTGGAGAAGTGCTCCAAGTTTCAAGGATACCTATTCTTACTCTAAGGTACTCATTATTACAAAGTGTATATTGGTTACGGCAACCCACTAAACCTGAATGACATCATTGTCGGCCATTTAGACATGAATAGGCATGGATTACACTGTGGAGGTTGGTATCGTCAACCCACGGAAATCGATATTCATTATAAAAAAAAAAAAAAATCATTTTCAATATGGGTTGAGAATCTTTGAGGATAATTTAACGTATCCCATGATTTGGTATATATATTTCTTGCAATGAATGGTTGGCCATTCATAATTTGAACAATGGTTTTTACCTTTACTACCCATTGGAAATGATTTAGTATAAAAAGGCATAATAGTTCTCCCTCGTTTGGTCCAATTTCAAAAAGATTTGTCTCTGCCTGAGCAGTCGTCCAGGAGCCTATATGAAATATTGTCTCTCCGGAGTAGAGGACTAAGATTAAACGCCCTGCTTTTTTGTGCAGTTATAGTATTCTCTCCTAAATAACAAATGGATTATTTTTCAGTCTGTTTTAGATATGTACATAATTGTGTAGAAAGTTCTGCATCTACTTATGAGTCTCAACTATGTTTGATGATTCATTATATGCCTACAATAGAGACTCTAGATCCAAGACTACAAGACATTTATAAAGGCATGAGACCCCCTGGAACACCAAAGTATGGGTTGGGATACATTGAGCAGTGTGATCAGGTTATTCCTGATTGCATATTTTCAAACCCTTTACCTGAAAATATGGAAAGGCCTTCAATAGATGAAATACACAAATTTCATTATGTAATAAAAGGGTGTCCCAAGGGATCCATCGAAGAATCTTGGATCAAAAAGATGTTAAACTGGGATTTGTTTACAAATCCTGAAACAAATGACTTCAATATTCCTACATCTAATGAATAGAAAGCAAAACTGTCAAAAAATTGGCAGACTTATATCTCTGAAAATAACACTTGGATTTCCTTCTATAAATGGAGGAAATTAGATCAGAAGATTGAAGTCCAGATGATGGAAGGAGGTTCTAAAACACCTCCAAAATACAAATGGAAAAGTCTAGAAGGACAGACTGTTGAATCAAATTCAACTTTTCCCCCATTCAAGGGCATTGTCCTTGAAGATAACAACAAACAAGTAAAAGCAGTACCTCTACTACTTTCTGATGAAGTCACCCAACTGACGAGTGTTGACAGAAGAGTCTAGTCTTTAGCAGAATAATTGAACTGGACAAACACTACCTTAAGAGGCATGGCCACTTACACATTTGTGACAAATGATTATGCTAGACATGGACAAATCAGAGATCTATAAGTCTCCACAAATACTATAGTCCACTCTGTGAATGAAATTCAAGACAAAGTCACAGATGTCAAATAAAAATTGGATTCTGCTCTAACAGAGATATCTTCTAAATCTAGAGAATCCAAAAGAAATCATGAGGAGATGATGGAAGGATTAGGAGAAGCTTTCTCTAATATCGGAAAGTCATTATTAGACATCAAACAGAAGGATAGTGTCCCTGACAAACCTATCCCTGACCCTTATATCCTTCCAAATCATCCAATATCAATTTTGTCTCCTATGTATAAACCTTCTGAGACAAAAATAGAAAAGAAATTTCCTCATCATTTCCCTCCCGAAAAGGATACACCATAATCTTCCTCTTCAAAAGAAAACCTTTCACTGGTATCCATTCAAAATCCTGCTTATGAAAATCTCCCTCACCATGTGAATAGACCTCCAGCACCAGACCTCTTGGGAAAAGGCAAATTACCTGAAAGCCAAACATTTGCAGAAGATTGGTTCAAAGAATGGAACATTGATAGTCTATCTGTTGGACGGATCAGACAGATGATTGATAGAATGTATGTTTCATACAAGGTTATGTGTATGAAAGGTAAATCAGAAGTTGAAGCATGCAAGTCAATTATCCAGTGCTTTACTGGAACTTTGAGAAAATGGTGGGAAGTAATTTCTTCTCCAATTATGATTTCAAAAATGGAGGCAGAAGTTCTAAGAGATGAATAGGGAGATATAGTTTACCACATTGATGGGACTCCTCACAACAACATGATAGGAGACCTTACTACTGCAATTCTTGAACATTGGTGTGGTACTGAAGTTGAGTTAGAAGATCAACATGAACTAATCCTTATGAATATGAAATGCAGAAAGATGTCTGAATATGAAGAATTTCATAAGGATTGAACTCAAAGAATTTTTGAGGTTCAAGACAGTCAGAACCTTCTCTGGAAACAAGTTTACTTAGCGACAATACCTAGTAAATTTGTTGAGTATCTGAAGATGCAGGAAGTCTTCAAACTTCCTTATGAGATGTACACATGGGGAGAGATTTATTGTCTCATTACTAAAGCCTTAGTAGGGTTGTGTGTAAATATGAAAGTTCACAACTTTGTAAATAAGTTATCTTATTTTCCTGATAGAAAATCAATCTGTGAGAAGTATGGTTTATATATTTCAGGCCCTGTAAAAAGAAAGAGAAAAAAGAAAAAAGAATTCAAAGAAAAGAAAAAAGAAAGGTACAAGTACAGATACAGACCCAAAACACATTACTATGAGCTTGAGGATATTAAATTGAGATCTCACTCCCATCAGGCTAGACAACATGTACAGTGTTGGATCTGTGGAAAAGCTAGACACATTGCACATAACTGTCCAGAGAACAAGGCATCTAGGATGTCAAAAGGTAAATATTCTGAATAGAAAGCTAAAGAAGCCCAGGCTAGTAAACAATTAGCCTTAAGATTACACTGCAATAGATGTGGGGAAAATAATCATGAAACAAACCAGTGCCCGCACAATCCTTTCCCAAAAAGAGAAGAAGTACATCTGTTGCAACAAGGATGTTTTTCAGAATCTACTAGTGCTTCTAAGTTTGACTATAGCTCAGAAGAAGAAGTTTTGATGAATCAAAATTGCAGTTGTAAAAATCCTAATTTTTGCTCATGTCAAGATAGTTTAGAAAGTTTTGAGTCTGAATCAGAACCAAATCTCTAACAAACGATAAAAATTTGCATGTTTAGTAATGTGGGAGACCAAGAAGCATAGATGTTGGCACAAATCAATGCCTTACGAGAAGGTGATATGAATAATTCGCTTCTTGAAACATTTTTGAAAACAGTCAAAACAGAACAAAGGTCAAGGAATGTTGAATCCTCCAGAAGAGAACCTTTGTTTTTAGAATCTTCTTTTGATAAAAACACAAAAACGTTTATCAAATATAATAAAGAATAAAAAATACATAATACTTCAGTAACAGATCTAGCCAGAGAAATGATTCTTTTGAGAAAAGAAGTTACTGAGTTAAAAGAAAAATTGAAAAAAATGGAAGAAGAGTCTGAATATAATTTCAAAATAGACTCTTGGGCAAGACAAGAAATCAGAGAAATCAGGGATCAATTGGATTCCAGACCACCACCTCTGGAGGATGCACCTTTTGAAAATCCAAAATCCTCAGCTCAACTCCAAGGGCTAACAGCAATGAAGATCTTGCCCATTAGATTTCAGAAGTATCAGGTAAGGATAAAGCTAGAAATCAATTCTGAAATCTTTCATTTGAATGCATTATTAGATACAGGCTTAGATATTAATTTAGTGCATAAAGATTTGATTCCCCATAAATATTGGTTTCCTAGTAGCTACTCTGATATAGGTATGGGAAATATATCTACAGATATGGATTTTGAAATTCCCAAAGGAATTCTATTGTTTGATGAATATGCACTAGGAATGAAATTCTTATTAGCAGAATTACCAGTTGACTACATCCTAGGAACTCCATTCCTATCTGTAGTAGAGCCACATGGCTCTTCTCAAACTTCCAAAGGTGATTATGGATATTTTATCACCTTACCAAGTATTAATGGCCATCCACCAAAGAAGAAAACTTTGGCCTTTATTTCTAAATCACATGCTCAAGTTGCTTACTGTTCAAAGAGTATGGTAATAATAAATACTTTGGATGACTATAGAAATGCTCCAGCCACTAAATACCTGGATGATAACACTAGCTGGGAAATATATTGTGAAAATTGGGTGCCTCAATGGCAGCTGAGATGGTCTGAAGGAGTAGAGTTTGGTTTACTAGGATTTTCAAGAAATACCAGCATTCATGTTATTCCGCCACAACATGTGATAGGCCATATTCATAAGGAATCCACTATTGCAGCCAAGAAAAAGTTGGTAGAAATGGGAGACTTAACCAGGATCAGATCTGCAAACAGAAATTGGTTTTGTCAACAAACACAAACATGGAACCAAACTCCAGCATGGAACTTTTTCCAGATCAACAGGATGAGAGATTTACAATCATGGCCACAACAAGATCCAAATCAAACATTATTTCAAATAAATTATTTTCAATATAAAGCAATGTGGGATAATGTTTGTTTATGGACTGATAGGCACAGGTACTATTACTGTATGATCAAGTTTTCAGTTCAGTTCTCTTCATTTCCTGAACCAAACTGGCTCTTCGATTGGTGGAAAAATTTTGTCTTGAATTCCAGTGCTATACATCCGGATGTAATTGACACTGCCAGAATGTTTCTATTCCCTCACAGAAATTTCCCAAATACTGTTTATAATCTCAAGCAGATTTTTGAAAGTGATTACAAAATGCTTTTTGTCAGATAAAGGAATCCATGGGTCATCAGGACATGATATGTCCTACAACAAGATGAAGATAACAATGAGGATCTTGAAATGTACCGCTAAATCTACACCCAACACTGGGATCCAGATCGCTTTCGACATTTTCATGATCAACCAGTGGAATAATGATGCATGTCTCATTGGCCGACAAACAGTGCCAGTCAGTTTTTGTGGGTTGACGATACCAAACTCCACAATGTACTACATGTCTATTCATGTCTAAATGGCCGACAGTGGCGCCATTCGGGTTTAGTAGGTTGATGTAACCAATATCCACTTTGTAATAAATTAATAATGGGAATCTTGGAAACTTGGAGCACTTCTCCAAATTTTGGCATGGTTTGACCCGCATTTCCAAGATTCCTTTCTACGTGTCATATTTAGTATGTTTTCTAGACTCTTCTGTCAACACCCGTTAGTTGGGTGACTTCATCAGAAAGCAATAGAGGTACTTATTTTACTTGTATGTTGTTATATTCAAGGACAATGCCCTTGAATGGGGGAAAAGTCAAATTTGATTCAACAGTCTGTCCTTCTAGACTTTTCCATTTTTGTTTTGGAGGTGTTTCAGAACCTCCTTCCATCATCTGGACTTCAATCTTCTGATCTAATTTCCTCCATTCATAGAAGGAAATCCAAGTGTTATTTTATGAGATACAAGTCTGCCAATTTTTTTACAGTTTTGCTTTCTCTTCATTAGATGTAGAAATATTGAAGTCATTTGTTTCAGGATTTGTAAACAAATCCTAGTTTAACATCTTTTTGATCCAATATTCTTCGATGGATCCCTTGGGACACCCTTTTATTACAGAATGAAATTTGTGTATTTCATCTATTGAAGGCCTTTCCATATTTCCAGGTAAAGGGTTTGAAAATCTGCAATCATGAATAACCTGATCACACTGCTCAATGTATCCCAACCCATACTTTGGTGTTCTAGGGGGTCTCATGCCTTTATAAATGTCTTGTAGTCTTGGATCTAGTGTCTCTATTGTAGGCATATAATGAATCATCATACTTAGCTGAGACTTAGAAGTAGATGCAGAACTTTCTACACAATTATGTACAGATCTAAAACAGACTGAAGAAGAATCCATTTGTTATTTAGGAGAGAATACTATAACTACACATAAAAGCAGGGCGTTTAATCTTAGTCCTCTACTCTGGAGAGAGAAGATTTCATATAGGCTCTTGGCTGACTTCTCAGGCAGAGACTAGTAACTCTGCCAAGTGTTTCCTTCTGGTCTCCAGAAGGGTCGATGGTTTGCAAGGTTTTATTAGAAACCTAAAGTAGAATGCGGATCAACCTAAACATTCCAACACACACAAAGTAAATGAATCCATAGCCAATAACTACACCAACAAAAAGTATTCCATTATTCAATGGATCCATATATGGATATAATCATATATTTATCATTTAATCCTTATGGAAAGAATTTTACAAAGCCAACCCAATAAATAAATGGCCCATTTACAAGGGAACACTTAGAGTAATGGTATTAAAATGGTATTAGAAGTGAAAAAAGTCTTTCAACATGTGGTTGTAAGTGGCTAAAATATTTCTTGAAGTGCATGCATACCTAGAAGAAAAAACTTCAGCATGTGTACATCTCAAGGAGATAAAAACATATGAAGTGGGAAAGTGTTGTGGAATTATGTTTTCATTGATGTCAAATGATTGATGTCAAAGAGTTGATTTATTTTCATACTATCATTGATGTATTGATTGATGGCCTATGTTGTCATAGATGTAATTGATTTCAAGTGGTTTCATAATGATGTATTTTCATGGATTGATGTATATATGGGATGATGTAAAGGTTGGTCATTGTTGTCTTGTCATTGATCATAGGAAGTACCAAATGGATGAAATCCAAATTGGTCCCCTTATGGTGAAATCCCCCATGGGAAGACACTTTGTGAAGTCCAAATGGTTAAGTGGTTGAGTCATCCTAGATGTGTGCTTAAGGATCCCAAGGATTGATTGTGTAATATTGTAATGAAGATCCACGAATTTGTAAGTGAGACTAATTTCTCACCATGCCATTTCGGGTGATATGTGGAACGTCACATAACTCCCCACGGTTAGATATTTATGACCTTGTGAAGTTGGAGAACCCTCATGTGTTGTCTAGAAGCCCAGAGAAGGTCAAAGAAGTCAAATCATTCTATAAGCTCCTAGAAGATGTTGACAAGTCAAAGTGGTTAGCCATGGGTTAAGTGATTGCAACAAGAAAAAAATTAAAAATAAATTAGTTGCAATTAGATGTGGAGAAGTTACTATTTATGGAGAAAGTGGGTTAGAAGTGGACAAGAGGTCAGAAGTGGGTTAGCCCCTAAAAGAAATAAGTTGGTTAGAGTTGGTTAGATGAGTAAGCTACTTAGAGAAGTATAAATAACATAACAAGGGTTTCTTATGAGTATGATCATTAAGCATATTGAATATCCAATTCTGAAAGGTTATTTGGGAAGGTATTATTGATAGAGAAAATTCGTGGTAGAAAAAGTGTAGCATAAAAATTGCAGTAGAAAAAGTGCAAAAAAAAATCACGGCAAAAAAAGTGTGGCAAAAACATCGCGGTAGAAAAAGTGCGGCAAAAAAATCGTGGTAGAAAAAGTGCGGCAAAAAAAGTGTGGCAGAAAAAATGCGACAAAAAAAGATTGGCAGAAAAAGCGCGATAGAAGAATCGTGGCAGGAGAACCGCGGCAACAAAATCGCGGCAACTTATGGTATTTGGTTTATGGAGAGTATGGTGTATTTCTAGAGGTTTCTTGTTGGTTATCTTGGTTATATTGTTGAGAGTTGTTTTGTTGATTGATCTTGGTGAGTAAATATGATTTGGATGATGAGATTGATGTGACAGGTTGTGTGGTGTATAGGTAATGCACGTGTGTTGTTATAGAATATTAGTACAATTTGACATATTTCTTTCTATCTACAAGTTGGGTCTTGTACTTGAGGGTTGGATTCCTCTTCTCAGTTGGTGCTGAGATTTGCAGATTGAGTCTTGCATTGAGATTTGGTGCTCTTATGGAGTTGTTTCTCTATTCAGTTGTTTTGAAAAACCCCCCAAGGATTGTAGTCTGTAATATAAAAGAAAAGTGAACATATATCTTGTGTTCCTTGTATTCTTCATGATGATGGTTTATTGATGATGTTTGTTGTTGAGATATTATTGCATACAACTTGTTATAAATGAAATTAATGGATGATAAGTAAATGGTTATTGTTAACTAAGGTGTTTTGTAAAGGAGTAAAAAGATCCATACATTGATTCAAACCCCCTCTCAGTGTGTTTGGTGTGTCCAACATTTTTTAATAGAGAAGGCCTTCACTATAAGCCTTAACAAGCTTGGAGGAGATCCATGGACACACAAATGGATGATGAAGTTCCAATCTTTGATGAGAAAAATTATTCAACATGGAGAATAGAAATCAAAGGGTATTTGAAAGAAAAAGGAGTAGGTTTTTGGAAAGAAGATATTGGTGGATCATTTCCCTTGAAAAATAAATCAGAGTTTGTAGATCAAAAAGAAGAAAAGAAGAATGATGCATTGGCTCTCAATACCATTTTCATTGGACTCTCAAGTTTTGTCAAATAAAGCATGGGACAATGTACTTCTATGAAGGATCTATGGCCGAAGCTAGAGAAGACATATCAAGGAAAAAAGGAAGACATTGAAGACAATTCCATCAATAACAATGAAGGTAAAGACTCTCCAAAATAATCTGATTGCAATAATTCTAAGTGTGATGACATTGAATGTTTCTCTACAAGTGAAAAAGAAAATCTAGAAGTAGTTTGTGTAGAATCACACGATAGTTATCCTATAGATGAAGAGGAAGATTTTTTGAAGCTTAAAGATAAATTTTTATCTGAGTTATATGATGTTAGCAGTGAAATAGGACATTACTCAATTTCTTTTGAGTATCTTGAAAAATAAACCAAGGAAGTCCTAGAAAATTACCCAAGATATACCATGGCACTAAAGAAAATTCTCAAAGAATAAGAAGAAAGTAAAAAGACTCAATTAGAAGAGAAAGAAGAAGAGATCAAAAGACTAAAGAATGAAATACAATAAAAGAAGAAGGTATATGATGATCTTATCAAAATTCTTGAAGTTAATGTCAATATTAAGACCACAATTGAAGAAGCCAAAATAATTGAGGAACTATTGAAGAATCAAGTAAATGAAAAGGAAGAGTCATGCCATAAGTTGGAAGATGAAGTTGTTGATCTTAGAAATAAAGTCGAGAAGTCAAACACTCACATCAAGTTCATGAAAATCTCAACAATATTGGATGAGATCCTATATAGCAAAAGATCTCCAAATGATAAACCAGGTCTTGGATACAACAAGCAAGTTATACATCTTGAAGCTAGAACTTGTAAGAAGTATGAGGTAAGTCCTTCATTCTCAAAAGGTGGAAGTAATGTTGCAAGTCAACCATCTACACAAAGCAAGGAAAATTTCAAAATAAAAAAGCAAGGAAGACATCAAGAATCCATATTTACACCCCAAAGCATATTCAGAAGAGAGACACCTTCAATATGGACAACAAAGCAAAGGTATGAAAATATTTTTCATGGTAATTGTTACTCATGTAATGAATATGGTCACAAATATTTGGATTGCAGACATTATGCAAGGAAAGATAATGGAAGGTTTCATAACACTCTAAGGTGTTGGAGATATAATCAAGTGGGACATATTGTTGCTCATTGTCACACCATGAGATGCTACAGTTGTAGTGGATTTGGCCACAAATCCCAGGATTGCTAGAACACAAGAATACAATCCATGAGGAGTGCTTCATATAGCATGACAAGAAGAACACATGAAGCTAGGAAGGAAGACAATGTTGAAAATATGGAAGCTAAAAGCTCAAGTTCTAAGAAGTTGGGACACCTTCAGAAGTGGGTGAAAAAGATTGAACAACCAAAACAGCAAGGCAACCATGAGGCAAGTGATGGGTGTTCTATGTGCACTAAAAAACCCTCAATTAAATTGTCAACCCGGAGTAAGTAAACTTAGATTTGTAGCACTATATGTGCCAAGGAATAAAGGCTAGAGGTAGTATAGTCTAACTAAGGAAATGGGCTATTTAAGGGATAATCTACTTAAGAAAATACTATTAATGATCAAACCCTATCAAGGAACTTAAACTATTTATCCTAAGTAACTTTTGAACAATGGATCGATGGATAGTCCTAAGAAAGCAAATGAAAACCCTACTTTAAGAAAGTTAATTTAATCATTAAAATAAGCAAAAGAAAACTATCTATTTAATCTATTTAATAAGCAATAACAACAACAAACTAATGTAATTAATCTATTCAAATTCAATTAACAACAAGAAGTAAGCAAATGAACAAGCAAGCAACTATCATATAAAAACAAGTAAACAAGCAAGCAACTACCCTATTCAAACTAACCTATGGAAACATATGCAACAAGTAAACTAATATGCAATGAAATAACTAACCTATGAAAATTTCTATAGCAAGTAAACTAATCAAAATTACTCAACAAGTAACTAATCAAACTAATAAGCAAGTGCACTCTATTCTTAAGTTAAACTTCATAATTACTTCTAATCTATGAAAGGAAATCTTAACCTACTGAATTGACAACATCATGACAATAAAAGTAATCAACAACTACTCTTTAATCTACAATAACAAGAAACCTATTCTTTAATCTACCAAAGCAAGAGAACTATTCTTTAATCTACAAAAGCAAGAAAACTTCAAATATAGTGTTGATGGTTATGTCTTCGGTGTTTTATAATATCACGATGGCATTTGAAAACTAATGATAACTCAAGAGGGATAAACTCAATATTAACTTCTATAGCCAAGTGAAAGGTATGAATTAGGAAATCTAATGAGAACTTGGCCATTATAGAAGAAACATCAACTACCCTAAAAATCCATGTGATTCCTCAATTCATGCATTAATCATCAACAATATGAAAACACTATTCTATTTAATTCAATTGTACTCTATGCTAATTTAAGCAAATTCACACTACTAGAGATTTATAACTAAGAATTAAACTCAAAATCAAACTTCGAATTGAAATTGCAATCTAGATCTAGAATAGAAATTGCATAAAGTAAATTAAACTAATCATATTTTAACAATTTAAATTGCAAATGGAAATACTCATAAAAACATAATTCAAAGCCTATTTTTATTTCAGCATATGACAAGATCAAACTAAATAGAAACTAAATAAGCAAACTATGAATCAAAACTAAAATTAACATTTATCCATCCACCGAAACTTTGCCAAAGAAACTATTAACTCAATTACTTTGTTTTAACTTATTCCATTTCAACATACATAAATTCTAACTATCATCTAATTATACACAGGGGTTAGTGGCTTAAGCTTGTTTCCTATTTAATTAAAGAGACATGGAATATTAACACTATCCTTCGTAATCAACCTGCAACAAGAAACTGAAACAATTAAACTATAAACAACAATTACACAGTAAGTAAAATGATAAAAACATATGTACAGGAAATAAAAGAAATGATAACTGCACTACGTGAATTCACAAGCTAATTAACTAAATATTCACCTAGACCATTGGTGGGACCCCCAATAGGTCATGGGTACTCCTCAACGGTGAATCACGAGCTCAAGCAACACGATTTCAACATTTAAATTAAAAACACAGTTTTACACAAGTTTATGAAAATGTCTTGAAACAGCAAAAACAATGCTAGATTTTGAACTTAGCAATCCCTATCTTATATATTTGTCTCACCACTATTGCGGTATTTGTAGAGGTTACAATATGAGAGTTCGACCACTGGAAGGGTCGAACTCCTCTAAAAACAGTAAATTACACTTAATGTGTTTTAACCACCAGTGGCTTCTAGAAACTAAGCGAGCCAATAAACGCCCAGTATAACAACCCAATCCAAGTTGTCAGAAGCTCAGTAGTTGGAGGCCATGAGCACAAGAAAAACCCATGTCTTTGCTTTTATCATCATTGGTCGCCGATATGATAACCGCCAACTCACCCACGGTTTTAGTGCAGGATGGAGTGTCGGATGCAGTGTCGAATGGAGTACCAGATGTCGAATTGAAAACCACGAACTGCTCTCAAACCATTCAGAATTTTAGGAAATGTCCCACGAAGGACCTAATTGGGAATATTACGCACAAAACCCATGTGCTGTATTTTTCAAAGTCCACTTCATGCTCCCACAAATTAAGATTTAAGTTAGTTTCTTGTAATAGTGTCAGATGAAGTATCGGACGAGCTACTGGATGGGAAAACACCATGCAATTTTTCCCTATGACACACAGATCATGCATTAGCTCCTTGGAATAATTAAATCATGACGAATTATACTTGAAACCATCATAAAACTCCAATTATACATACCTGGTATAAGTTATGGAAATTTTATATAAGAATCCTTTAAAAAAATCTTCAAAATAGTAAAATACACATTTAATATCAATCAAAAATGATCTAATCATCATCATTAATTTAACCATATCATGAGCCCAAAATTACCCCCACACCTAAGATTTTGCAGGTCCCACTGTAAACAAAAATGAATTGCTCCGTGTAACTAGACTTGCTAAGAAGGATTGGCTTTAGAAGCTTCTCCCTCTTACCCTGAAGGTTTTGTGTTGTGCCTCTTATGTTGCTTCAATTGTGCCCTGAGGTTGCAATTGGCTTTGGTCATTTCACCAACCAACCGTTGAAGGGAATTCACCTTTGCTTGGAGTATTGCATTGTCATGGTGAAGATGCTCATCTAAAGTCTTCCTCTCTTCCAATTGTTGCAACAGTTGATCATTTTCATGTTGTATCTTTTCAATGGTTGGAGAAAGATCATATATCTCGGAAGAGGGCTTTGATCCCTTGAAAGATGTAGAAAATATATCATTTTTAGGATCTGTGGTAAGCATCTGTGAAGTAGGAGTAATAAGGGGTTTATAAGGAGAAGTAGGTTCAAATTTTGTCTTTCTACGAGGCTTCAATTCTTTTGCAGACTCTTCCCTAAGTCTTTTGTGAGGGCTTTCGATATTGGAAGATACTTGGATAGGGTCCAAAGTGGTCAGGGGTCTTTCATAATTTTTTCCTCTTGTGCCCCAGGTACTCTTTCGAAAGGGTCCTCTATTAAATCGATTAGCTCCTCTCCTATTTGTGGGAACTATCAGGATGTCTTGTTGAATTAACTCTTGTAGCTTTTTGAATGCAGGATCAATGGACATTAAAGGCATTAGGGAGTTAGAAATAGGCTTCTTGGTCTTCTTGCCCGATGAAGCTGTAGGGGTATCGACAAGTTTCTTGGACTTTTGGTCCGGTAAAGGAATAGCTTGTCCAGGAGGGTTTGGAGTCTTCGGAGAATGGGGTTTGGATGGAGTAATCATCCCTAGATCAAGTGTTTTATTTCTAGTCTTGACTGTAAGATGGAGGTTTGAAAATTGATAAATGAACTCATCCCATGTCTTCCCCTATTTTTTCAACTCGGCTATAACAAGCAATTCAATGAGGTCATGGTGGAATAGGCTATTATGGGGGTTGGCCACGTTCTTTGTACTTGGGAAGACATCTTCTCAAGAATTTTTAAGAAGTAAAAAGGGAAATTCAATGGCTTATTGAATTGAAAATGAGCTAATAGAAAAAAATGGAAATATTTGAAAACAGAGTATCTACCTTCACTATGTCAACAAGAGATTGAAGGCACCATTGCAACAAAATTTGAAAAGGAAAGAGAGTATTTTCTTGGCAGAGTCAATGAACACCTGGAGATGCTATTGAAAAAGGACAACAGGGACATCAATCTTTATAGACACATGGCCAGGCACTACTACATCAGAAAATGAATCAGGAAAAGTTACAAAAAGTGTT
Source organism: Picea engelmannii (assembly GCA_009831015.1). Taxonomy (NCBI): domain Eukaryota; kingdom Viridiplantae; phylum Streptophyta; class Pinopsida; order Pinales; family Pinaceae; genus Picea; species Picea engelmannii. Next base: position 142,029 of record ML777106.1, on the reverse strand, counting down.
CTACGAGACCATGCTCCGCTTTTGAATCTGTTTTTGGTCATCATTTTAAAAAGATGTTTTTGACCAAATAAAGATGAATTTTGGAAAACCAAAGGAGGTTTTTTCTAAGGACATACCAACCTCCTTTAGGATTTACACAAGTATCATATAGTAGGATATATTCAACTTTCTTGGAGGCCCATCTCAGAAAATCAAATTCTCCAATTTAATTTCTTGTTTTAGTCATTCTTTTAAAAACATGTTTTTGACCAAATAAAGATTAATTTTAGAAAAACAAAAGGAGGTTTTTTCTAAGGACATGCCAAATAATAATAACCTCCTTCAGTATTTACAAAAGTAGCATATAGTGGGATATATTCAACTTTCTTGGAGGCCCATCTCAGAAAATTTAATTTCTTGTTTTAGTCATTCTTTTGTGGCACATATTCCAAGAACATGGGAATGAATTTCACAAAAATGAGAGAGGTTTATCTTAAGAAAACCCTTATATACACAAACCTCTGCCCATTTTGTAAAATGTGTTATGGTTAAAAATTTATAGCCCCATCTTTGACCCCTATTTTTATCTTGTGCTTCTGTCACAACCATTGTTCTTTTGGGACAATTTGTTTTCAAATCAATTGTGAAGGGGTTAGATATAGATTTTTGATTGGATTAGTGACTCCAGATTGTAGAGGACATATTCATATTTCCATTCATGACTTTTTCATTAAAAAACTCATCGAGGAAGGCCTCCAAATTTTGTTTCTCTTCTTCTACAATTTGTTGCCACCTCCATGCTTTCCTATGATTGTTTCATAAGATTAGAAGAATTCAAAAAAATTGTCATGTTATGTTACACCTTCTTCTTATGAATGGATTCATGATATGATTCCCATGTTGAAACTCTCTGCGTCTACCCTATACACAATGACAAATCCTAAATTCTACCGAGTATTCCTACCTTTCCCCATTCTCTCTTTGCAACTCATCTTTTGGAAACCCTGGCCTAGCTCCCTAGACCTAGATTATCATCCAAAAAACTCCAAATCAAAACCATACTGAGATAAATACCTAGCCTAATACAAATCCACTTAACCTTTTTCCTCTATTCATAGGTGTGTAACACAGATCTGTAGTGAGTTTAACAATGTGTTATCGATCTGTAATTGTCACAAAGAACCAATTAAGAAGTATTCCACTATATAAACATAAAAATAAATAAAATGCACAACAGGATTATAACACATAGTGATGTCAGTGGTATCTAATTTAGCATTTCAATAAATAAAAATAATTGTTGATATAATGGCCCATATCATGAAATCAATATACATAAATTTTACAAAGATTCTACTTCTTCTTCTCATGGATTATAGATAGGCAGTATTTATCATTTTCCAGATCATGAAACCCCTCCCCCACACCTAAGTATTGTGACACCTCACAATCAAAAATATAGGAAACTAGTCAATTCTCCCAATAGCCGAAGATTTACAGCTTGTTAAGTGTAGAGATAAATTTCACATATCGGTCTAATAAGATGGTTAGAATATGGCCCCACCTATAGGATAGAACATCCTATATATAGTTAAGAAGAGGTAGGTGAGAGAGTTTTGAGATAGTCTCAAAGTTAGTTCCCAGTGGAAAATTTATGGAGTTCATTAACCTTGGCTTAACCATACATACTTTTTGTCAACTTTGTGATGCAACCCCCCCTAGTTCCCCATAGGGATACATGACCTCTCAGTCAAGGATCTCCTATTCTTGACTCAAATGACCCTCTGGAACCTTAATGGTCCCCTTCTGAATCAACGGATGTGATCTCTTCGCGATTCTGGACTTCAGGGTTTTGAAATCTCAAACCCTGCTTTCTTCTGTACTTTAATATTTCAGAGTTGACGATCTGCAGACACCTGCCATTCTCAATTAACAGACCTACTTCCACTTCGGGTGTTTGAACTTTCAACTCAAATCAATGGTCATGTGACCTCCTTCTCGATCGATGGTCGATATCTCCTTCGGGTCTCCGAACTTCTGAGATCTCAAATCTCAAACTTATTTTTCCTAATGGATTTTATCCGAAGGCTATAATACATTGATGCATGTCCTCTTGATCTTACGATTGAGGATTACTTCGGGTCTTTACCCAAAGTCCACAAATTTGTGCCATGTCTCTCCTAGATCTGAAGGCTATGAATTACTTCGGGTCTTTACCCGCAACTCTCATATCTACGCCACATCTCCCTTGATCCGACGACCAAGAATTACTTCGGGTCTTTACCTGGAGCTCACAGATCTATGAAAACGTCCCTTCTAAACTCTGATGGCTCTAATTCACTTTGGGTGATCCAATGCCTGAGATTTACTTCGGATGATCTGACGACTCAGATTCACTTCGGTTGATCAGATGGTTGAGATTCACTTCATATTTCTGGAACTTTGGACTTCGGAAATCTCAACTTTCAAACCTTTCCTTCTCCTGAACTCACAGTATCTAACAGCTCAGGATCACCTTGGTGATCTGATGCTTGATCTTTACTTCGAGTGATATCATGGCTCAGATCTACTTCAAATGATCGGACGATTGGGATTCACTTCGGATTTTTGTCTCTTCAGAATTCGCAAATATCAAGTCTCAGCTGAATTTCCCGAAGCCACTGATCTGATGGCGCAAATTCATTTTGGCAATTCGATTCTTGAGATTTACTTCAGGTGAACTGATGGCTCAGATCTTCTTCGGCTGATCAAACGATTGAGGTTCTACTTTATATTTTCGGCTCTTTGGGCTTCGAAAATCTAAGTTCTCAAAGCTTGATGAGTTCTCTCTCCTGAGTGTGTGAAGCGCTAAGGCTCGTGCACCTTACTCTGATCAGACGGTTGTTGATACTTTACCCTGTGATCCAACGGCCATTGTCGCTCTTCCTCCTGAGCTTATGATTTCTTCCGACTTGGAAGATTTATCAGTGTTCAAAGGTTTCGAACCTTTTCTCCTCTTACGAGTCTGACTCTTGAATCTCGTCAACACTTATGAAAATTTGCATCCCTTCTAAACTTGATCCTTAAAGGATTTTGACCTCCCACACACTCCTTGTATTCAGGGATTTCGATAACTCAGTTCGAAGGATTTCTTGAAAATAAATTCTTCTCGAACTCCTGGCATTCCTCTACTTGATTCTTCAATGCTTGGTCACTCCTTGACGCTGTGCACTCCTTGCACCTAGTCTAAGTTTCCTCTACTCTCTCTCTGAACTCTTCTAAGTCAATCTGAGACTCAGTCGACGCACTCCTTGCATACGAGATGCACACCTTGCATACAAGTGTCAGAAAAGAAACAATTGAAACTTATTCAGTACTTCACCAGTTCACACATTCATTCATGAAATACATAAAAACATAATAATGAACACAAATACATAAACACGCTATGTGCAGGAAAAACTGCTTTTCTATTATCTTTATGTGTCTATACAGAATGTTTACAAAAACTAGACTGCAATAGAGTCCCAGTTCTCTCAAGATCTCTCCAAGAACTATTCTACCTCCTATCCTAACTCTATCATGAGTTATGGTTCTCAGACCTCTCTACAAAGATCTCTCCCCTCTTTACAAAAGAAGGCTCTACAAGCTTATCCTCTTCACCACCTTAGTGTCATCACTGTCTCAGTTAAGAAACCATACTCGGCTCATTACATAAATGAATATCCAGACCTGACTATGATCTAGACTTGCTTACAGTCAACCATTTAAGGAACCCTATCCACTACCTGTAAAAAGGTATGGCTTGGAATTTATCATCCTTACAACACAAAATCCATATAGGATCATATTTCGAATTTAAAAATGGGAGGGATAATGCCTCTCCCTCTCTAAAATGTGCATTGATATGCTGGAATGTTGGCGCATTTGTTGAGGTGGAGCGATGCTCTTGCATCACTTTGTCTACAAGTGATGTCGTACATCAGTACAAGTTTAAGAGTTAGGAATGTCTTATTATTATTTTGTCAGATTACCATTCTCGCTAGGTACAATGCCCCGTTGCCAGCAAGCATGTTCAATACTCTGACAAGTTTACCTAGTCATACCACAGGCTGGTACCCACTACTAGCAGACCTTTTCAGTATCCCAATGGGTTAGCCTCTTACACCCTCAAAGAATGGCCCTCCATATTTTAATATTTTTAGTATAAGATTGCTTTGTGCAAGAAGATGGGGGGAGAGCTATGAAAACAACTTTTTTATTTCTTTCAATTGGGATGGTATTTATGTTAGAGGATGACTTTTTGTTATATATTCCTTAGTGATTATCCTGATGTAAGGGGTACCTAAGAAGATGTATCCTATCTAAAGATATGATATAATTAAGCATTTTTAGTGTGGATTGGATGGTACCATTGGGAAATAACAAAAAGGTATCTTTAGGCTCAACTCACTTTCTTCTTTTTTTAAAGTTATTGTCATGTTTCCATGACTAACCGCTAATTAGACATCCTTGTTACTCTTTAATAAAGATACTTTACTCACTTACTCAGGGTTCTTGGGGAAACTATACAAATGACCTCTAATCTTGATGGTTACAGTATCACTTCATTATATAGTGGTGAAGTTTTTTGAGAGTAGATGTTATTTGAGATGCCTTGAGAAAAAATAATATGAAAATCTTTGCAAAAATATGGCTAATTACATCAAGTCATTATTCATTTGATTCTTAGCAAACAACAAGGTTCAAATATAGTAATATTTTGAAGAAACACCCTTCCTTTAAATCTCCTTGAAACTGTCTACTCCTGGTGAAATAAATACCTACAAAAATCTCTAGAATTGTTTGTCAAAAACCACACTCTAAAATATTAAAGAGTAATGAGATCAATGAGATCAAGTCACTGGAACATGTATCTCATAGTTATTTTATTAAAAGAAAATGTAAAATGAGGTTGCATTAGACTTTAAGCTAAACTAACAACATGCATCTTTTATTTATTATCCTACCCTACCTAAAAAGAAAGGAAATTTTTTATTCAAGAGTAAGAACTTTTCCAATGTAACCATGTTCGAAGCAAGATAAGAAACATACTCATACCCACATATAAAAAATTTACTGCAGTGATTACCTGGATATGAATAACCAACCAACCTACTTGTTTTGGCATCCGAAGGTGTTGAAGAAGAGAATAGTATTGTGGTTTGATGACCTCTTGAAACCAAATTTTAATGTAATCTTGATGTTCATCAACAATAATTTATATGCTCTCTGTCATCATGCTATGCAGATCCTCTTCTTCTGGATGATTCATTTCTAAAGTACATAAAGGATCTGTTGAGATGGATGTTGAGAACTCCTCAATCTCGAGTCTTAATAATTGCTCTCCACTGGATGTAGTCCATAACTTTTCAACTTCCTTTGCATTTTGGCAAGGAAAATCATTTTGTAGCTCATAGGACCTTGATTATTCTAATATTTCTGGAGAGGTAGACAAGTTCTTGGCTATTGTCAAGATGTGTTCTTCCTAAGAATAAGAGATCCCAGCTATTGCTAGGATTTGTGAGAGTTCTTCCAAACTAATGGTCACCTTCGAATTCATTTTCCTGGTGGTGGTAAGAAAACAAAGGTTGTGATGTTTGGTTCTGCAGAGGGCTCGAGTGGTCTTTCCTCCTGTCCCACTATTACTGATGCTTCAAATTTTTGGTCTATAGTGCTCCCTGCCTTAGTCTCTTAAGAGACTACTTTATCTCTTTAGGTTGATCTAGCTCTTGTTTTTCGGTATCGGCCTGAGGAGTTTATGAGTGGAATGTTCCTTCCCCCGAAAAGGTCGGAAGGAACCTTGGTTGAAGGTCTGATTTAGATTTAATGTATCTACCTTTTGGGTCCCTAGGTCTTCTCATGAAAGTAAATAAAAAGAAAAAGAAAAACTACCATTGGGTTTGGGGGAACCTGCTATAGAAGATGCATAGGTTCTCACCTCTTCTTAAAGTTCCCTCGCCACCAAACTAATGCTAAGGTTTAGAAATGATCTAATTCCTACCTTGATACAACTACCTGACAACGGTGCCAAAAATTATGGGTGTTCTATATGCACTAAAAAACCCTCGATTAAATTGTCAACCTGGGGTAAGTAAACTTAGAGTTGTAGCACTATATGTTCCAAGGAAGAAAGTCTAGAGGTAGTATAGTCTAACTAAGGAAATGGGCTATTTAAGGGCTAATCTACTTAAGAAAAGACTATTAATGATCAAACCCTATCAAGGAACTTAATATATTTATCCTAAGTAACTTTTGAACAATGGATCGATGGATAGTCCTAAGAAAGCAAATGACAACCCTACTTTAATAAAGTTAACTTAATCATTACAATAAGCAAAAACAAACTATCTATTTAATCTATTTAATAAGAAATAACAACAACAAACTAATCTAATTAATCTATTCAAATTCAATGAACAACAACAAGTAAGAAAATGAACAAGCAAGCAACTACCCTATTCAAACTAACCTATGGAAACATATGCAGCAAGTAAACTAATAAGCAATGAAATAACTAACCTATGAAAACTTCTACAGCAAGTAAACTAATCAAAATTACTCAACAAGTAACTAATCAAACTAATAAGCAAGTGAACTATATTCTTAAGTTAAACTTCATAATTACTTCTAATCTACGAAAGGAAATATTAACCTACTAAATTGAAAGCATCATAACAATAAAAGTAATCAACAACTACTCTTTAATCTACAATAACAAGAAAACTATTCTTTAATCTACCAAAGCAAGAGAACTATTCTCTAATCTACAAAAGCAAGAAAACTTCAAATATAGTGTTGATGGTTATGTCTTCAGTGTCTTATAATATCACGATGGAATTTGACAACTAATGATAACTCAAGAGGGATAAACTCAATATTAACTTCTAAACCAAAGTGAAAGGTATGAATTAGGCAATCTAATGAGAACTTGGCAATTATAGAAGAAACATCAACTACCCTGAAAATCCATGCGATTCCTCAATTCATGCATTAATCATCAACAATATGAAAACACTATTATATTTAATTCAATTGCATTCTATGCAAATGTAAGCGAATTCACACTACTAGAGATTTATAACTAAGAACTAAACTCAAAATCAAACTTCGAATTGAAATTGTAATCTAGATCTAGAATAGAAATTGCATAAAGTAAATTAAACTAATCCTATTTTAACAATTTAAATTGCAAATGGAAATATTCATAAAAAGATAATTCAAAGCCTATTTCTATTTCAGCATATGACAAGAGCAAACTAAATAGCAACTAAATAATCAAACTATCAATCAAAACTAAAATTAACATTTATCCATCCACTGAAACTTTGCCAAAGAAACTATTAACTCAATTACTATGTTTTAACTCTGTTTTAACTTATTGTATTTCAGCATACATAAATTCTAACTATCATCTAATTATACACAGGGGTTAGTGGCTTAAGCTTAAGCTTGTTTCCTATTTAATTAAAGAGACATGGAATATTAACACTATCCTTCATAATCAATCTGCAACAAGAAACTGAAACAATTAAACTATAAACAACAATTACACAGTAAGTAAAATGATAAAAACACATGTATAGGAAATAAAAGAAATGATAATTGCACTACGTGAATTCACAATCTAATTAACTAAATATTCACCCAGACCACTGGTGGGCCCCCCAAAAGGTCGTGACTACTCCTCAATGGTGAATCACGAGCTCAAGCAACACAATTTCAACATTTAAATTAAAAATATAGTTTTACACAAGTTTATGAAAATGTCTTGAAACAACAAAAACAATGCTAGATTCTAAACTTAACAATCCCTAGCTTATCTATTTGTCTAACCATTGTTGTGGTATTTATAGAGGTTACAAGCTGAGAGGTCGACCACTAGAAGGGTTGACCTCCTCTAAAAACAGTAAATTACACTTAATGCGTTTTAACTATCGATGGCTTCTAGAAACTAAGCGAGCCAATAAACTCCCAGTATAACAACCCAATCCAAGTTTTCAAAATCTCAGTAGTTGGAGGCCATAAGAACAAGAAAAACCCATGTCTCTGATTTTCCCATCACTAGACGCCGATATGATAATCTCCAACTCGCCCACGGTTTTAGTGCAGGATGGAGTGTTGGATGGATTACTGGATGTCGAATTGAAAACCACAAACCACTCTCAATCCATTCATAATTTCAGGAAAAGGCCCATTGTGGACCTAATTGGGAATATTACGCACAAAACCCATATGCCGGATTTTTCATAATCAACTTCATGCTCCCACAAATTAAGATTTAAGTTAGCTGCCTGTAATAGTGCCGGATGAAGTACCGGACGAGCTACTGGATGGGAAAACACCATGCAATTTCACCTTGTGACACATAGATCGTGCATTAGCTCCTTAGAATCATTAAATCATGTTGAATTATATTTGAAACCATCACAAAACTCAAATTATACATACCTGGTATAAGTTATGGAGATTTGATATAAGAATCCTTTAAAAACTTCTTCAAAATAGTAAAATACACATATAATATCGATCAAAAAGGATCTAATAATCATCATTAATTTAACCATATCACAATCCCAATAGCAAGCTCAAGCTTGACATTTTCATAAGAATACATGGGATACAGTGGAGAAAGTCACGTACATACGCGAGTTGGCCTATAGATAGGTCACATACATACGTGAGTTGTTTGTGTAACAAGTCGTGTATATGTGCTAAAATCTTGGTAAAGAAAGCTATGTAGATGAGAGCAACATGATTTGATAATATAACTCTATTTTGCAAAGTCTTACATTGTTTGTTTCATGTTTTTATGATTATATGGTTCCATAATGTATGTATGATAATGACATATGGTTGAGTGTTGAAGCATATGCTTGATACCTATCCTAGATGCATGATACTAACTCTAGAGTATGGATTGAGGCTTTTTCTATTGAGGAACAATGTTGGTTATGAAAATGAAGTTATGGTACTTTGGTTATGAGATATATCATGATGATGTGATATATCATTGATCTATTGAGGCACACTTCTGGTACATTTTTGGAGATACTATTTGATGCTTAGTATTTTCTTTAGTGAATGGAGGTTGAGGCAGATCTATTATGGTACATGGCTGGTACATATGCGAGCTCCATTGATATATATTATGATGTATTTGTTGAATGTTTTTGGTGCATGCATTTGGCATGTGGTTGAGCTACATATTGGGACATGTAGTTGATGAGGTGATTATGTTGTACATCATTGATGAGTCATAGCTTGATCTATAGTTGATGCATGATTGGTACATACTTGGTACATTAGGTAAGGCATACATATATGGGAACACATCTTGACTGTGGTTCATCTTGTTGAAGTTTGGCGCATGATTGATGAACTTGTAGAGGGTAGATGATTGTGGGTGATGGTACTTGGTTAAAGTACATCATTGGTATTACTTGTTTAGAATATACTTTGATACATGATGTATGGGATAGTTGAGACACTTGTTGTGGCGCTTGGTTGGTACATTATTTGATGTTTGATGATAGAGATACATATCTTGACACATGGTTTGTGGAACTTGGTTTATGATAGAGGAATATCATGTGTGATATGACACTTGGTTGAGGCACATGGTTGGCATGTTGGCGATGTTATCGGTACATTGATAGAGACACTTGTTGATGATCCTGATATGTACTTGGTACACAGTTTGCACATGTTATTGACATATGGTTGATATAGTCCATTGATGATATCTTATGATATATTGTATGGAATTGATGTACATGGTTGATGTACATGAGTGTTGTGAATGGTTGGCACACAATATGGAATAGGATGTACATGGTTTGTGTTTTGTTCATGATTCTATATTCACTATTGACATATCTTTTTGCTTCATAAAGTATGGCATGGCATGCATCTGATGCATGGATAGGTCCAAGGATCATCATAGGAAGAACGGATCATTCTTGAGCAGTTGATCCATGTTTCGATTGAGCAGTAGCATTTGTAGCAAACAAAGATTATAGTAGGAGCATGTTGTTCATCTTGCAGAGAAGATATGGGGAGGCATACCCACAAGGGGATTCATTCTTATTCTCATGATTCCAGGAGGAGAGATTCATCATATGCAGGATATAGAGATATATTCTTGGAGAGTTAGATGCATGGAGAAACAACACCGAGGCATCTTTCCAAGGGGAACGATGGTCATAGAGGAAGAATGAACGATATGTCTTCAGTATTACATTAGAGTGATATAACTTGTTCAAAAAAGGAGAGATTATTCAGAGGAATCTCAAAGGCATCCAGATAGGGGGAGAATCCCCAAGGAGAGTTTAGGTAGGGGGAGCAACCCCAAGGATAGAACTACCCTTTTCCATTGATGTCAGAGGGGGAGAGATAGTCACATTGATGTGATTGAGATGACTATTGATGAAGAGAAATGTCATGTCTACATGTTTCCATCAATGACTGGTGTTGACATCAATGTTGGTATTTCCATCAATTCCAAAGAGGGATATTGTTGCATTATGTTGTCATTAATGTCAAAGAGTTGATGTCTTGTCATAGTATCATCGATGTATTGATTGATGGCTTATGTTTTCATAGATGTAATTGATGTCAAGTGGTGTCATAATGATGTATTGGCATGGATTTATGTATATACGAGATGATGTAAAGGTTGGTCATTGTTGTCTTGTCATGGATAATAGGAAGTACCAAATGGATGAAATCCAAAGTGGTCCCCTTATGGTGAAATCCCTCATGGGAAGACACTTTGTGAAGTCTAAATGATTAAGTGGTTGAGTCATCCTAGATGTGTGGTTAAGGATCCCAATGATTGATTGTGTAATATTGTATTGAAGATCCATGAATTTGTAAGTGGGACTAATCTAGATGGATAGTGCTTGTCATGTCATTTCTGGTGATATGTGGAACATCACATAACTCATCACAGTTAGAGAGTTATGACCTTGTGAAGTTGGAGAACCCTCATGTGTTGTCTAGAAGCCCCTAGAAGTTCAAAGAAGTCAAATTATTCTAAAATCTCCTAGAAGATGTTGACAAGTCAAAGTGGTTAGTCATGGTTTAAGTGGTTGCAACAAGAAAACAATTAAAAATAAATTAGTTGCAATTAGATGTGGAGAAGTTACTATTTATGGAGAAAGTGGGTTAGAAGTGGACAAGAGGTCAGAAGTGGGCTAGCCCCTAAAAGAAGGAAGTAGGTTAGAGTTGGTTAGATGAGGAAGCTACTTGGAGAAGTATAAATAAGAGAGAAAGGATCTCTTATGAGTATGATATTTGAGCATATTGAATATCGAATTGTGAAAGGTTATTTGGGTAGGTATTATTGATAGAGAAAAATCATGGCAGAAAAATCACGGAATAAAAAGTGCGGCAGAAAAATCACGACAGAAAAAGTGTGGAAGAAAAAGTGTGACGGAAAAAGCATGGCGGAAAAAGCTCGACAGAAGAATCATGGCAACAGAACCACGGCAGCAGAATCGCGACAACTTATGTTATTTGGTTTATGGAGATTATGGTGTATTTCTAGATGTATATTGTTGGTTATCTTGGTGATATTGTTGAGAGTTGTCTTGGTGATTGATCTTGGTGAGTAAATCTGATTTGGATGATGAGATTGATGTGACAGGTTTTGTGGTGCATAGGTAATGCACTTGTGTTGTTATAGAATGTTGGTACAATTTGACAGATTTATTTATGTCTAAAATATGGGTATTGTACTTGAGGGTTTGATTCCTCTTCTCAGTTGGTGTTGATATTTGTAGGTTGAGTCTTGAATTGAGAGTTGGGGCTCTTGTGGAGTTGTTTCTTTATTCAGTTGTTGCTGAAAAAACCCCCAAGGATTGTAGTCTGTAATATAAAATAAAATTGTACATATATCTTGTGTTCTTTGTATTCTTCATGATGATGGTTTATTTATGATGTTTGTTGTTGGGATATGATTATATACAACTTTTTATAAATGAAAGTAATGGATGATGAGTAAATAGTGATTGCTAACTAAGGTGTTTTGTAAAGGAGTAAAAATATCCCTACACTGATTCACCTTGCCTCTCAGTGTTGTTGATGTGTCCAACATTTGGTAACAGAGAAGGCCTTCACTATAAGCCTTAACAAGCTTGGAGGAGATCCATGGACACACAAATGGATGATGAAGTTCCAATCTTTGATGAGAAGAATTATTCAGCATGGAGAATAGAAATGAAAGGGTATTTGAAAGAAAAAGGAGCAGGTGTTTGGAAAGAATCTATTGGTGGACCAGTTCCCATGAGCAATAAGTCAAAGTTTGCAGCTCAAAAGGAATAAAATAAGAATGATTCATTGGCTCTCAAGACCATTTTAAATGGACTCTCAAGTTTTTTCAAATAAATCATGGGACAATGTACTTCCGCCAAGGATTTATGGTTGAAGCTAGAGAAGACATATTAAGTCAAAAAGGAAGACACTAAAGACCATTCCATCAATAAAAATGAAGGCAAAGACTCTCCAAAATCCCCTAATTGCAATAATTCTAAGTGTGATGATGTTGAATGTTTCTCTACAAGTGAAGAAGAAAATCTATAAGTAGAATCTACAAGTGATGGTGTAGAATCAGTTGAAAGTTATCCTATATATGAAGAGGAAGATGTGTTGAATATTAAAGATAAAGTTTTATCTGAGTTAGATTATGTTAGCAGTGAAATAGGACATTACTCAATTGCTTTTGAGTATCTTGAAAAATGCACCAAGGAAGTCTTGGAAAATTACCCAAGATATACCATGGCACTAAAGCAAATGCTCAAATAACAAGAAGAAAGTAAAAAGATTCAAATAGAAGAAAAAGAAGAAGATATCAAAAGACTAAAGAATGAAATAGAAGAAAATAAGAAGGTATATGATGAGCTTAGCAAAAGTCTTGAAGTTAATGTCAATATTAAGACCAAAATTGAAGAATCCAAAAGAATAGAGGAACTATTGAAGAATCAAGTAAATGAAAAAGAAGAGTTATGCCATAAGTTGGAAGTTGAATGTTGATATTAGAAAGAAAGTAGAGAAGTCAAACACTCACATCAAGTTCATGAACAGCTCAACAATCTTGGATGAGATCCTAGATAGCCAAATATCTCCAAATGATAAATCAGGTCTTGGATACAACAAGGAAGTTATACATCTTGAAGCTAGCACTTCTAAGAAGCATGAGGTAAGTCCTTCATTCTCAAAAAGTGGAAGTAATGTTGCAAGTCAACCATCAACACAAAGCAAGGAAAAGTTCAAAAGAACAAATCAAGGAAGACATCAAGAAGCCATATTTACACCTCAAAGCAAATTCAGAAGAGAGACACCTTCAAGATAGACACCAAAGAAAAGGTATGAAAATATTTTCCATGGTCACTGCTACTCATGTAATGAATATGGTCACAAAGGTTTGGATTGAAGACATTATGCAAGAAAAGATAATGGAAGGTTTCATAACACCCTAAGGTGTTGGATATATAATCAAGTGGGACACATTGTTTCTCATTGTCACACCATGAGATGCTACGTTTGTAGTGGGTTTGGCCACAAATCCCAGGATTGTTGGAACACAAGAACACAATCCATGAGGAGTGCTTCATATAACATGAAAAGAAGAACACATGACTCTAGGAAGGAAGACAATGTTGAAAATATGGAATGTTAGAGCTCAAGTTCTAAGAAGTTGGGACACCTTTAGAAGTGGGTGAAGAAGATTGAACAACCATAACAACAAGGCAGCCATGAGGCAAGCTCAAGCCTAAAATTTTCAAAAGCATACATGAGCTACTGTGGAGAAAGTCATGTACATACGCGAGCTGACCTATAAATAGGTCGCGTACATACGCGAGTTGTCTGTGTAACATGTCGCATATCTGTGGTAAAATCCTCGTAAAGAAGGCTATGCAAATGAGAGAAACATGATTTGATAATATAACTCTCTTTTGCGGGGTTTGACATGGTTTTTTGGAAATGTTCATGACTATATGGTTGCATTATGTATGTATTGTAATGACATATGGTTGAGTGTTGAAGCATATGCTTGATCCCTATCCTGGATGCATGATACTAACTGTAGATTATGGATTGAGGATTTTTCTGTTGAGGAACAATGTTGGTTATGAAAGTGTAGCTATATCACTTTGGTTATGATATATATCATGATGATGTGATATATCATTGATATATTGAGGCACACTTCTGGTACATGTTTAGAGATACTATTGGATGCTTAGTATTTTCTTTAGTGAATGGTGGTTGAGGTAGATCGTTATGTCACATGGTTGGTACATATGTGAGCTCCATTGATATATCTTATGATGTATTTGTTGGATTTTTTTGGTGCATGCATTTGGCATATGGTTGAGCTACATATTGGGACATGTAGTTGATGAGGCGATTATGTTGTACATCATTGATGAGTCATAGATTGATATATATTTGATGCATGATTGGTACATTGGTATTGTAACACCCTGTTTCCCCCAGTTTGTAAATATAACTATATTGGCCAAGAGACTATGGAAAAATCGATATGTGTGAATGTTTGATTTGATGGCCCTTAATATAAAATGTCAACAAATGTAAATTCTGATATTTACTAGAAAATGGATAAGTGTTGCATTATTGCTAGAAGGGGGGTGTACTAAAAGAAACCATGAATGTTATGAAAGAGATGGTGAAGGGGACTAGGAATGGTTGCATTAACCTACACCAAACTAGTAACTTATTGGATTTAATTGATCAGGACCAAAACATCCCTCTAACCCAGAAATGAAGTACAGTTAGGCTGGTAGGTGGGAAGACCTCCTCAAGAATTAATGAGGGGATGGGGAAGAGCACGCATCTGTAAGGCTTTCAGACCTGACCACTGACTGGGAGTTCGAGACACACGCAACCTTTCTGAAAGAGGAAAGAAAGGAAGGTGTGGCAGGAAGAGGAAGACCTGCAAATAGTGTAGAGACGAGAGGTTAAGCTCTTGGGTTCAAGGAAGAACTGAGGAATGAGTGTTCTAGTTGCAAGGAAAATGGATAGCAAGGTTATGATACAATCGGATAAACGAGGTTGGTCATCCTTGCTTGGTATTGTGTAAATTGTTGCCAAGATATTGCGGGAGGAGGAGATCAACCTCTGTCCCTACTATCACTGAGTCAGAAGAAAGGATTTTATTATAGAGCATCGTGGTCTAGCTCGGGGGTGGCTAGTCATAAATCTGTTAGGAATGACTGAGCCTATGGTTGGGTGGAAATGGGCACTCCTTTCAGCAGTCGCTTCATGTTATCTAGTTTTGATAAGTATTTTCCTTGCTTTATGTATTGAATTGGGATAATGGATGAATTTTTGGATTTATACCTATGTGTATTTATAAATGGATTCTGCATCTAATGGTTATGATATGTGTATTCCTTCATCTCTTTGTGAAATTACACTTCTGCCTGATAGTCGGTATGCTCATCTTAGCTCTTGAGGCTTCCTGGGGAATAAGCTTGTAAGAGGGTCAATATAGGATATATCGTGTCAACCTGAACCTGTCTGACTGAAGAGGATACCTCTTACAGACCCCTTGTCATGCGACCAGGATTCCAGGCCCAAAATCCTTAACCATTTTATGACAAAGCTCAAGAATAATAGTGAAGTTCAAGACTTGAAAGAGGAGGTCTCTTCGTTTTGAAGACGAGAGGATGAGATCTGTTCAAGAGAACCCATATGACCAATACCTAGGAACCTTTGGATAAGCCTATGGAACATAAGTCCTCCTGGGTTCGGAGCTCCGAAAGTCCAGGACTTCAAACTATGACTGACCTTACCAGCCTTATACTGGTCAAAGTTAATCAGGAGACTTAGTTTCGCGTAAGGTTGATCGACATTAGGTGGTTCCCCATGGGTTAGATGGACCTCTTACCAGCTAAACTGGGATCCAAAACCCTGAAGGTTGAAGACGCAAAGGGCCGAGAGTCATAGATCAAGGGACCCTTCGGGTTCTTTCCCAGTCATCAACTTACCAGGTACGCGTGGCGCTAGTCTCTTTAGTTCGGAGGTCGGGCATTTCGGGAGATAAGAGGAGGTTGCATCGCAACACTCCCAAATGTCAAATCCTCAAGGTAACCAGAGTCGTAGATCTATAAATATATGTGGTCAGATATCGACTGTGAGATCTAGGGAATGTTAGAATGCTATCAGTCCAGGGTGACGTGGTGTAGTGACATCACCTAGGGTGACGTGGACCCCAAGCTTGACGTGCATCGTGTAACTCCGACCCCTCCTATGTGTCGGTTCTTGATACGTGTCCTCCTAGCCAACGTGGTTGGTGAAATGACTAGGACTCTAGGAGTCTAGGACTTCGTGACTCTAGAGGATCTAGGATGTAGTATAGTAGAGAGACTGAACGGTCTGAATGTTATTGGGATAATTGTTAAGTGTGGACACAAATCATGTTAAGCCCTAATATTGTCTCATTACCCCTTAATTGGGGCATATTATATTAGTAATTTTATTTTATTTATGGTGGCTTTAGGCCATTAGTTGTAATTATACCTCCTAGTCTCCTATATATACCAAGGAGACATTTTCATTTTGAATCATCTTGTACTTGAACATTTAAGTGGGGTAAAAGGAGGTTGCCCCCTCGAAGAGGCTTATTATATGAAATTATCTCTTTTTCAAGGCATTGATTACTTTTTCTGAGGTTTTTCTATGCTATATTGATGTTTGGTTCCTAACATATGGTATCAGAGCTCAAGGTCTTGGGGTTTCGTTGCTACATCTGACACACATTGGAATTTTCGCTATAAATGTTTTTTTACAACGTTTCAGAAGGAACGGCTTGGAGTATATTTAGTAGATGTATCAAGGTACGTTGGGCTCAAAATGAAACTCCTGATGCCTTATACTTTCGGAGATATAGCCTGTACAAGATAGGGTTCTGGAATCATCCTGAATTGAGTCATTGCGGAATTTTTTCTATAAAAACGTTTCTGTAACGTTTCAAACCCTGAACTCTAGAAGATATTTACATAAATTAGAAAGGTATCTATGGTCAAAATTTCAGCTTCTGGCTCATCTTAAATTTGTATATACACCTTTTGTAAGATAGGGTATCTGACTAGTCTTATTGACTAGGCTCAAGAAGGTGTTCCAGGTAAAACAATCATAACTTCTTCCTAGAGTATCCAAATTGAGTGGGACTGGTTTCATTGGATTGTGGATAGACTCTAGTATTTCTGGTAGGAGTTTCATAATTTTATATCAATTATTTTGGGCAGGGAACACTATACAAGTGAGATCTCATGGAAAGGCCAAAAATCGGCAAGTTGTGGGGAAGTTACCATAAATTCCACTTGGCACATCCAATTTTGATCAGACCTGTGGCATTATAGAGAAAAAATAACATAGAACTACATAAAAGAAATTTTCATACCCAAAAGGGCCGAAACTTGGGAGACACAACAGAAGAAATATTGTCTAGAAAAACCACCTCAAAATCAAGGTTCAAAAGTGATACTTGGCCAACATGCCACCGAAAAAGGAAAATTCTACACCAACTAAGCCTCTAGAAAATCCTACTTGGACTCTTGATGAAGGTGAAGAAATGCGTAGGGACATAAATGATTTGCAAAAGAAGATAGTAACAAAAGATGAACTACAAGAGATGATGGATTCAATGGAAGCTAAGT
>ML777106.1:75459-120037 GCA_009831015.1 Picea engelmannii | reverse complement strand
TTCATTTTGAATCATCTTGTACTTGAACATTTAAGTGGGGTAAAAGGAGGTTTCCCCCTCGAAGAGGCTTATTATCTAAAATTATCTCTTTTTCAAGGCGTTGATTACTTTTTCTGAGGTTTTTCTATGCTATATTGATGTTTGGTTCCTAACAAATCAATCCCCCTAGCTTCACTACGAAACTAGAACAAAACAAGACAGTACACTACTCTTTCCTTATATTTCAATTATCAAATGAGAAATGGAACTAGAACATACCTTTTAAATATCGAAGATCTGAATTCGCCAATGCAATCCAAGCTCCGTCATGAGGCTTATGGAGAAATATCTGCAAATAAACACAAGTCAACGAAGACAAGAACAACATAGTATATTTGATATGAAACTCCGTACGTGATCAAGGAATCATACAATATGGACAAATAACATTCATATAGGAAAGAAAAGTATATTTGTATTAAATAATGTGAAAGAAAGATACAACTAGATGCCTTGATGTTGTCAAGTTCTTTCCAACAGTTCCTTTCTTCCCACACACTTCTAATCCATGGATTCTGAGACTGTAGAACTGATAGCTACTCACAATATATCTTGACAAAGCAAATCTCAAAGCCAACATAGGCCCAAAAACTCCAAACTACAAAAATTACTCAAACCCAATCAAGCTCAATCTACAAGCTAAACTTCCCAAGATAACTTTCTCCATGAGAGCTCCTCTCCTTTTATAAGCTGAAGAGGATAAGGTGAGGAGGTTAGAATGATCCCACTAAATCATGAAAGCGAGTAAGATCCAAATAGTTCGTAGGCCACCTCACCATAGAAGCTTCTCCTTCTAGTAGCATCGAGAAAATGCTTGTTTTCCCACGTACGAAGATCACCACACCCTAAGTATAGTGTCGCCTATGACGACGTTGCAACCTATATTTAGAGAAGGGTGTGACAATCAGGCATCATCGCACCCTATATATAGTGCATCCTGTGGCGATATTCCTTAATAGGGTTTTCACAAAGGAAAATACAACTTCTTCTCTCAGGAAAAGTTCTTCTCTCTTCTTTCTTTAGGAACTCAAACCACTAACCTCTATGAAGGCAAAATATAGGTTTACATTATTAACAGTCATAAGGGTGATGAAAATAATGTGTAACACCGAAGACTAGAGCCATTTGGTGAGATTACGGGACTTCGAAAGTTCAGAACTCCGGGTGGTCTCATGCGTAGATAGTAAAGAGGCGTGAAGTGCCAAAACGTCGAGTTCCTCCACAGCTGACATAGGAGAAAGGGAGTAAATCCAGTCATGGGATCGGGCTATGGATGGTCTTCCACCATGGAGGAAGTAACTTGGAAATATCATGTCTGAGGTGGATCCACATGAATTCCATGTGGCGCTCAACCAATGAATGCCTGAAGAACTTCGGAGAGATATATCCATCGGTTCTGGGCTTGGTTTTGAGCATGGAAACCGTGGTCAGAGAACTCTGGGTGAGCAGAGTGTGGTAGAGACCCAAAATTAAGGATTTGATCACTTAAGGAGAATGAAATTTTGAGGCCCCATCCCTAGGAAATCCACTCAGGGGTCGTGTTTGTTGCAGGTACATTGGGTAAGGCATACATATATGGGAACACATCGTGACTGTGGTTCATCTTGTTGAAGTTATGTGCATGATTGATGCACTTGTAGAGGGTAGATGATTGTGGGTGATGGCACTTGGTTAAAGTACATCATTGGAATTACTTGTTTAGCATATACTTCGATACATGATGTATGGGAAAGTTGAGACACTTGTTGTGGTACTTGGTTGGTACATTATTTGATGCTTGATGCTTGAGATACATATCTTGATACATGGTTTTTGGAACTTGTTTTATGATAGAGGCATATCATGTGTGATATGACACTTGGTTGAGGCACATGGTTGGCATGTTGACGATGTTATTGCTACATTGATAGAGGAACTTGTTGTTTATCCTGATATATGCTTGGTACATAGTTGGCACATGTTATTGACATATGGTCGATACACTCCATTGAAGATATATTATCATAAATTGTATGGTATTGGTGTACATGGTTGATGTACATGAGTGTTATGCATGGTTGGCACACAGTATGGCATAGGATGTACATGGTTAATGTTTTGTTCATGATTCTCTATTCACTGTTGACATATCTTTTTTCTTCATAAAGTATGCCATGGCACGATTCTGATGCATGGACAGGTCCAAGGATCGTCATATGAAGAGAAGATCATTCTTGAGTAGTTGATCCATGTTTCGGTTGAGTAGTAGAATTTGCAGCAAAAGCATATTGCATTAGCAACATATTGTTCATCTTGCAGAGAATATAGGAGGATATATACCTACAGGGGGATTCATTCTTCTTCCCATGATTCGAGGAGTAGAGATTCATCATATGCAAGATAGAGAGATCGATTCTTGGAGAGAGATCACAGAGGCATGTTTCCAAGGGGAACGATGGTCATAGGGGGAGCATGAGCGATATGTATTTAGCATTACATCATGTTGATATCGCTTGTTCAAAAGGGGATAGATTATTCATGGGAAGCTCAAAGGCATCCAGATAGGGGGATCAGCCCCAAGGAGAGTTCAAGAAGAGGGAGCATCCCCAAGGAGATAACTACCCTTTTCCATTGATGTCAAAGGGGAGGGATAGTCACATTGATGTTCTTGAGATGACTATTCATGGAGAGAAATGTCATGTATACATTTTTCCATAAATGATTGGTGTTGACATCAATGTTGGTATTGCCATCAATACCAAAGGGGGATATTGTTGCATTATGTTGTCATTGATGTCAAATATTTGATGTCTCGTCATAATACCATTGATGTATTGATTGATGGCATATGTTGTCATAGATGTTATTGATGTCAATTAGTGTCATAATGATGTATTGTCATGTGTTTATGTATAGACGGGATGATGTAAATGTTGGTTATTGTTGTCTTGTCATAGCTGATAAGAACTACCAAATGGATGAAATCCAAAGTGGTCCCCTTATGGTGAAATACCTCACAGGAAGACGCTTTGTGAAGTCCAAATGGTTAAGTGGTTGAGTCATCCTAGATGTGTGGTTAAGGATCCTAATGATTGATTTTGTAATATTGTAATGAATATCCATGAATTTGTAAGTCAGACTAATCTAGATGGATATTGTTCATTGTGCCATTTCTGGTGATATGTGGAATGTCACATAACTCCTTACGGTTAAAGAGTTATGACCTTGTGAAGTTGGAGAACCCTCATGTGTTGTCTAGAAGCCCCTAGAAGGTCAAGGAAGTCAAATTATTCTAGAAGCTCCTAGAAGATGTTGAGAAGTCAAAGTGGTTAGTCATGGGTTAAGTGGTTGCAACAAGAAAACAATCAAAAATAAATTAGCTGCAATTAGATGTGGATAAATTACTATTTATGGAGAAAGTGGGTTAGAAGTGGACAAAGTGGGTTAGAAGTGGATAAGAGGTCAAAAGTGGGTTAGCCCCTAAAAGAGGGAAGTTGGTTAGAATTGGTTAAGTGAGGAAGCTACTTGAAGAAGTATAAATAAGAGAGCAAGGGTCTCTTATGAGTATGATCTTTGAGAATATTGAATATCCAAATGTGAAAGGTTATTTGGGAAGGTATTATTGATAGAGAAAATTCGCAGTAGAAAAAGTGTCAGAGAAAGTGCATCAGAGAAAGTGCATCAGAGAAATTGCAGCAGAAAAAATGTGGTAGAAAAAATGTGGTAGAAAAAGTGTGGCAGAAAAGTGCGGCAGAAAAATCACACCAGAAAAAGTGCGGCATAAAACCGCAGTAGAAAAAGTGTGGAAAAAAAATAGCAACAGATAAATTGTGATAGAAAATGCGTGGTAGAAGAATCATGGCAGCAGAATTGCGGTAGCAGAACCGCGACAGCAAAATCGCGGCAACAAAATCGTGGAAACTTATGGTATTTGGTTTATGGAGAGTATGGTGTATTTCTAGAGGTATCTTGTTGGTTATATTGGTGATATTGTTGAGAGTTATCTTGGTGATGGATCTTGGTGAGTAAATCCGATTTGGATGATGAGATTGATGTGACAGGTTGTGTGGTGCATAGGTAATGCACTTGTGTTGTTATAGAATGTTGGTACATTTTGACATATTTCTTTATGTCTAGAAGCTGGGTCTTGTACTTGAGGGTTGAATTCCTCTTCTCAGTTGGTGTCGAGATTTGCAGTTTGAGTCTTGCATATAGAGTTGGTTCTCTTGTGGAGTTATTTCTCTATCCAGTTGTTGCTGAAAAATCCCCCAAGGATTGTAGTCCATAATATAAAAGAAAATCGTACATACATCTTGTGTTCATTGTATTCTTCGGGATGATAGTTTATTGATGATGTTTGTTGTTGAGATATGATTACATAAAACTTGTTATAAATGAAAGTAATGGATGATGAGTAAATGATGATTACTAACAAAAGTGTTTTGTAAAGGAGTAAAAATATCCCTACACTTATTCACCCCCTCTTAGTGTGATCAATGTGTCCAACAAGCATAATACATTATAATGCCCAAATGCATTATTTAATTGGATGGATTGGGTGTGATGTGTAAAAATAACATAAAATAGGCTAGTTAATATCAAGATTATTTAACACAATTCAAGTGCATGTAAGGATGACTAATCCAAAATGGCATAGGATGTATTACATGCAACCATTCCTATGGAAGGGGAAAATATCATCAACAATATAGGAAACTAAAGGAAGAATATGATGAAATAATAAAAAATAGGAAGGAAAAACTAAAAAAAATGAGGGAAGAAAAATGGCATGAGCCCGGGACAACATAAGGTTGTCATATCAAGGAACATTAGTGAGAAGACACAAAGTTAAGAAAGAGTGAACAAATTTATTTATTTATGAACCCATAACAAATAGGAACACTCTCGTAAAAAAATTCTAAGAACTTGAGGAACAAGCAACGAACCTATGGAACTAGGTACCATAGATTCAAAAGACATCAAGATGATAGCGTATACACGACACGTGCATAAGCTAATTGAAATGTCCATACATTTACAAGAGGAAACATATAATTCAAAAGATATTCTTGTGGTGAATGGGGAAATGTGACAAATAATTTCATTTTTAGCATCCCGAGAGTCATGGTATCCTTGAAATGCAGACCAAGTAATCATGATAATAAACAATTATTATTAATGAAATAACTATACGAAAGGATATACAAAAGGATATAGATGGAGAGTTAATTTAAATCAACTAGAGTAAGATGGAAGGATACCCTAGACAATAATGTGATACAAAAGACAATATGGATTTTGAACCATAGAAATAATGTTATGAGGAAGCCATCCTTGTTATCATGGATCAAAAAAGGAAGGACAAGGACTAATATGAAATAAGACATAGTGGCAAAATGATACAAGACTTGATAAAATAGTTGAAGAAGTTAGCAATGAATAAGAAATGTCTAAGGAAAATTGATGAATTCCTCAAATGTATCCTAAACACCAATGAGACCACAAAATTATCCATAAATAATTATATTTTTTATAAAAATATAATTATATGAAAATTTAATATATTTATATTTTTCTTAAATAATTATGAATGCATGTAATAGTAATGGGAAAAGAAATCCAAAACATAGTAGTTGATAAAAGAGTAGAAATGGACCCCATTTATTTGGTATTTTAAAAAGAACTTAACAAATCACCACTGAAACAAATTAGGATCATGATATAGGTGGTAAGAAATGTAGGATGGAAAAAATACAAATTGATGCATATGCCATAAAGACATGGGATACATATGAGATATTGAAATTACCAAAGAATAATATAAAGTATTAGTTGGGAGACCATGTATCTATTCCATGAAGGGCATGATCTCCATAAAGGAAGCTTTCATATTCTGAAAAAATGAAAAGAATGGTTATAATACCGTAAGACAGACAAATATAGTAGAGGAATAAATAGAGGAACCAAATACTAATGAACATGACATACTAAACATGGAAGTACATTCAGGGGAAGAATCCAATAAATCTCCATAATAATGGGCACAAGGAAAACAAGAATTCTACCCAGGATATGTTAAGAACATATTCAAAATTGAAACAATGGAATAAATAAAAAAATATGAACATGGGGAGAATACAACTAAGATTATAAAAAAAAGTTAGGAAAGAAGAAGAGATTATTATCTAATGAAGAAATAATATAGAAGTTTGTTAACATGATTGGAACAAGACCCCTTCCAATGGTGCTTGACACTTTTTCATCACAACCTATGGTGACATGGATCAACTAAGAACACTCTTTCTGTAAAAGTTTCAAAAAATGAAGGGAATAAATGTTGTAGTTATTATGGGGAAATGAAATTACATCGCATAAGATGCTTCATCCACAACAAATAGAAGTAGATATATAAATATAAGACTCCTAATTAAATATAAGTATATATCCTACATGGATTAATTGGATTAATCCATGTAGGATACACATACAACTGGTATTGTGACTAATAAAAGATAAGGGGACCAAAAAATGGAATATTTTTGAAAAATTACATGAAGAAATATTTAAAAAACGATTAATGGATGAAAACCCCACCATCATGCCATATTAACAAAGATTCACCAACTTCCAAGAGAATTTAATCCACGATGGAATGAATAGATGCATGCCATATTAACAAAGATCCACCAACTTCCAAGAGAATTGTGTTGGGTATGTGTTATATTATTTGCATGTGTATGTGTGGGCGCGTTAGATTTGACAACTGCGTCTGACGATCCCTCTAGTAGTGATCTTTGTGTCATGTGCATTGGGTGCTTCCTAGGGGGGTCCCAGGGGGGTCAGGTATGTTATTATAACCCTAAATTGCACCACACATGCTTACCTGGCATCAGGCCAACTCATATCCCTTTCTTGCCAAAACTCTGTTGAACAACTCTTTGAAAATCCTCTTGTGTCAAGGCCCACGCACCCTAACCCATTATTGCACGTGTGTGCACGCTGGCTAACTCACAATAGCCCGCGTGTACCTAACAAAGCACGAAAAAAGGAAATTTGTCGACGGGACAAAAAGCTATGGGTCAGTTAACTGAAACTCCCGGCCATGCATGGACGAGGGTTCATCCAAAACCCTAGCTCCTTCTAGCCTATAAAAGAAGGGGTAGGGGTACCATTTGGAAGGGGAAAAAATATAGCGAAGAAACTCTGCCCATTTACGTAATCCATTGTCCCAACCCTTTAGCCTTTCCTCATGCCAAAGGAGATTTAACGCAAAGCAGTTGAAGGACAGAAGAATAGGAGCCCAGGATCAGGTTCAATGAGCGGTGGCATGTCTCAGCTTTTTTGTAAGTTGATTCACTTTCAGTAATAAAAGAATACTTTTCCCTTCCCAATGCATGAATTGTCTATGGTTTGATTGATTTATGCTTGATTTCTAACCCTTGAGTATAGAAGTAGCATGCATGCATAGTTGGTATTTGTCTTGATTGTAGGTCATCTATGGAAGGAGCAGCGCAAGCAAGTAATCGAAGAGCAACGGAGGATCTACATTGAACGTCGGTAATAAGGTTGGTGGTCATTTTCCATGCATTTACTGTGATAAAGGGGTTTAAATCTTGGGTTGTAGGTAAAAAAGTAGTTTCTATTCGGTCAAAATCTGCATGCAAGTCTGACCCTAGTTTGCTAGTTCGTAGGGTGTTTTTCCCAACAACATAATTGGCGACCACACTGGGGAGAATACTCTTTAGGGTTTCTGGATTTATTTGAGTTTTTGGGTAGTTTAAAGATTAGGTTTTATGTTTTTTTTTCTTTGCCTGTCTTTTTCTATAAGGTCTGAGCTAGCAGGGAGTCTGGTTTTCCATACCATCTTTCCCTGACTTTTGCTTGACTATAGTTTTCGGGACACACAGAGGTACACACGGCCTGCAGAAGGCCTGAACGCGTGTACCCGCGCCCTATCCTCTTACAGCCCGTGTGTGAACGCTAGCTGTAGAGATAACAGTAGCGTGTAGGAATTCAGAGAACCTTAGAGGCAGTCCTCCTCTTCCCTATCAGAATTTCACATTCTCAGGGGGTTTTCTGGAATCCTGTCTGAGTCTTGCTGGTTCACAGTCCTATCTTAGATTGCCTTTTTTCGCCTTGTTATTCCTTACGTTATTTGTCTTTTTCTGTTGGAAAGAGCATCCTAGCCTTCAAGGGACCCTGGTTATCAATACCAGAGGCCTCTTCCTGGTCTGGACTGCCTGTTTTCATTTTCTTCCTTAGAATTTATATATACACGCGGCCTGTACAAGGTCAGACCGTGTGTACATGTGTTCTGTCTCTGTTCAGAACGCATTTGCACGCGTGTTGTTTTAGTGACAGTCGTGTGCTTGGACAAGCTACTTTTTATTCAGGGTGGGGCAGTCATCCCCTCCTTTGATGAGAAGTATTCCTCTCAGGTGTTTGAGTCTAGGTTTGAACAGTCAGTAGGTTAGGTCATCTTACCCTTAGCCTGCTTTTTCTCAGTTAATAGTTGACAGAAAATAAAAAATAAAAAATAAAAAAAATTATGGTTTTTAGACAAGCGTGAGAATCTTTGTTTTTGTTTTTTATTGCCATTGTGTGATTCTTTACTCTGATTCTTTGCGATCTGCGCTTTAAGCCAGAATTTGTTTTTCTTGGTTTTGTGTTTGTCGGTATTTTCCCTTTGTTTCTTTACTAGCACTTAAATAAAATAAAAAAACTCTTTTCATTTTCTTCTTTGGTTGAAGAGTGTGTTTCTGCATCATTAGCTAGGGAGAAGTCTTTTATTTCATAAGCTTTTGCAGTGCACTTAGAGCATAAGTAGCTCGTATTCGAGCAAAATTCCTTTAAGTTTGTTGTATAAAATCTTAGAAAAATTAAAAAGAAAAAGAAATCTTTCTTTGTGAAAAGTTGTTGAAATTTTGCATTTAGTAAAAGTCTTTTGTTTCCAGCTTTTTTCATTCATTTTTTCTTTCGTCTTTACACATCATCAGTTTCACCCTCATACCCCTTGACGTAAGAAAAATCCATAAAAGCAACGCTAATCTTAAAATCTACTATACTTTTTGTTTGTAGGGTTCACAAACTAGTTCAGGACTAGGGCCTTGGATTAGGTTGGAGAGGAAACTCTCCAAGGCCATTCAAAACCAAACATTAGAGTCTGCGATAGGGAGTGTCTAAGTCCAGTTTCGTGGAAGTTATCCGGGACCCCCCTCTAACACAGGGGCTAAACACGAGGTCGTGTGCAGAAAGGTAGCGGAGATAACCCCTCTAAAGTCGGACCAATCGTAGTGGAGAACACATATCGAGGGCTTGTTTTGGGATTCCATCGTTTGCATTTTCCATGGGGATTCATGGGTCTTGAATCCGTTCAAGGTCCTCAGTTGTCTTCTGGACCATTTTCTCTTGATACCCTTGACAGGTTTCGAGCTTGATACCCTGCTCATTGTGGTCTACCCGACTTTCGACTGTACCTGCCTGGTGACTGTTCGCGTGTTGGCAACCTAGTTGCCAATATTTTTAGGGACATACACGGGTGACTGCGGGGGTATACCACGGTACCTAGGACAAACATCAGGCCATGCTTTGCAGATTATACCCAGAGGGTGCTTCCGTATTCGAGTTTCACTTGCACCAGTAAGTTTCTCTAGTGTTGGTTGTTGTAACTATTCTTCCAAATAGTTTAGTGATTGCTTGTCTTATCTCTTAGGGGCTTCTTTTTAGTGTGTGTTACTTTTGAATGTGTAGAATACCTTAGCGTGTCTTGGATCTTCTCACACAGTGGAGGATCCCAAGCTCTTCCGGTCACGAAGGCTTCTTAGCCTGCCGCCGGTTACACTGGAGCCACCCCCGCCACCATTAAGGCGGAAGCTAGACCAACAAGGGTCTTTTGAAGCGACCGGGTTACAAACCTTTGTGCCCGAACAACTCTCGAAGGAATCAACCGCCAATATTGGCTCGGTTGAAACCCCAACCACTGATTTCTTGGCACCGTTTATTGTACTGATCCAATTTCACAAACGCCAGTCAGTGCCTCACGCAGCTATGGAAACAAACGTTGTTACTTCTTCTGGGAATTCTTCCATTCCCACCACAATTGCTACCACAGGAGAATCATCTCATAACTTACCGTCGTCGGTCTGATCCACCATGGTCTCGGCCGCAACTACGTCGCACAGTGGACCGAACCCGTCTATGGCAGCGGCCACAAACCCATTCACACCTAGTGCGACAGGCCCTCCGTTCTCATACGGTATGCCTAGTTTGGGTACAAGTCCTACACTAACCTACTCCACTTTACAGACTTTGGGTCTGGGGGCAGGGAGCTCTAACGCTCCTCTGCAA
This sequence comes from Picea engelmannii, assembly GCA_009831015.1. Taxonomy (NCBI): domain Eukaryota; kingdom Viridiplantae; phylum Streptophyta; class Pinopsida; order Pinales; family Pinaceae; genus Picea; species Picea engelmannii. Next base: position 109,672 of record ML777106.1, on the reverse strand, counting down.
GGTCAACTTGGGGGCACTCCTATCCCTTTTAACACTTTTCCTTATGCAGGAGGTCATATCCCTCCCTCGTCCCCTTCGCTTGGTGGTCCGCATCAGCAGTCCGTTGGGCAACCTACACACACTAGTTTATTTGGAGCAGGGATTCAAGGACCACCTGCGCACAATATGTCGGTAGGTTCGACACCGTTTTCTTGGAACGGGACGTTTGGTAACAACACTTTCTAATCAACCACTTTCTCGTCTGGGGGCAACCCCATTTTTGGACAATCTACTCCTATGCAGGGTATTATTCCTGCGCAGAGGGCACATATAGCAGGACCTTGGAACTCGGGACAAGGATCTGTTCCCTCCTCTGGAATGTCATTCTGGGGTAATTCTTTCCACAGTCAATGGAACCCTGGATAGACTACTATGCCTCTCCCATCAGGACCGGCATGGGGTAATCCTTCCCAAAGTCCTTCGAACACGATGCATGCCCAACACTCTATGTCCTTTATGGGAAATCAGCCAATGATGTCTCCCCAGATGCAAAATCCTTCTGCTGGTCAGGGCCATGGTTTCTACCAGAATCCGGGCCAGCAGCCAAACTTTTCCTAGCAACCTGGTGCCAGTCAAACTCTAGGACCCTTTTTCTCAGGTTATCAGCAACAACCCAAACTACCATTCATGGCGACGTTACACTTGCCAGATTTGACAAGGTTTTTAAATGATCCTATCTGTCACAATCCACGTTGGCCTCCTATGCCAATGAAGTTGCCTTCGGACATTCCAAAGTTCGAGGTCAAGCCTAATGAAGATCCAGGTGATCATGTGACTACCTTCCATATTTGGTGTTCATCTAACTCATTGAAATATGACTCTGTACAGTTTTGATTGTTTCAACGTACTCTTATCGGGAGTGCCGCGAAATGGTACATCGAGCTCAATCGCTCAAGATACTCTTATTTTGGTGAAATAGTGATGGCCTTCCTTAACCATTTCTAGTTACCTGTGAGATACGATGCTGGCACAGAGCTGCTCGCCAATTTCAAACAGACAACCGCGGACCATATCTCTGATCATATCCGAGAATGGAGATGTCGAAAGAGTCTAATCAAAGTACCCATTCCACCAGCATTCCTGCTTGAGTGGTTCCTTAATTCTTTGGTCCCATAGTTATCTAAAGATGTCGCGACTTTCGAAGTTTTCTCCGAAGAAGATACCATCATGAGCGCTCAACAGTTTGAGCTCATCTATTCTCAGTCTGGTTTATTATACAATATCTTTCTAGATGCACCACATTCGATACTGGATAAAACTAGACAGAGAGTTGGACCACATGCCAATGGTATTGTTGGTTCAGCACAAACCAAGCCCACCGAGCAATTGACAAAACAGTTGCAACAGTTATCCATGCAACACTCAGTGGCCAGCCAAACTACTGCTTTGGCTGCTCCCCCTACCCAAACATCAGAAGTACACTCCGTGCAGTCGACTAACCCAAAGGCCCCCCAGCAGCCTGAAGGGAAGAAAAAACAACGAAAGAAGGGTAAGGGGGATAAAAAATCCACTGATAATGTTGGCGGGGACAACACGGAAAAACGGAAGGCGAGGTATCCGTGCAACTTGTGTGTGGAAGACCACCCGACCCATCTTTGTCCTCGACTTTCAGAGGCCCAAAAGTTTGTCACACAGCAACAACAGGCGGTCTTGACTAATCCCTTTCAACATGGGCAAAATTTAACTCAAGCCTCTACAAGCACAGAAGGGGGCAGCCAAGAAACCTGCCCTCCTCCAAACAATCCCTCATCCGCGAACGTATATATGGTTAGGGGTGATGCTTTCATAATGACTAGAGCGCACGACTATAGTAAACCAAGCGCTTCTGAGAAGGGTAAAGAAGCTGACCTCCCATCTCTTCCTCTACAGATTGAGAAGACGTTGGGAGAAACTATGACACACATTCCAAAGGGTACATTTAAAAAAGATTCTCACAACCCAAATGCAAGGGCCGCCCAGAATTACTTTGTGGTGGAGGATTTATCACAAACCCCTTGTGCAATGTCTGCTTTGGAGGTCCTCCAAAGCTGCCCTACTCAGAGGAAAGCCTTGTTAACCACTTTGGACTCTACTGAGACTTGTAATCTGGGTACCATCATGTTAGATACAACCAACTTAAAACCTCGTCTGCCTTACCACGTAGCGTTTCAAATAGTAGTGGCTCATCCCATGAAAAATTTTACACAAAATATCTTCCGCACGGTGGTCGACGAGGGTGCCTCGACATGCATTATGTCATTATCATGTTGGAAGGCCCGCTTTTTCTCCATCACCTACTCTCCTCACTGCTTTTGATGGTCGTTCTTTCCGACCACATGGCATTGTTCCTTCTTTCCCTATGCAGTTAGGAGAGAAAACCGTGTGTGTCGAAGTAGATGTAGTCGATGCTCCCCTCGACTATAACCTCTTGTTAGGATGGAGTTGGACTTATGCTATGAAAGCTGTGGTTGCTACCGTTTTCCGAGTCTTGTTGTTTCCACACAAGGGTCGGATAGTGACCATCGATCAACTGTCCTTCTCTAGACCTGACCCAGCTTTGGGGGCATCCACGATCCCAATGATAGATAATCCTCAACCAGGTGTCGTTAATGTAGGAATTGGTTTGTGCCCATCCTTGATGGGTACCTTTGATTACCCACCTCCTCACAACGATGTCAAATTTATATCTAATCACCATAAGGTTGAGATTTTTCAAGTTCCGTCGTTCCGCACGACTTACTTTGAGGATCATTGGATTCTTCCTTCCCCATCAGCCACGATGGATGAGACAGGGCACTCAGGCATGTCCATGCCTTTGTCGGTCGCTGAAGTAGCGTACTCTTTAGTCCAGCAAGCTTCATCTAACCCTGATCTGACTCCCGCACAAGAGTTAGATCCACTTCTAGAGCCTATTTGGGCTCAGGGTTCTCTTGCTAACGTTGATTCGTTAGACTTAGTCTTGCCTTCTGATGAAGCAGTAATCGAAGCAATGACTAGTCCGGACAAACCTTGGGAAGATCTTCATCACAGATCATACTTTATCCCAGAGTTAAGATGAATCGAAGCAGGAGAATTCACCGTTACCATGGCGGGAGATCAGCCATGTCCTATTAATCTCTTAGCTACACAGGAAATTTATGCTGAGGGCAATATGGAAACTATCGCTGAAACTATACCCATCAACATCTCCTGAAACCCTGGCGTCGTGGAGAATGTCTTCGTCGGAGCGGATTTCTCCCCCGAAGAGATTCAAATTTACACGGATCTTTTCAAAGAATTTTGTGATGTTTTTGTCTGTTCTTATGAGGAAATGCCAGGTATCGATCCAAAAATAGTTGAACATGAAATCACAATGTATCCTGATGCCAAGACTATTCAACAAAAACTTCATCCAGTCAATCCTAAGAAAGCAGTAGCCATAAAGATTGAGGTTGAGAAATTGCTAAAGGCGGGTTTTATTTATCCTATCCATTTGACTCAATGGGTGTCAAACCCTGTGTCGGTCAATAAAAAACAAGGCACAATTCGTGTATGTACCAATTTCCGTGATTTGAACAAGGCATGTCCCAAAGATAATTTTCCAACACCATTCATTGACCAAATCATTAATGAATGTGCCAGTTGTGAAGCCTTTTCGTTCATGGATGGTTTTTCGGGATATAATCAAATCCAAATCAAACCTGAAGACCAACACAAAACGGCATTCATTTGTCCGTGGGGTACATTCGCATATCGTAAGATGCCTTTTGGCCTTAAAAATGTTGGAGCCACATTCCAGCGGGCCATGTCTTTTTCTTTTCATGACCTCAAACATATAGTCGAGGCCTGTTTAGATGATTTAGCATCACGCTCTCACAAGTGAACAGATCATCCCACGCACCTCAGACTAGTCTTCAAACGCTATCGCTACTTCAGGATTTGCTTGAATCCAAACAAGTGCATATTCTACGTGACGTCGAGACGTTTGTTAGGTTTCATCGTATCAACAACAGGGATCATGGTCGATCCTCTTAAGGTGGAGGAAATAATCTAGTTTCCCCCCCCACGCACAATCTTACAACTTCAAAGTCTACAAGGCAAGGCAAACTTCTTACGACACTTCATCGCCAACTATGCCGAAATCACCAAGGGCTTTATGAGTTTACTAAATAAAGACATTCCTTTTTTCTGGGACGAAGCCACTCAACGCTCTTTCGACGCATTAAAAAACGCCCTCACAACCGCACCTCTGCTATGGCCACCTAACTATAACAAAGATTTATTATTATATCTGGTTGCCACAGAGTCAACCATAGGCATGGTTTTAGTTCAGGAAGATGATTCGTTTTCAGAATACGTGATCTATTACATAAGTTGAGGCCTCATAGGACCGGAACTCAATTATTCTCATATCAAAAAACTTGTGTTGGCAGCAGTTCATGTTGTTCAACGGTTTTGTCACTATGTTCTGTTTCGCAATACCACCGTCATTGCTATCGTAAATCCATTCCAGTACATGTTGACACGACGATTTATAGGCGGAAAAATCAGTAGATGGATAGTCATCCTCCAAGAATTTGACTTAGACTTCGTTTCAACAAAGTCCAAGAAGTCATTGGTCTTCGCAGAACTTATTTCGGAACTTTCGGTTGAGTCAGGTGACGTTGTGCCTGAGGAATCGCCTATCCAGGGGGATATGTTTTTGATTGCATCTTCAGACCCCTGGTACGGAGATATACTTATCTATCTACAGACTTTGAAGTGCCCCACCTCTGCTTCTCGTGACGAGCGTCGGCGGATACGCCATCAGGCTAAGAATTATCTCATACTCGATGATACGTTGTATCGGAGAGGTGTAGACTGCATCTTGCATCGATGTCTCACTCATGAGGAGGACATCATAGTTCTCAACGATTTCCATACTGGAGCTTGTGGCGGTCATTTATCTGGGTTGGAAACAGCCCAAAAGATTCTACGAGCAGGTTACTTTTGTCCCACACTTATCAAAGATTGTATCAAATCGGTCAAGAAGTGCCATCCATGCCAAATCTTCTCTCGGAAGATGAGGGCACATCCCGCTCCTATGTTTCATGTCATCACAGTTGGTCCCTTCACTAAGTGGGGGATTGATTACACTACATGCAACCCCTCGTCAGCAAGGGGGCACCACTATATCATCGTAGTTGTCGACTACTTCACTAAGTGGGTCAAAGTTATGCCAACATTTAAAGATGATGGAGAGATTGCAGCTCTCTTCTTATTCAACCAGATCATAGCAAGGTTTGGCGTCCTGAGAGAGATTGTCACTGACCATGGCAGTCACTTTCAGAACCAAATGTTGACAGAATTAACATCAAATCTTGGGTTACAACAGGAACATTCATCACCTTACTACCCCCAAGCCAATGGGTAGGTGGAAGTTGTAAACAAAACTCTTAAGACTATTCTACAGCAAACTATCAACTCAGCCAAGTCAAATTGGAATTTGATGTTATACTCAGCATTATGGGCTTACCAAACATCTGTTAAGACTGCAACCGGTTTTTCACCTTTTCAACTCATTTACGGGTTGGAGGCAGTCTTGCCCATCGAATGTCAAATCCCATCTCTGAAATTGGTAGTACAGTTATTGCCAAGCACTTCTCCACTTGAAGAACGGTTAGTACACCTTGAGCAGATCGATGAGCAGCGTCGCGATGCGGCCCTGGCCAATGAGGCTCACAAACATAAGGTCAAGTGTCAATATGATAGGTCCATTCGTCCTCGGATTTTCTCTAAAGGCGACCTTGTCCTGGTTTACGACCAAGAAAAGGACCCCCTGGGGGCAGGAAAGTTTAAACCCATGTGGTTCACACCCTTCATTATAAAAGAGGTTTTAAAAAAGGGCGCTTATCATTTGGTTGATTTTGAATGGAATGCTTTGGTGGAGCCTAGAAATGGGCTCTACCTCAAGAAGTATTACTCATAGACAGGTCACTGTGGGTAACTTTTTGTAACATATGTATAGTCTTTGTACTATTACTTTTTAAGTTTCTTTTAAAGTGTTATGGACGTGTCATTGATGTTATCTTTCATCAATATGGTAGATGTCAAGTGAGTCCGAGGTGTTCGTTGGGCATGTTGATGGTGCTAGTCAACACACGCGGAGGCTTGCCTCCGCAGCTTGGGTAATCTTTACACCTCAGTGTCAGTTGTTATCTTTCGGAGGTATATGCTTAGGTGACACCACAAATAATGTTGCCAAGTATACTGTAGTTATTGAGTTGCTTCGTGACGCCTTGTCATTGGGTATCTCTCATCTTCGGGTCTATCTCGACGCTCAACTAGTTGTGTTGCATCTAAACAGAGTATACCAAGTTCATGATCCAACTTTACACCGACGATTCCTTAGGGTACGTCTCTTAGAACGAAACTTTGATTATATTACATATTTTCATGTTCCTAGGAGATTAAACCAACTTACAAATACTCTAGCTAATCAAATTTTAGATTGGCATCTTGCCCACATATAAAATATCATGGACATAAACATGTAAATACATTGTTGCACATGGAATCCATAAGACACAAAAAGATAAAAACCATATATAAACATCATAAAATAACCAGAGTACATAGATGGACGCAAGTGCCTCAAAAATGGGAATAGTAACGAGTCACCGGGCTTATGCCCTCAAAAAATATATACAAGTAGGTGCTCGTGGCACATAAAAAGTCTAATTTTGTTCAAGGCCTATGGGCCCTGTTATAATCATCCACGGCATAAGATAAACGTCTAAATAATCGAACCCATGTCCGAGGTGCCCCCACAACATGAGGCTGCATAGATGGCGGCAGGTCCTCTATATCTTCCATTGGGACTGTGCGAGTGAGCGCAGTGAAGTTCCGCTCAACTCATCTAAGGACCCTCTCGGCCTCTCCGGCTGGGAGGTTCCCTGCTACTGCTGCTCCCCCATCGGCGGCAGCCGCGAATTTTGGCCATGGACGACACCTGTTCCGTGCATAGTCGGCAGGTCGCACGGGTCCCACATCTACATGCAACAAACGTTTACCCGTCAAATACTCTGGCATACAAAAAAATGATATATATAACAAAAAGACATAAAAATTACATATCCCCTCGCTCCTCACCAGGAGGCACGGGTATCTCAGGATCTCTAGAGAAATATATCCTTGCATACGGGTAGTCCTCGATAACAGGGATCTGTCGTGACAGCCAAGCAAAGAAATCATCGTCGAAGGACTCAACGGCCCTTCCACCACCCTTTTGTGGCAGTAATACTGCCCATCTACACACTGCAGGGAAAGAGGCCTGATGTCCTCGTACTACAACCTGAGGACTGAAACTCGGAACTCTCTCAAAAAAGAATGAACACAAGATGGTCCCGAACCCGAAGTTCCTCTGTGTCCGTTGTCGGCAATCTGTCAATTGCCTCTTCATGCACTCGAGCAGTGTGGTACTCCAATCAAAAATTTGTGCATTCATGCACTGAATGGCACAGTTCATCTGTGCGCGCGAATCCTGTTACACAGCTGCTGAGCTGTTAATCCGCCCAATCAGTAACAAGATAGTCTGCAGCGCTAAGTTAGTAATCTTGCTAATGGGTACCTGGGAGCCCACAGGGTCAGTCCCAGCCTCACAATGCTCAGCTATCAATTCTGAGATCTTGCTCAGCCCCGCGAGAAAATTCTGGAAGTTGACTGGTTCCCCTCTCCTTGAGAGGCCAGTCAGAAAGTAGATGTCCTCAGTGGTGGGCACTAGTGATTGCCCCTCTAGCATAAATGCCTCTGCATCAGGGTGCCAGTAGTCAATCAAGGCATTCAGTAGCCTTGGTTGCGCACGCATAAACGGACATAGAAATAATTTGAGTAAACTGCATTGCATTAACACGACCACAACATTCGGATCTGCAGCAACCAACTCATTGATTGCCTCATGCTCCCTTTCCCTCCACTGGACATACATCCTGCCAACACAACAAGGTAAAGGAGGGTCAGTGCTTATTTTAGTTGGCTTTTTCATCATAAAAGGGGGGTACACGCGGGCTGTAGAGGTGACAGTCGCCTCTACACGCAGGCAGACTTTACTCTACCTAAATGTACATGCGGCCTGTCCAGAGACAGCCCGCGTGTACCTAGGGCCGACCTTTTTAAGGTCAACGCCAACCCAAAAAATAAACTAACTAATGAAATTGAAGTATTGAATAGCTATATAAGGGAGTTTATACTTACTTGGTCCAAGCAGAAGTTCATTTCATCCACTGTAGCTCCTGGAATCACTGTTTTTGGCAAAGGGGGTCTTTTGGCTCCAGAGTCAATTTCCAAATCACCAATGGTGATAATGAGCTGTGAGCTTCTATTTATAGACTTTTTGGCCTCTTTTTGTCACTTTTTTGGCCTCCCTTATTAGTTTCTTTATACCAAAAACCATTTAGAGTGATTCAGGAGCTATATGGGAGGGATTTGATCGGGTATTGGGAAAAAAAAAATTGAGTTTTGAGAAAATATTGACGGTCCATAAAAAAAATTCAAAATCAACTTGAGCATATAGGTTAGGTTATCATCCCAAATTTTGCATCTCGTTGTCTTTTTCTTCTGCTATAGGATCGATCCCATCAAGTTGTGACATGGAACCGCCATATCTTCTCTAGAAGTGTCGCAACTTGGTGGTAGAGCTTACCAGAACATGGATGCCCTAGGTAGGTCCTGGTTGCATTATGGTGTCCATGCCATTTCTAAAAACACTGTAGGCTCAGGAGTCCGTATAGTCTTTCTTGAATATGAGTTTGAGCCTCATTTTCATGAGTCTTTTTCACTCTTTGTTTGACCCTCAGGACTCCCAAAAAATAATGGGTCTCCGTTTAAGCCCTTTTCAGACCCTCTAAAAATGAAAAGATTGTCGAGTGATCTTGTGACCTTTCACACTCGTTAAACTGAAATTTGAAGTCACGTCTATTCGGCGATAGTTTACCCCTTTTTCAGTCCGGACGGTCAACTGTACGAACAAAGGTATACTCTATCGAATTTCCATTCTTTAGAAGAGTACTCTCAGGTATAATTTTATTCCTTTTTCGAGCCTGAGGGACTAAAATTACGAAAAAGAAACCCCCACAGAGTCCATAGTTAAGCTCTTTTCAGACTCCCTAAAATTGAAAAGATCGTCGAGTGACCTTATTCTTTCACACTCGTTAAATTGGTCCAGAATAATATTCCTGACGGAGTCCATAGTTAAGCTTTTTTCATACTCCTTAAAAGTGAAAAAATAGTCGAGTGATCTTGTCCTTGTCACACTCGTTAAAATGGTTTTGAATTGACGTCTAATCAGTGCTATTTTATCCCTTTTTTGAACCGACTAGACTATTGTCAAAAAAGGTACCCCAACGGAGTCTCCTTTTATGATTTTTCAGACTCTCTAAATATGAAAAACCACCGAGCTTACCTTCTCTAGGCTCGTTAAAATTACATCGAAGGATGTTACCATTGTGTGTTCTATCAACCACATTTGCATACATTATCCACCAGCCTTGTGACAGTTTGCTTCTGCGTCTTAACACCTTTGGCCACCGAAGGATTTTTCCCGAGTATCATTTTACCAGAACATTAGTCTTGTCCTTGTGCTTTGAGCTTGTATGTTTGCAGTACTCATTCCTCCATTGTAACGTAATATTCCTTTATTCTTTTTCCAAAATTATCGAAAAGAACAAAAAAATCAAATATACCCCAAAAAGAGGATGGGAAAAGTATTTTCTTTATTTGGCATCATAATGAGTCACCCTTGGATAAAGCACATCTATCCGTTTGATCATCAAACTATGGGATGTAGTATGACCTTAGGAATATTTTCTCGCTATATAGAGTTGTGTCCTTCACCGTTTGGTTATTCTTCCAAACATATGGATAGTTTGTGTTGCCTCCTGCTTTGTAGACTTATGATTAACATATATGCTGCCTAAGTCTTATCATTTGTCGTGCTATTGTCTAAGGGAAGTTTGTCACTAAGCCTAAGTCGGCCCCTCTACAATATGTCTCTTGTTCGCTTACCCGGCCATCCTGAACGTCCAATCAAGTCCTTGTTCGAAATCACTGAAGCCTTCAGTCTGATCATCAAGATTATCAAGTTCATCACCAACGAGCCGTCGAAGACCTCTAGGTAGTGTATTCGTACACTCATATTACACTCCTACCTGAGTTTTAGAAGATTTTGAAGTTGTTTCTCAAGCTCTGAAGTACAGCCATCAGGCCGAATCAGCTTCTGGAAGATGGATACTCTATATGTCTATCTTTCTGATTTCGAGATGTAGCTCCGCTGTGTATTATTTGCGGCTACTCTTTATAGTTATTTGACATGGATATACAGTGTATTTGATTGGTAGACATGGTTCTATTTTATCCCGAGCATGGGTATGCCCGCCTCAGTGAGACATTTGTTATTTTGCAGATGGCACCTCCTGGTTCCTGATCCTTGGGCTCAATCATTCGACACATCAGTAAAGATTGGTAATGTATTTTGGCCATTAGATTCTCTTCTAACCGCACACATTAGGGGGCATCTGTTATAACCCTAAATTGCACCACACATGCTTACCTGGCATCAGGCCAACTCATATCCCTTTCTTGCCAACACTCTGTTGAACAACTCTTTGAAAATCCTCGTGTGTCAAGGCCCACGTGCCCTAACCCATTACTGCACGTGTGTGCACGCTGGCTGACTCACAACAGCCCGCGTGTACCTAACAAAGCACGAAAAAAGGAAAGTTGCCGACGGGACAAAAAGCTATGGGTCAGTTAACTAAAACTCCCGGCCATGCATGGCCAAGGGTTCATCCAAAACCCTAGCTCCTTCTAGCCTATAAAAGAAGGGGTAGGGGTACCATTTGGAAGGGGAAAAAATATAGCGAAGAAACTCTGCCCATTTATGTAATCCATTGTCCCAACCCTTTAGCCTTTCCTCATGTCAAAGGAGATTTAACGCAAAGCAGTTGAAGGACAGAAGAAGAGGAGCCCAGGATCAGGTTCAAGAAGCGGTGGCCGGTCTCATCTTTTTTGTAAGTTGATTCACTTTCACTAATAAAAGAATACTTTTCCCGTCCCAATGCATGAATTGTCTATGGTTTGATTGATTTATGCTTGATTTCTAACCCTTGAGTATAAAAGTAGCATGCATGCATAGTTGGTATTTGTCTTGATTGCAGGTCATCTGTGGAAGGAGCAGCGCAAGTAAGTAATCGAAGAGCAACAAAGGATCTACATCGAACACTGGTAATAAGGTTGGTAGTCCTTTTCCATGCATTTACTATGAAAAAGGGGTTTAAATCTTGGGTTGTAGGTAAAAAAGTAGTTTCTATTCGGTCAAAATCTACATGCAAGTCTGGCCCTAGTTTGCTAGTCCGTAGGGTGTTTTTCCCAACAACATATGCCCCCCTAGTTACGTGCAGCGTTCAGGGCAGCGCCCTGAAATGTTTTTGGAGGCATTTTTGCTATTTTAGCAAATTTTTCTATTTTTAGCGATTTTCTAAATTAATCTTGGATTAAGGGATTAGGGTTTTGGTATCTATGGAATACCTAAAAACATTGTATATATATTGTATGGTGAATGGTGAAATTAATACAATGAAGCGTTGAAAGGTTTTCTCCCGATTAAGGGTTTCCGGTATAAATCTTTGTGTATTATGTGTATGAGCCATTAATTAATTTATGTTTTACTTAAGAATCTATATGCATTGATTTAATTCACAGGTTTAAAAATTACATGTGGTATCAGAGCTCGTTTTTAGCTTCAGAGGGATGCCTTTGTTTCTAAGGGTTTCGCTCGGTCTTGATAAATCAAGTTTATCTTGGGTATGTGATAAACCTAGGTTTAGTGGGATATTTTGCAGTGGAGATTCAAGTGTAGAAAGTGGAATGGCGAGCTCTTCTAGAATAGAGATAGAGAAGTTCAACGATAAAAACTTTGAGCTATAGAAGCTCAATATGGAGGACCTTCTTGTAGACAAGGAACAATGGACCATTGTGGATCTCGGTACACAGGCTACCGGTACGCAGCCTACTGGCACACAGTCGACTGGTACATAATCTACTAGTACACAAAATACTAGTACACCAACTACTGGTATGTCGAAGGAAGAATGGGAGAAATTGGACAGAAGAGAAAGGAGTACTATTCGACTTTGCCTGGCAGATTCAGTGTTTTTCAATTTCTCGAGAGAATCTACAGCCAAGGAACTATGGGATAAGTTAGGGAATTTGTATCAATCAAAGTCCCTGGTAAACAAGTTGTTTCTTCAAAAGAAGTTGTATCATCTTAGGATGGAAGATGGATATTCTGTGACAAGACATCTAAATTCGTTTAACACTATGGTAAGTCAACTTGTCTCTGTTAATATTACGATTGCAAAAGAATATAAGTGTATTACTTTGTTATGTTCTTTTCCAAACTCTTGGGATAATCTCGTTGTAGCAATTGGTAGTACCACTTAATCTACATTGAAGTATGAGGATGTAGTTGCATCCTTGTTATCTGAAGAGATGAGGCGGAAAATCATGGATGTTCATAGCATAGATGCTTTACTTGTAAGAGGTCGTACCCAAGACAGGAATCCTAGTAAGTCTTCGGGGGGGATACCTAAATCTACAGGTAGATCTAAATCTCCAGGAAAATATTTGAGGAAATGCTAGAAGTGTGGTAAAATAGGACATTATAAGAAAGATTGCAAGTCTAAGAAGGTTTATAAACCAAATGGATCTGATAGTACCTCTTCCACAGAGGCGAAAACCTCCACTGAAGAAGGAGGTGATATTTACCTGGAATCTACAGGTACACATGCAGATAATGATGTATGGTTGATCGACTTAGGTGCGTCATACCATATGACTCCTCACAGGGAGTGATTCTATGAATATGACAAATACGATGGTGGTGATGTATTCCTAGGAGATGACTCAATATCCAAAATCATGGGACGTGGAAGGGTTAAGTTGCTTCTAAAATATGGAAGGATTAGAACTCTCCCTAGGGTTCTGCACATTCCAAAATTATCCAGGAGCCTAATATCTGTAAGCAAGTTGGATGATGCAGAAGTGGATACTGTATTTGGAAAGGGAAGTTGCAAGATGGTACGAGGAGCAATGGTGTTGATGAGGGGAGTTCGGTGTGGAACTCTGTAAAAGTTGTTGGGAAGCACTTATACTCATGGGTGTAATAGTTATTTTGTCCCTGAGCAGAAAAATAAAGAATACAAGACCAATATTTTCCCTGGAAATAAGACCATGTTGTGGCATCAAAGACTGGGGCATATTGGAGAAAAGGGCCTTCAAACACTACACGATAAAGGTATGGTTGAAGGTATGTCTAATTGCACTCTGGATTTTGATTTATGTGAACATTGCATATATGGAAAACAGAATCGAGTAATATTTCCATCTGGTGCTACAAGAGCAAAGGGGATCTTAGAGTTGATACGCAGTGATGTGTTTGGACCTGTGCATGTTCCATCACTAGGTAAATCTGTGTATTATGTTTCATTCATAGATGATTTCTCAAGGAGCACATGGATTTATTTTCTTAGAAAGAAATCTGAGGTATTTGATAAATTTAAAGAGTTTAAGGCTCTGGTAGAAAATTAGATAGAGATGAAAATAAAGGTATTGAGGACAGATAATGGTGGAGAATTCTACAGAAATGAATTCGAAGAATTATGTAAGAAGTGTGGTATAGCAAGGCAGAAGACTACTCCATACACACCTCAGCAAAATGGAGTTGCAGAAAGGATGAACAGGACACTGATGGAAAAATCAAGGAGCATGCTCAGCGGTGTCGAGTTAGGACAGGAATTCTGGGCAAAGACAGTGGGTACAACATGTTACTTGGTCAATCGATCACCCTCATCAGCGATGGATGATAAAACTCCACATGAGGTATGGACTGGAAAGAAACCCTTTCTTGAACATCTTAGAGTGTTTGGTTGTGATGCTTATGTACATGTTCCAAAGGAAAATAGGAGTAAGCTAGATAAAAAAAACTAAAAAGTGTATCTTTATTGGTTATAAAGATGGTGTGAAAGGTTATAAGATTTGGAACCCAGAAACTAAGAAGACTGTTTATAGTCAAGATGTTGTTTTCAGAGAGGTAAAATATGTTTCCAAACAGGAACTCCTACCAAGGCCAGAAGAATTTGAGAAAATAGAGTTTGATTTAGATGATGCAAAATATGAATCATCTGAAGAAGACGAAATAGAAGTAGAATAACCCCATACCCCGGTATTGAGGAGATCAGTGAGAGAAAGAAGGAAACCATAAAGGTATAGTCCACCTTATTTCTATTCCAAATTGTCTTTATCTATTACTGATGATGATCCCAGAACTGTCAGGGAAGCAGTGAATTCAGAGGATAGTAAACTCTGGAAGAAGGCCATGGTTGAAGAAATGGATGCCTTGGGTAAGAATGAGGCATGGGATATAGTTGAGTTTCCAACTGGAAGAAAATATGTTGGTAGCAAATGGTTGTTTAAGAAGAAGTTTAATGTAGAAGGAAAAGTGGAGAAATACAAAGCTCGGTTAGTAGCAAAAGGTTATTCCCGGGTAGAGGGAATTGACTTTGGTGATATTTTTTCTCCTCTTGCTAAGTTAACTTCTATTATATTTATTTTATCTATTGTTGCTTCTTTTGATCTTGAAGTGGAACAGATGGATGTGAAGACAACATTCCTACATGGAGATCTGGAAGAAGAAATCTACATGAAGCAGCCAAAAGGCTTTGTAGTGAAGGGATAAAAAGAGTTGGTCTGTAAGCTAAATAAGTCACTATATGGTCCGAATAAATCACCTAGGATGTGGTACCAAAAGTTTGACACATATATACTTGGATTGGGATTTGTGAGAAGTAGGGTCGATCACTATGTATATTCCAAGCAGATTAGTAATCACTTCATTTATGTAGTTTTGTATGTCGATGACATGTTGTTGGTAGGAAATAACATGGATGTTGTCAAGGAGGTGAAATCGCAGCTATCCTCCAAATTTGACATGAAGGATCTTGGTGCTACTAACTTCATTATGGTAATGGAGATTAAAACAGATCGTGCAAACAGGAAACTCTAGTTGAATTAGAGAAAATATGTTGATATGAAATTGAAGAGGTTTAATATGTATGGAAGTAAACCAGTCAAGGTTCATATTCCTATAGGTGTAAAGTTATCTACATATCAATGTCCCAAGACACAGGAAGAAGAAGAGGGCATGTCCCATGTTATGTATGCCAGTGAAGTTGGCAGCTTGATGTATGAAATGGTATGTACTAGATCAGACATTGCAAATGCAGTGGAAGTTTTGAGCAAGTATATGTCAAAACCAGGGAAGGAGCATTGGACAGCAGTAAAGAGGGTCTTCAGTTATTTGCGTGGAACTACCAATTATGGATTGTGCTAGCAAGGAAGACCAGGATTGGATAGAGTGGTGGAAATACATGGCTTTGTTGATGCAGACTGGGTCGGAGATCTGGATCATAGAATATATACAAGTGGGTATGTGTTTAACCTATTTGTAGGAGCAATCAGTTGGATGAGCAAAAGATAGGCTATAGTGGCACTCTCAACTACAAAAGTTGAATACATGGTAGCCACTCATGCAAGCAAGGAAGCAGTATGGTTACAGAGATTGTGTTCAGGTATTGGGTTGGTACAACAAGTGAGATTAGATTGTAATAGTCATAGTGCAATATTCCTGGCAAAGAACCCATCTTATCATTCGAAGAAAAAGCATATTGATGTTCAGTATCACTTTGTGAGAGACATGGTTGAAGAAAAGAAGGTGTTGCTGGAAAAGGTTGACACTTTGAAGAATGTTGCAGATTCATTGGAAAAGTCTATGACCACATAAAATTTCTCCTGGTGTAGAGTAACAATAGGCATTGTTGCCCTGGATTGTTGACTATATAATCCTGTGGACCCCTGGATGCAAATAAAACAACAAGTGGGAGAATGTTGGGTATGTGTTATATTCTTTGCATGTGTGTGCGTGTTATATTCTTTGCATGTGTGTGTGTGGGCACGTCAGATTTGACAACTGCGTCTGACAATCCCTCTAGTAGTTCTCTTTGTGTCGTGTGTGTCGGGCGCTTCCTAGGGCAGTCCCAGGGGGGGGTAGGTATGCCCCCCCTAGTTATGCGCAGCGTTCGGGGAAGCGCCCCGAAATGTTTCTTTGGATGTTTTTGCTATTTTAGCATATTTTGCTATTTTTAGTGGTTTTCTAAATTAATATCGGATTAAGGGATTAGGGTTTTGGTATCCACAGAATACCTAAAAACATTATATATATATATATATATATATATATATATATATATATATATATATATATATATTGTATGGTGAATGGTGAAATTAATACAATGAAGCGTTGAAAGGTTTTCTCCCGGTTAAGGGTTTCTTGTATAAATCTATGTGTACTATGTGTATGGGCCATTGATTAATTTTTGTTTTTCTTAAGAATCTATATGCATTTCTTTACTTCACAGGTTTAAAACTTACAAATTTACTCCATGATGGAATAGATGCATTCACTGTATCAACGAAAGAAAGGAACAATATATACCAAACCAATATAAGAAGGAATGGTTTGACTCAAGGGAGATGAACATGACACCAACATATAGATATAATATGAAGGTATCATGTGATAAGCTAAGAAAGGTAAACATAGAAAAAGAAGGGTAAGAAGACATTTATATCAAAATAGGGAGTTGCTGGGATGAAAAATTAATAGAAAAGGTAGTTTCAATGTTCATTAAATTTGTAGATGTATTTTCATACATATAATATAATTTAAATGGGATACCTAAGGAACTTGGGGAATTTATTATTGAACTACAGCGTAAGGAAAACCAAAATAGGAAACAACCTTATAAAAAAATTCCCAACTACAAGGAAATATTGCAATAAGAGTTTAACAAATTATTAAATGCAAGAGTAATCTATAAAATAGAAGAAAGTGAATGGTTGTCACCTATGGTATCCAAAAGGAAAAATGGAAAATTAATAGTATGCATGTAAATCACTTGGACATATAGTTAATCCATAATCATCATTATTACATGGAAATTGTAGGAAAATAAAATATAGCAATGGAAATAACATTGCCTACTCCAAATTCATCCTTTACACATGAAATCATTCAACCAATTTAACATATAATTCATAATTGTTGAACTTATGTTTATACTAAGAGGGGGGGTGAATTAGTATACGATACTTTTTAATTTATTTAACTATTCATTGTTCATTCATTAATTGAGAAATAATAATGACATATGAACTCAAATCAAAATGCACAAAGTTTAATGTGGAAACCCAATCGGGAGAAAACCATAAAACCTATCTGTATAAATGTTTATAAGCACCAATCTACTATGACAAATATTGTAGGCACCAACCTACTGGAGATGCAAATCTCCTTAACTGAGCACCAAATCAACAAGTTGTAGGCACAAACCTACTAGAGATACCAATATCCTCAACTGATCACCAACTCTATAAGATGTAGGCACCAACTTACTGGAAACACCAATCTCCTCAACTGAACACCAACTCAATAAAATATGTGTAAACACAAATCCAATATATTCATACACAGAGTACTTCTAAATTCACATGCATGATTCATTCCACATACAATCCTTCAAACCCTAGAAATTCTCATAGCATCATTTCCATAATGTAACCACTCATGGAAACATCCACTGACGGCAACATCCATTGATGGAAACACCCAATGATGGAAACATCCATTGAAGGCAACATCCACTGACAACAACATCCACTAATGGAAACATCCACTGACAGAACCATCCATTGAGAGCAACATCACAACCTAAAAACAGTGCACATGAAATTATCACAGACCTTCAATCCTTCATAGTGAACATTAGGAACAAGAAAGACCTCAAGAAAATCCCTTAGACTTATCCTGCACACTTTAGATCTCAGAAAGACACCCCAACACTTTTAGTGCACCTCATACTTGATCGCTTTCTTGGTTGCACTACAAATTTGCACATCTATCTTGTATGTATATAATTTTGTCCCTACTTTCAAGGATAACCTTGTTGACTCGTAAACTCGCAAACTAGCCACCAACTTGCAAATAGTTGCAAGGCATAATTTTAAAATTTTATTATCTATGATATATTAAAATTTTAACTATAGGTGGGACCCCCTAGGGAGAAAGGAAGGATGTTTAATTTCAAATATCCCCAAGATTGAAGGTCACCACTCTTTTGAAATGGTCTCATTTACATTATCCAGTGATAATGCCTCTGTTTTCAGTTTTGGTATTAGTCTCAATGTCAATTTCATTGCACAAGGAAAGGAAAAATTATGTTCACAAAACTCCAAGGATGTCTTATTCTCCATGGATTTCACTCGTAATAGATTATTATGACCTATATATTGAGATAGTCATAAAAGGTTGTTTTGTTATATCCCTCATAAAAAAAAAACATATAGCATCTTGATGAAATTTTACTAACATGATGTGTTCTAAAGAAAAGGAGACAAGACAGGTTAGTTTTAAAAATATTTGAGGTTCATATGGTTTATCATGTATTAAAATATTTTGATTATAACATCATGTCATCACATTATTGTTATAAACATACATATATATGGAAGCATGTCAAACAGTTGACCTAGGTTGATGGACAGTTGGTATGGATTGTTGGTTGTCATTGATGTCAACCATTGGAGATTGATATTGTAGATTGATGTTAACCCTTAGTGATTGATGTCAACCCTTGGAGAAAGTCTGGTAGCGAATTTCGGTATCACAAAGGTTTGGGTAATGGACCCAAGTTTGTTTGATGTATAATGGTATGAGTTTTAATATATTTGAAGGTAATACTATTCTATATGGATAGTACATGTCATTCAATTTTTGGTGGTATGTGGAACGTCATATTACTCCTCATGGTTAGAGAGTTATGTCCATGAGAAGTTGGAGAACCCAGGTTTGGATAATGGACCCAAGTTTGTTTGATGGATAATGGTATTAGTTTTTATATATTTCCAGGAACTACTATTCTATATGGATAGTACATGTCATGCCATTTCCAGTGGTATGTCAAACGTCATATAGCTCCTCATGGTTAGAGAGTTATGGTCATGTGAAGTTGGAGAAGTACCCTCATGAGACATCTAGAAGCCCCAAAAGATCAAAGTAGTCAAAGTGGTTTAAGAGATTTTACAAGGTAAATAATAAATTTAAGTGATAAGTATAGTATAAGTCAAATTGAATACAAAATAAATTATTTAAATAATAAAGTTAATGGAGAAATTATTAATTGGACAAGTGGTTAGAAGTGGGTTAACCTTAAAATAAGGAAAGTGGGTTAAGATGGTTAGAAGGTAACCCATTGAGGTAAAGTGAACTAATGAGTGTACTATAATTCAAAGTGGATACAAAATAAATTATTTAAATAATAAATTTAATGGATAAATTACTAATTGGACAAGTGGTTAGAAGTTGGTTAACCCTAAAATAAGGAAAGTGGGTTAAGATGGTTAAAAGGTAACCCCTTGAGGAAGCTACATGAAAGTATAAATAAGAGGCAAGGCTCTCTCATTTTAATTACACTTGAGCATATTGAATATCTACAGGTGACTGAGGTAACCAAAGGATATCTAAGCCGAATTTCAAAAGGAAGGTGAAGTAAAGAAGGCTGAAATTCAAGGGAGGATAAATTATTTTGATGATGCTTTCTAAGGTATGTTATTTACAGGTCATCTCACCATTTCCGCAATAAAAAAAATTCTAGAATGATTCAGACCGTGAAATTGGGAGGCCATTGAGGAAACATATCCAAGTAGCTTTGGTACAAATTTCATCTTGTGGGTCATTGTATTTTTGGCGTTCACACCATGGAAAATAGGGTTTGTGGCTAGTCTTGAAACTAGTCTAAAATATGTGTTTCGGGTAAAAATGTCATAACAGATCCAAATTCAGTAAGACAAAATGTGTTGGTTAGAGTAAAATCATTAGTATTATTTTTAAAACTTTCATATCCATACAACAAATATTCCATGCGGGGCACGCTCTACAAGTTCACTCTCTAGAATAAGCCAGAATTCAACAAGGTATGCCATTTTTGCTATAACTCCTTTTCTGAGAGGCTCCAAGTAGTGAAACCTATAGGAATTGCATAAAACACATTGAAGAACATTGTGTACTATTTTCATATATTTATTTATTGTAGGTACATAGTTATGATTATTTCAAGTTAGGGTTGTTGACTAATCCAAAACTAGTCATGTGAGACTAAAGTAAAGTTTGATGAAAATACTAGTCTCTTGTTGTTAAAGTTAAGGAAGGTTTGCACATATGTGATCATATACACCAGGTCTATTACAGATTTAAAAATCAGATTTGTATGATGAAATTGATGAGGGATTTTGGTTGAGGTACATGTTGGGTACATGGTTGAGACAATTAGTTGATGAGTTGGCAGATACATGAGGTGTATAGTTGATGATGTTGGTGCATCTTGATGAGTCATAGTTTATTTGTATTTGATGCATGATTGGTACATACTTGGTACATGGTTGGAGTCACTTGTTATTAGTGTTGGCACAGGGGCATACCCAGGGTTCAACGCTACAACAGCGCACCAACAAAACCCTAACTACTGGCCCTTTCAGCAACACCTGCGAAGCAGATGAAGTCTCACCCGCGGTAGAGGCAGGGGTGGTTGCAAGACTCAGGTGTCTACAACCTTAGATGGGACATAGATCTGTGATTATAAAACTTAGTAATCACTTAGCATAGATTATTCATCAATATTCAACCCTTATGATACTTGGCAGATAGCACAGAGCATCGCAGTATGTACTTAGATCTAAGATAATTCAACACTTAGCCACAATAAAATAGATTAGATTCGGCAGATCAAGCACTAAGCATCTTACATACCAGATCTAACATTCATTCATATCTCAGAAGCACAAAGAATAAATAGATCTATCTAAACAGATCAAATCACTTAGCAAAGGAAGAGACAAACACATCAGGTTGAGGCACAGAGCACAACACACAGATTTACCGTGGTTCACCCCCACCCTAGGGCTACGTCCACAAAGTCTTCTTCTTTATTAGCTTCAGTTAATTAGGCTACAGCATAGATCCATCCAAATCCTTCTTCACATAGGATAGAATATCTGTGCAGCTCGCTAGATCCTTCTTCCTTGCACTACAGTACTAAGCCTTCTACAATATCTCACAAGGACTTGCACTCGACTCTGCAAGTCTTACACAAAATGCACAAAGCCTTGATCACACAGATTCAACCCTTGGCACTTAGCCTACATCACATAGATATATTATCCACTTGCACTAAGCAACCACACCTACTTCACATATACTTCATATTTATTTATACATACAAAAGTGGGCCTAAGCGTAGGTAAACCCGCGGGCCAACATCCCTTTCCCATTACATTATCCCTAAAAACCCAAAAAGGGGTGTAGCTTCCATGATTTCTGATTTGCGTTGTGATCCATCTTTGACAAGCTGTCGAAGTCCCAAAAACAGTCAAATATGACCAAGTGTTCCTCAAAACTTGGTCAGGACCAACAAGTAGTATTTTTGACACATGGTTTCTGGATGATGTAGCATACTTGTCTTGGTATATTATTAGAAGAACATATTGATCTTAGTGATGATTATGAGTTGTTGTGTTATGCTTGGTTGATGAACATCTTTGAGAGTTTTCTTGGTGATTGATCTTGGTGAGTAGATCTTATTTGAAAGATAATATTGATGAGACGGGTTGTTGTGATAGGTTGTTTGGACAAGTTGTTGTGACAGGTTATTTGTACAAGTTTGGTGCATGGTTGATGAACTTGTTCATGGTACATGTTGAGGTATAGGTTGGTGCATGGTTGATGCACTTGTTTATGGTATAGGTTGATTACAGGTTGAGGTACAGGTTGATGCATGGTTGACGCATGGTTCATGTTATTGGTACAGATTGTTTGGTAATGGTTGATTGGTACAGGTTTACAGTGGTATATATCACATTGATAGTGTGACAGTGGTTCCATCATTCTACTTATATGTCAGGGTGGTTGGACGGGGCAAGGATAGGTGGTTGTAGCCGAAGAGCATAGGGGGTTGTAGCCATATAATTGGGGATTTGGAGCTTCCCTCGGTTTGTAGCCTGAGAAACTAGGGGGTTGGAGCCTCCTTCCAGTTGAAGATGGAAAACAAAGGAAGTTGGTGCTTCCAATGAATGTAATTCTTAAATACATATAAGAAAAAACATTATGTGGTTTTCTCCCGCTTTAAGTTTCCACATAAAAACATTGGTGTATTGTGTATGTGTATGATTGTTCATTTGTTCATTGTTTATTTTCTCTGCAACTATCAGATGATAATGCTACATTATATAACACTTGCATATTGTGGTTAAAAAGGATTGTATTTCTCTATTACTGATTCACCCCCCCTCTTAGTAATCCAACAATTGGTATGAGAGTCGATTCCTTCAGGAAACAGTTTAACCACTGGAAGGAGATCATGGATTATTTTGAGAATGGAGTACCAATGTTTAATGGTCATAATGGTTTTAAGTATGCAATGTGGAGTAGAAGGATGAAAGTATTTTTACAGGAACAGGGACATTATATTTGGCTATCATTTGTTACAAGATATGATATTTCAAAAAGGGAAAAGACTACAGCTAAGAAGGAATTGAAAAAGAATAAAAAAATAGCAATGGATTCATCTGGGAAGGATTACCTAATCCGGTAAGAGAAAAGGTTGGTAAATGTTCATCAGCCAAAGAACTTTGGGATAAGTTACATGACATATATTCTTCACCCATCGCAGATTCAGAAAATGCCAAAGAAGATGCAGATACAGATCAAGAAGAATTATGTTCACCATGTCAAACAAATTCAGAAGATGAAGAGTACATAATCACCAGAGAATTGATAGGTGTTTTATATGAACTAACAGAAGAAAACAAGTCACTCAAGAAATAATTGATGAAACAAAAGGAAAGTGTTCACATTTTTTAAGAATCCAAAAAAGTCATTGAGAACTTAAGAACTCAGCTAGAAGAAGCCAAAAAGATCGAAGAAAATCTTGAATATCAAAAGCAGTATTTGGAAGCCAACATAAAATCATAGAAGGAAGAAGCATAAATGAGAGAGAAGATATTGACAGATCATCTTAAGGAAATAACTAATGATCTAAACCAGTTTGAGGTAGAGTTTGGTCAAGAAGAGAAAGGACTTGAAGAAGAAATAATCACATTAAAAATTCATCTTGAAAAAGAAAAGAATAGAAGAAGTCATGAAGTCTCGAATAATGAAGAAAGAAGAAGAGGTTGAGAAGCTTGAAGAAGAAGTTGTCACATTGAGAAGTAAAATCGTCAAGATCAACAAGAAAATTGAAGAGATAGAAACATCCACATCATTTATAGATAATGAAGAGAAGCACTCAAGGTTTCTAGAAAAGAAGAATGAAGAAAATAGAAAGATTTATGAAGAAGTACTCAAAGGAAGGAATCATGTCAACTAGAATCTAAGAAAACTATTGAAGATACATCTTCAAGAAGACCATTCATGTTCAAGCCAAAAAGAAGCTTCAATCATGATCATGATCAGTCAAGGCAGAAATTCAGAAGGACTACACCACAAACAAGATCATTCACTCCCAAGTATGCAAATTTCTTTTATGGTGATTGTTTTTATTGTACTAATTTTGGACATAAGGTTGCAGATTGTAGGGATTATAAAAGAAATGTTCAAGCAAGAAGTGCATATGTGTCCCCACGTAACATTGAATGTTACAAATGTCATAACTATGGACACATAGTTGGTGACTGTAGAAGCATGATCGATACTTCCATGAAATAGAACATTGATATAAGATATAAGAAAGTATGGATAAGAAAACACGAAGAACAGGTGAACAAAGACCAGGTCCCAGAGATCGCAAGATTGACAATAAAAAAATATGAAGAAAATTCTACAGAGAAAAAGAAATATGTTAGATACAGAAAGGTTTGGAAAATAACTAAAAGAAAATAAGGACAGGTAAATAAGGAACAAGTTCAAGATATTGTACTTTCAGACATTGTAGTGAAAGATGAATCCACAGACATAAAGAAAGAAGTCATAGCTCAGAGAGATGATGAATCTACCAATGAAGATGATGATGAATACACATCAGAGAAGGAATTGTTCTGAGCCATCCGACTTAGAGACTCACAAGTAATATGAATATTAGACAGGGGAATTCTATGCGATAGTTGTGACAGACCAAAGAACCATCCCTCGAGCAGCTTGCAGAGTTTGAGAAGGTAGATCTAGAGCAGTCAGTTAGTAGAAGTACAATTTGATGGATTAATCAAGACTTCATGATAGTATAGTGATAAATGGTTTAGCATTATGGACAGTTACTCAAGTAGAGTCTTGGACAATATGGACGAGAGCATGGATTCATAGATTGGTTCAAAAAGTGGTTCAGAGACAAAGGAACATTATCATAATGGATGATAATTACATAGTAAATGTCTTGAACAATAATAATGGATTCCAAATCGCCAGATATTTTTTGGACACATGCAGTGCATACAACAGTTCACATTCAATACAGATTAATTCTTAGAAACAACAATGACAAAACTCCCTACGAACTATGGAAAGGAAGCGTCGACAATAACCTATACATCAAGGTAACTCAAGGTAGTATTTTATTAATTGAAATTTGTATTGATGATATTTTTTTTGGAAGTACTAATGACAGGTTAAGTCAGAAATTTGCAAAGGATATGCAAAATGAATTTGAAATTTCATTACTTGGAGAACTATCCTTCTTTCTAGGTCTTTAAATATGTCAAAGAAACCAATGAAATTTTATTTCTCAAACTAAGTATATCATAGAAATGCTAAAGAGGTTAGAAATGGAAGATTGCAAACCAGTTACCACTCCTATGCAAACCAGTTGCAAGCTGAGAAAAGATGATTCAAAGTCTACAGACTAGAGGCAATACAGGTCAATGATTGGTAGATTACTATATGTGACAACATCTAGACCAGATGTAATGCAGGCAGTTGGACAAGTGGCACAATTTCAAGCAACACCAAAGGAATCGCATGTCCTAGTAGTAAAGAGGATTTTCAGATATCTCAAAGGAATAAAAGAGTTTGTATTATGGTATCCAAAAGGAAAGGATCTATCACTTATTGCCTACACAAATGCAGATTGGGCAGGTTGCATTGATGATCGAGGAAGCACCAGTGGAGCAGTGTTCTACTTAGATATACAGGTTGATTATGATGAGCCCATTCCAACCTATTGTGATTATACAAGCGCCATCAGTATCTCAAAGAACCTAGTGATGTACTCCAAGAAGAAGAACATTCCAATAAAGAATCAATTTCTACAGTAATAGGTTGCAGAGAAGAACATCAGAATTGAATATATCGGCATAAAAGAACAAGTGGCAAACATCTTTACAAAACCGCTTCCAAGGGAAGCCTTTGAGTATTTTTGTCAGAGACTCGGAGTAATTTATACTCCAGAATGAATGATTTTGAAAGATTATCTTATATGTCTTAGATTTACACGAGGAAGCACCATAAAGAGGAAATTTCAGGTTGGGGGATCAGTTTCAGGAAGAGTTTAGTCAGGGGGGGTATCCCCAAGGATAGTTCAGTTAGGGGGAGCAACCCTGGATGGAAAGATACCTTTGCCATTGATGACAAAGGGGGAGAGATTTATCGGATGTAGGATAAAAATGATTGGAGAGAGAGCATAGAGGCATGTTTCCAAGGGGAACGATTGTCACAAGGGAATAATGAGCGATATGACTTTAGAGTGATACCCTTTGTCAAATAGGGAGATATTATTCATATGAAGGGAGAGAGAGTAATCAGATGCTTATAAACACAAAGAAAAATCAAAGGCATGTAGACAGGAGGAGTAGCCCCAAGGAAAGTTGAGTCAGAGGGAGTAGACCCAAAGGGAGATACCCCTTGCCATTGATGTCAAAGGGGGAGAGATAGAAACATTGATGAGTAGTATAAGTATGAATGTTATCATGACTAAGTGTTGCCATCAATGCCAAAGGTGGAGATTTGCATACAGTTGGCTTAGGTTGATGGAAATTTGGTATGGATTGTTGGTTGTCATTGATGTCAACCATTGGAGAGTGATATTTTCTATTGATGTCAACCCTTAGTGATTGATTTCAACCCTTGGAGAAAGTCTGGTAGTGAATTATGGTAGCACAAAGGTTTGGGTAATGGACCCAAGTTTTTTTATGTATAATGGTATGATTTTTAATATATTTGAACGTAAAACTATTCGATATGGATAGTACATGTCATTCCATTTCTGGTGGTATGTGGAATATCACATAACTCCTCACGGTTAGAGATTTATGGCCATGAGAAGTTGGAGAAACCAGGTTTGGCTAATGGACCTAAGTTTGTTTGATGGATAATGGTATGAGTTTTGATACATTTGTAGGAAATACTATTATATATGGATAGTACATGTCATTCCATTTCCAGTGGTATGTGGAACGTCACATAGCTCCTCACGGTTAGAGAGTTATGGCCATGTGAAGTTGGAGAACCCTCATGAGTCATCTAGAAGCCCCAAAAGGTCAAAGTAGTCAAAGTGGTTTAAGAGATTTTACAAGGTAAATAATAAAGTGAAGTGATAAGTATACTATAATTCAAAGTGAATACAAAATAAATTATTTAAATAATAAATTTAATGGAGAAATTACTAATTGGACAAGTGGTTAGAAGTGGGTTAACCTTAAAATAAGGAAAGTGGGTTAAGATGGTTAGAAGGTAACCCCTTGAGGTAAAGTGAAGTGATGAGTTTACTATAAGTCAAATTAGATACAAAATAAATTATTTAAATAATAAAGTTAATGGATAAATTACTAACTAGACAAGTGGTTAGAAGTTGGTTAACCCTAAAATAAGGAAAGTGGGTTAAGATGGTTAAAAGGTAACCCCTTGAGGAAGCTACATGAACATATAAATAAGAGGCAAGGCTCTATAATTTTAATTAAACTTGAGCATATTGAATATCTACAGGTCACTGAGGTAACCAAAGGATATCTAAGCCTAATTTCAAAGGGAAGGTGAAGTAAAGAAGGTCGAAATTCAAGGGAGGATAAATTCTTTTGATGATGCTTTCTAAGGTATGTTATTTACAGGTCATCTCACCATTTCCGCAATAACTGTTTTTCTAGAATGATTCAAACCGTGAAATTGGGATGCCATTGAAGAAACATATCCAAGTAGATGTGGTACAAATTTCATCTTGTGGGTCGTTGTACTTTTGGATTTACACTCCGTGGAAAATAGGGTTTGTGGCTAGTCCTGAAACTAGTCTAAAACAGGTGTTTCGGGTAAAAATGTCATAACTTCTTCATAAAAGATCTAAATTTAGTAAGACAAAATGTTTTGGTTAGAGTACACTCGATAGTATTCTGTGTACATTTTTCAGATCCATACAACAGATATTCCATGTGGGGCATGCTCTACAAGTTCGTTCTCTAGAATAAGCCAGAATTCAACAAGGTATGCCATTTTTTCTATAACTCATTTTCTGAGAGGCTCCAAGTAGTGAAACCTAGAGGAATTGTATAAAACACACTGAAGAACATTGTGTAATATTTCCATATCTTTATTCATTACAGGTACATAGTTATGATTATTTAAAGTTAGGGTTGTTGACTAATCCAAAACTAGTCATGTGAGACTAAGGTAAAGTTTGATGAAAATACTAGTCTCTTGTTGTTAAAGTTAAGGAAGGTGTGAAGGTATGTGATCATATACACCAGGTCTATTACAGAGTTACAAATCATATTTGGATGATGCAATTGATGAGGGATTTTGGTTGAGGTACATGTTGGGTACATGGTTGAGACAAGTAGTTGATGAGTTGGCAAATACATGAGGTGTATAGTTGATGATGTTGGTACATCTTGATGAGTCATAGTTTATGTGTATTTGATACATTATATACATACTTGGTACATGGTTGGAGGCACTTGTTAGTAGTAATGTTGACACATGGTTTATGGATGATGTAGCATACTTGTCTTGGTATAGTATTAGACGCACATATTGATCTTGGTGATGATTATGAGTTGTTGTGTCATGCTTGGTTGATGCACATATTTGAGAGTTGTCTTGGTGATTGATCATGGTGAGTAGATCTTATTTGATTGATAAGTTTGATGATACAGTTTGTTGTGATAGATTGTTTGGACATGTTTTGGTGATAGTTTATTTGTAAAGGTTTGGTGCATGGTTGATGCACTTGTTCATGGTACAGGTTGAGGTACATGTTGGTGCATGGTTGATGCACTTTTTTATGGTACAGGTTGATTACAGGTTTCTTGGTATATTTTGGTGCATGGTTGATGCACTTGTTTATTGTACAGGTTGATTACATGTTGATTACAAGTTGAGGTACATGTTGATGCATGGTTGATGGATAGTTCAGGTTATTGGTACAGGTTGTTTGGTGCAGGTTGACTAGTACATGTTTACACAGTATATATCATAGTGATAGCATCACAGTGGTTCCATCATTCTACTTATATGTCAGGGTGGTTGGACGAGGAAAGGACAGGGGGTTGTAGCCACCTTCCATTTGTAGCCGGAGAGCATAGGGGGTTGTAGCCTCTTTCTGGTTGTAGCCAGATAATTGGGGAGTTGGAGCTTCCCTCGGGTTGTATCCTGAGAAACTAGGGGGTTGGAGCCTCCTTCCAGTTGCAGATGGAAAACAAAGGATTTTGGTTTTTTCAATGAATGTAATTCTTAAAGACATATAATAAAAAGCATTTTGTGGTTTTCTCCCACTTTGGGTTTCCGCGTAAAAACATTGTTGTGCTGTGTATGTGTATGATTGTTCATTTGTTCATTGTTTATTTTCTCTACAACTATTGGATGATAATCCTACATTGATATAACACTTGCATATTGTGCTTAAAAAGGATATTATTTCTCTATAACTGATTCACCCCCCCTCTCAGTAATCCAACAAAGCATTGGTTCTATATAAGAAAGGTGACATATTTCAATCGAAGGGTCGATATTTTATGTTATAAGTTTTATTTATTAAAATTTAATTATGATTTATCCCTGTCTAACTAAAATTTATTTAAATAAATTAACTAAAATCAATTGGAACTACTCAAAACTACTTTTGGAGAATAAAAGGAAAACAGGAGGGACAAGAAAAAAGGAGATAGAATCACAAACTCTGATAAGGTTTTCTCTTTCTCTAGAGTGACATTACATTACTACTTCATTCATTTTTGAAACACTTAAAAGTTGAGAACTTCTTGTAGATAGTAGTGTCTCACTAAAGGTGGAAATAAGGACAAAGAAGCATTTATTGTTGACATGCTTTAGAAGGTTGATCATCTATTTCTGATAGTCTATAAATTCTTATTGGATTTTTGAATTGATTTTCAGTATTAATTAAGAATTTTGTGCAGATTCAAGGAAATGGCATATTGTGGCTTGTTGATCCAGTTATTTTTCATTCTTGGTTTTACTTAGAAGTCACCAATATTATATGTGTGATGTAGCATTCCACCTCTAAATTCTAAGTATTATTTTGGCCCTTACCCATTCTAGGGTATGAAAGAATGTTTTTTGGCTGGATTTCAAAACTGAATGATCCGGATTGTTTTTGGCACGAAATGAGAGAAGATATATAATAAAGAAATGTATAGAGATATCTAGAATATCCCATAATATAACATAAATGTATCATAGATGCAACCATAAACACAAAGATACAGTAATACACAATTTTCTATTAATGAGCGAAAATGTACAAAGACTATAAAAATACAGAGTGAAAGACTCGCTAGAATGGTGGCAGCTTATCTCTGAGAAGAGATGTGTCCGCTACTCTCATTCGCAAGAATATTATTTTACAATGAGGCTCCAAAGTATTTTTTATCATAAATAAAATCCAAAACCCTAACCCCGGAAGATGAAAAGCCAACAGTTTTGTGGACCCCGTTTTGGGTAGTTTGGTGTATCAACTTCTCGGGGGCGTAACTTTGGCATACAATCTCTATTTGGGGCTCAAGATAGCTCGTTGGAAAGGTATCATTGAGGAGATTCATTTAGGGGGATCAATTAGAGCCTTCAAATATCATTGAGAAGATCGGTCCCAAAAAAACTTCATTTAGGCCCTCAAAATGGCCTCGGAAGTTAAAAACTGCTAAAAATAGTAAATTACCAAAATTGCCAGAAAATTGTTTTGAGAGAGTTGGAAAAGGTGGGTGGCCACCAATATCCACCTGGATCAATCCTCCCTCCTTATGAATCAATGGTCTCCATTGCATTGAGTTCCCAGGGGAGAGGGAAAAATGTTTGTTGAATCTACATCTTGATGAGTTGCTTGCCTTATTGGAGAAGTTGTGGTGCTTAGCTTGTTGAAGGTTGTCACGAACATGTGGATAGAAGGGTTGGACCTTTTTAACCAGTTTGGATACATGATATTCCTATGTGAAGAAGGAATATTTACACTTTGTTGCAATCTTGTCAACCTGCTTTTGTTGGATAGAAGGTGCTTGGGCCGAGGCTATAGTGGTTGTAGTATCCTTTTGTTCACCTTTTGAACAGATTGTGAAGAAGTTGAATTTTGTAGTATTAGATACTATATTGCGGCACTGTTTAGGTGGAACAGTAGTCATAAATACCTTTGGTATTCTTTAGAGATGACCCCTAGAGAAACAATGACACTGTGGGGTCGAGACTCATAAACAACATGGCACTTCCACATATATGGTTGGCCCAAGATAACATCACATACATCCAGTGGGGAAACATCACATAATACCTCTTCTTTGAAGGGATGGATTTCGTATGACAATCGACACCATTGGCTAACACAAAGATCTTGTCCCTGGCAAAGCCACCCGA
This sequence comes from Picea engelmannii, assembly GCA_009831015.1. NCBI lineage: Eukaryota > Viridiplantae > Streptophyta > Pinopsida > Pinales > Pinaceae > Picea > Picea engelmannii. Next base: position 78,699 of record ML777106.1, on the reverse strand, counting down.
TGTTGTATGGTTGTGGGTGTGGTGTTGTCGACAATCCCAACTGTTTGACGACCTCTGGTGAGATGAGGTTCTTATGGCTTCCTCTATCAACAATAAAATGCAGCGAGGTCCCCTTCACCCACATATGTGATTGAAAAAGGTGCTCCCCTTCTTTAGGATCTATTGGTTCTTCTGGTTGAATTGTTGCAGTCACAACAATAGTAGTGGGGTCTACGTCGATGGTCTGTCTTTTACCAGTATTTTCAGAATCAGATTCTGAATCAGGGTTCGGCTCCTTGTCTTTGATCTCAGCCACCAATGAATGTTTTGAGCGACATTCATCGGTGTTGTGCCAGGGGATTTTTTGGAAATCGCACCATTTTCCGATGTCCTTCTTTGTATTCCCATGACCCTTATTTTCCTGTGGCTTGGATTGGTTTTTGGGAGGTTGTTTGTTAGATATTTATTTATCATACTTTGGTTGTTGCAGATTTGTAGACCCTAACTCCCATTTGTTTTGGTGAATAATTTTTTACTTGATTTTAATAGCATATCGATAAGCATCACTGAGTGATGAGATGTCCAGAAACTCCATTTCATTTTGGATGTATCTGTGTAGATCCCCATGGTATTTCAAAACCAAATGTCGTTCGAAGTCTTTGATACCCAACTTGGTGCACAAGGTATGGAAGGTATTGGTGAACTCTGGAACTACTTGGCCCCTCTCTTGTCGCAGTGTGGTACATCTCATGTACTAGTCTTCATAGTTTCCAACAAGGTAATATTGTTCCTTTACCGCATCCACAAAAAAATCCCAAGTGGGCTCATCCCCATATATTCTAGACTCCTATGTGGAACTTTTCTCCCAATAAGTTTGTTGGACAACTGAGAGGGGGGGGTGAATCAGTTATTATTGTTCTTAAACAATTATGCTTCTTTTAAACTCTTTGCAGAAACACTAAGGGACAATCACAATAGTGCACGGAAGTAAACAATAGCATATTCAGCATCGGTCACACACATGTGATACACAGAGACAGATATTTCCTGAGGAAACCCATAAAGGGTAAAAACCTCTTTTTCTTTATATGATAAGTAATAGTTACACTCTTTACATTATCATACATATGAGCACCAACTCATAATGAGGCAACAACCTCTGTTTTGCAAGCTGCTACTTGCTGAGAGCACCAATTCTCTATTTTCTCTAGCACCAACTAGAAGGAAGCACCAACTCCCTGGTTTCTCTAGAACCAACAAGAAGGAAGCACCAACTCCCTGAGTGTTTCCAGCACCAACTGGATGGAAGCACCAACTTCCTATCATACAGGAACCAACCTGTATAACAGAGAACAAGAGTTCTCCCTTGCACCACCCTGCCACCCTGGTTTCACTGGCTGCAACCAGATGGAAGCTACAACTCCCTATGTTCAAGAACCCACTTGAACCTATGAGGACAACAGTCCTCCCTAGCACCTCCCTTCCACCCTGAAATATAAATCTTTGCTACTGAAACTTATTACAGTGATATGATGTTCAACAATGGCTTACCAGACTCATCACTATTCTGTTGCATTTTGTTGCTCTGTCTGCCTCATTTCCTTTCTGCACACATGACTTGCATTGTCTGTTCTTATGCTTTTTATTCTCTGTGCGCCATGTCCATTCACTGCACAGTTCCTCTTCTATGCAATTTAGCTGCTGCACTCTTCTCCTTCTTCACACATGAATCACCTTCACCAACAACAACCACAGCAAACTCCAACAGCAACCACTACCTTTTCTTCTCTGTACCGTGTATATATATTCCTTATGTGCATCTTTTGCATGCAATATTTTCCATTCTTATGCATGCTCATACCGCGCCAATATCCTCCACATCTCAAGTGCTCTACGTGGTCATCATCGCGACTCTTCAACTTCTCTGGCAGTTCAACCCTTGTGTCTATCATCACTAGGTGTTAAGCCGAGATTCCTTTTTCTCTCTGGAAGTTGAGACTCTTTGTCTTCTCTGTTACAGTCAAGCTCATCCTTTCTATTTTAGTTACGAGCTCAAACTCTCATCCAGCTATCAATTTCCTCCACGAATCGTCTTCATTCCACTGGTTGATTCCATGTGACTCTTCAGCTCCTCTGGAAATCGCACCGAAGTCTCTCTGCATCCTCTGGTAGAAACCATCAAAGGTTTCTAGTAGTTTCACTGTGTCGTGCAACAGTAGCCCTCCGATCTTGTTCAAATTCACCTGCATCATTGGATTGATTCCATGGGATCTTGCATTCATTTTGGCATTTCGGCATTCGGCAATTCTGTGTTGAGTGTCTCAACACTTCATTTCGTGATTTCCAAAGTTCCGATACAGAACTTTTCTACACTAGCTCCTTCCCCAATATGACTATGGTCATAACCAAGCGCCTATGAAAAAAGCGCTTTTCACAAATTCGCATTTCATGAATCTGGAGATGAGGCATCTCGACCTTCCAAGTCACGATCCCTGAAATGGAGCTTATTTGGACTGACTCCTTCCCTTCTTGAGACCATGGGTTGTGACCACAGCCTTATGCATAAGGTTCTTTTGCGATTTCTCATTTCATGAGTCTAGAGAAGAGACATCTCAACTCTCCAAGTCACGATCCCCGATACCCCGAAATGGCGTGGGATCAATGGTCCTAATCAGAGCTTCATTCAACGGCTGCGATTGAATTGCAATTTCGCATATCGCAAAATCAACATTCTTGTTGCATTGTTTGCTTGCCTCTCCATGTTGTGATCCCCGAAACTTCGATATGGAGTTAGATCAATGGTCTAGATCTGAGCTTGATCTGACGGCTCAGATTACATCGTGATTTCGCATATCGCGATATCGGGATTCCTGTGGTGAATGTTCTCTTGTCTCTCTATGTCGTGATTCACGAAACTCTGATATGGAGTAAGTCTGCTGACATCACATGTGTTAAATAACTGCCACATGTCACCTTGATTTGTGACTTACATGTGCTTGGAATGTTGAATCAGTCTGACACTTGTCATTACCTTGTTGTGCCACGTGTTCCTAGCTGACGTGGTTTGCTGATGTGAGTCAGATCGACGGTCCAGATGTGATCTTGATTTGACGACTCATATTTGTTGTAGGAAAATCTGCCTGCGGACAAGTAGATCGACCTCTAAGGCTTGACCTTAACCCTAGACAGAAAAGTGCTTATCATGGACACTGAATTTCTTTCGAATCTATCTAAGCCTAATGCATGAGAAGGAAGAGTAAC
>ML777106.1:36219-59659 GCA_009831015.1 Picea engelmannii | reverse complement strand
AGGGGAGAAGAGTTTCAATCTGCATACATCGTTGTGGCAAAGAGAATCAACATCATTTTGGAGAATTTTTTTGTTTCCTAACTATTATACTTGTATTTTCAACCATAGGCCAAGTAATGATGTTATATGATGTTATGAAGTTGAAATTACACTTGTACCAAGGAAATTTCTCATAAAAACCTATAAAGATCCTTGGTTTAGCTTCTTCCTAGAAGAAGAGTTGTTGGTTTCACCTTCCTCATAGATCAAGTGTGGTTGGTCATGGATTTTCTATAAAAAAACCACAGCCACCCCTTAGACCTTCAAGAACTAGAAAGTTACGAGAAGATGAATGAGCAATGGGTTGACATAAGCTCATAATTGAGCATGACTTGTATTTTCTTGGTTCATGTGCCATGATTCATATCCTTATCTCCTCAAAAAATATATAAGAAGCATCCAAAGCTAGGGGATGAGGCTAGTTCAAATAGTTCATGATCTAGAGTTTCCAATGGAGAAATAATCTTTGATCTGTTGTTTTCCATAATTGTTGAGTGTTGGGAATCAACAATAGTGTTATTAGGGCCTAGGTGAGGGCATATTTCCATGATACGTTCCATGATTATGCATGTTCAATGAGGTGATTTTATGACTAAGGAGAAGGGATTTAGGTCTTGGAGCTAGAAGTACAATAACAAATATCAAGGTAAATAAGCTTTCTTGTAACTCTAATTTTTTTAATATAGATATACTCTCTTTCCCCTCAAATATTTGTATGCTCATTGATCCATCTTGTATCTTGAATATGATTTTGTTGATATACATAGGATTGAGATACCACATTAGAAATTAATTCATGTTATATTTCATTTTTTATGTAATGAAGGTATGAGGAAGGTTGTTCTTATATGATGATTGTGTAGGTAATATTGGATCTAGCTATGAGCAATTGGATATGTTGGAGAACCATCATATTTTAGGTATGTTTCCCTTGTATATTTCATTACCTTATGAAATGAACAATTAGTTATAGAGGAAAGATGTATGTTATATATCTTGCTATCTATCATTGGTTTATATCTAGCTAATGAGGGGATTTTCTTATATGTAGGTGAATTTACCTTCAACCAAATTGGAGAATCGATTAGGGAAGAAATTTGATTTCTTTCCTTGATTTTAAGGAGTTTTTCATGCTCTCTTTCATCCAAGAAAGTTTTTGTAGACGCTATGTTTTGTAAATTTATTTCATGACTGCATGCAAGTTGTGTTCATTTAGATATGGGTAGCTATTTTGATGAATTTTCCTCAATGTCCCCTACACTCTCAATTGTCTCTAAGAACATTCATGGTAGAATGCAATTTTTCCAAATACAACTTGCATCCAAGCCCCCTAGCCACTTGTTGCTCAAAAGAAAACTATAGCCATGCTTCTTTGGCCACTAGTTCCTACATAGAAAGCTATGACCAAGTCGTATGGGTGAGTTTTTGATATTTTATCAACCTATTTCCTATTAGATTTAGTGTATCTTGTCTTGGAAATGTTGTTGGTCATCAAGCCAATGCATCTAATTTCTTTCTTCTTTTTGCTCATTCAAATCGTGATTGGGTTAAAGATATTTGCATCTCATTTTCTATCATTTTAAGATTTTCATTTTTTTGCATGTTTGAGTCGTGAACAAGTCATGTTATCGCCATTTATTTGAACACCTAGTCTAAAAGGATAAGACTTACCAATAAGCATCATCATAGTCCATGTATCCCTCGATTATATACACTTTCACACCATTTTCCCTTACTTAACTTATGAAAACACTTTTCCTAATGTTATTTTCACTTAATTAAAGTCACAATCCCCTTTTATGACTTATTCCCAAAATTATTTTATTTAAATAAAAGGTAAAAATCAATTAGTGTATGACAATTGATTTGGTCAAATAATATATTTTATTATTTTGACCAAATCAAGGATAACCACCATTTTTCCTATAAAATAAAGAGATCCATTCCATTTCCATGGAGTTTTTCCCTTGAGAGTACCAAAATGTTGCTTAAATTTCCACTAACTTGTTATCTCCATTTCCCATTGTTACTTTCAGCCAAGAGGAGAAGCCTAACTATTTTTCTACGCATATGGGAAAGAATAAGAACCCTCCCATGAAGGGGCCACCAGAAGATTCGTGTCTTCATCGGTCTCTTCACAGGTTTATTGTTATGTACTTTGGTCATTGGGAATTACATATATCATATTGATTATTTATATCTCTTTTTATTCAGGTATTTTTCTATTGCATGCCTTCTTATTTTTGAATAGCATAGATCTAGAGACATTTTTTTAATAAAAGAACTAGAATTTCTTGTGTTTTCACCCACATTCGTCTCTATTTTTGACAACCACAAAGTTTGCATATCTACTCACCCTTATTGCATATTTGCACCAATGGAATGGTGACTCCACTGTGGATCTGAGTTTTACTCATGATCCTTGATTTTGGGTGTGTGGTACAAACTTTTTCTCACACTTTTATAGGGTTTTATTGAGTTTTTTAGGGTTTTCATCTTCCTGTAGTTTTTTATTTGTTTTTACAGGGTATAAGTGCCTGAAATCCACACAAGAAACCTTTGGAGCCAAACCCACAATGCTTCTTTGGAATATTTTTCCCTGTTCACTTTTTTCCTTCTTTCCAGCATTATCCAATGCCCTTTTTGGCCTCTTTTCTACCACTAGACAACAGAGAAATTGGCCTCTTTTCTGCCACTACTCAATGCAAATTATGGGTAGTTTTTTTCCACTACTCAATGCAGGTTTTGGGAATTTTTCTATCACTGGTAAACGTGTATTTTGGGTAGTTTTCCACCACTAATCAATGCAATATTTGGAACTTTTTCCGCCACTGCTCAACACATATTTCCAGGTATTACGTGCACTAGTCATTTTTTGAATTTTCTCCTTCTTATAGTTCTTGGTTTGTTTGTTATGTGTGCTATTTAGGGTTTTCATTTTCATTTAGTTTTTTAGTTTGTTGAGTGGTTTAAAAACCCCACTAAACCCTAGGAATTGAAGAATAAACCCCTAGGGAGTTTTGATCTCTTTTTCTCAAAGGGATTTCTTGTGGTTTGGCTCCATGTTTTCTGCTACAAATAGGTTATATCTTTACCACCCAATTGGCATCCTCTCCCTTAGTTTATTGATTTTATTTTCATCTCACTTATATTGCATTTCAAAAATCCAAAAAGAAGCATACAAGGTAGGATCTTGGTTTGGTTCCATTTCACTTAATTTTTTCTATTTATTATAGCCACTGGCTATTATTGCATTGTTGTTACAGAACCATAAAGTAGTTTTTCATTTGTATGTTAAAGACTTAATGAAAGGAATACCTTTTAGGACCCTTCTTTTCCTTGCCAAAAGGAATTTACCATTGCAATTTTGGATAGCTCACTTAAAAGAAAAGTTTGCATGTGTGATATATATGTTCTTGCATGCAACACCTCTTACGTCATTCAAAAAGAAAGGTTTGCACCTAGTACATTTGAATTGGTTTCTTGTTTTAGTAGTAAGTTATTTCATCCACGTTCTTTTAAATCATTCATTTTTTATCATTTATTTTTACATCAGCAATTTAACGATAGCATTCAAACCAGATATTAACAAACTTACCACGGCACCAAAACACAATAACACTTTGAAACATCTTTGAACAGCATTTCTCCCCCAAAGAGACAATCTTATAGGCTAGAAGGCCTTCAACATGAGTTCCCTTTAAGGCATGCTCTCTTCTCCATTAGAAGAAGCAAGCTTCCCCACCCTAACCCTTACTCCAATTATAGCTCCTCAAAGTCTAAACCCTCATCCTTGTTGGGAGGTATTGGTGCATCAAGTTCTCATTTTACCTCCTTCACCGTGACCATATCCTCCTAGGTCCCCCGGAGCTAGAACTACACCAACATCCTTTCCTTTTATGTCCAGTTTGAGTATCCCATACCTCAACCAATTAATTAATGACCCTATCCATCACAACCCCACATGTCCTACAATTCCTACTAAACTACCCTCTGACGTCCCCAAGTTTGAGGGAAATTCAAGAGAATACCCATCCAACCACGTGATGTCCTTCCACCTATGGTGATCATAAAAATACATCATGAGGACTCTATTAGATGGTTCCTTTTCCAAAGAAACTTAATGGGTGTCATTGCAAAGTGGTACATTGACCAAGTAGGGAACTCTCACTGTACTTTTGATTCCATTACGAAGATGTTTATTTCCTTCTTCTATTTACCTATTCACCATGAATTGGAGATTGAGATCCTTACAACATGTTTCCAAACCACTACCACGCATACTGTAGACCAAATCCATGAGTGGTGTAGATGGAACAGCTTCTACAAATCCAATCTCAATGACATATTGTTAAAGTATTTGTTCCTAAATTCCCTCCTTCCTCCCATATCCAAGGATTTCATTGTGACATTAACTTAGAATGAGGAAGAGGCCATCCAGAAGGCCCATCAATATGACTTGATCTATGATCAATATTGGTATTTTTACACCATCCTTCATGATGCTCCCTACTCTTGATTAGGTGACTCAACCACTCTAGGAACCTCCCATGCATTTAATGGCCTCATTGGCTCTATCTCTCTGGCATGTTCAACACCACCACCACCTGGACCTATTGGATATGCCCCTCATTATGGTGGGTCCCCCACTCCTTATGGATACCTGACCCCACCCCAAGACCCATCATGTGCCTCGTCTCAGATGAGCATGAGTACCTCCTACCCTACACCACATGTCCATCCTCATCACCATGGTCAATGTCACTCGTGTGGAAATCCCTATTGTGGATTTACCACCTATCCATATTATCCTTTTCTTGGTCCACCACCAACCACATCTACCCCACTCGCAAGTGTTCCCTCTATCGATGCTAGTTTGTATGCACCTCTTTCACAAGGACAAGTGTATGCACAGCAAAATGCTCCCCTTCCTCCAAACCAAAAAAGGAGGAACAACAAGAGGAAGAGGCAGAAAAATAACCAAAACTAGGGACCCTTGGGAACTCAAAATCCAATGACCAACACTGGAGGCAACTAGCCTGACCCCAACCAAATCCAAGGAACCAATCCAGTGCCCAAGTAGGGGAAGAACCAACCCCTCTACACCAAAAAACCTTGTGCTTTTTGTAGTGTCCATGGACATTACACTCATGAGTGTCCTCTCCTCCCCATCATGCGTTGAGTCTTGGAAGCCTATGAGGATTCTCATTAATCCAATGCCCAACCTTCATGTTGACGGGCTTGAAAGACCCATTCAAGCAGTTAAGGGAGAATGCTTGATGGAAAGTCCCATTTAGACCCACTATCGTTTGGGATAGTGTTTCGGACCAGAATGTTGTCCTAGTTGTCGATCTAAACCAATTGTCTAAATATGAATCTGAGAATAGAATTTTCTCAGATGAATTAAAATTATAAAGAACTAAACTAGACTAAAATGATTAATTATTGTCCTGGGATTCATTCTTATTCTATCATATCCTATCCTAATTAGGAGAGAGCTATAAAAATAATTGCAGTTAAACATAATATCACACAGAATTAATTCATGGAAGCAAGAAATAAATAAACCTAACAATACAATAAGTCAAATACAAATATTTGATTCACCAACTTATTATATTATCGTTGCACTTAGTATGAAAATAATGGCAACAGTGGACATATAGAAATTAGTCTAGAAGTAGTTCATATAAATAAAATCCACACATTCACAGAAATAAATATGAATAAACAGAATAGTCTCATTCATACACATTTTTACCAAAATATTCAAAGTGTCTCTTGTTCAAATTCACATACAGCAGTAGTATTGTCCTTATACAATCTAACTCCAAAAGCCATGTTTCATTTAAATTCATGCCTTTTATAATTATTCAGTGGCTATTTACATTCTCGAGATTCCATCATAAGTAAAAGGGAGATTACAAAAAGCAACTCTTTGCATTCCTATCCTCATTAGGATTACAAATAGAAAATATGAGATAGGTAGAGTAGTTATGAAAAATGGGATTGTAATACCCCAGTTTTGAGCCTCGTATTAAATATTGTATTTTATTAATTTATGAAAGGTCAGAGTGCCCAAACAATTAAAAGAGGCCAGTGTGCCTAGGAAATGTAATGTTTTGATCCTTATTAATAATAAATACATCACTGGTTTGTAGACGGACAAGGACAAGAGTTATAGGGGGCTATGATTCCTCTAGAGAGGGTGCTTGAGGGGTTAAGTATTATTTTATATTTTATTTACCCATAATTAGTTTAATGGAGAGAAGTGGTTACATGAGCTTATTTGGGAAGGCCATATGGTTCTTGATTTTCAAGTAAATATATAAACCCATATTGTGGGTTGTTTGGGGGGTTCTTCTTCTATTTCTTCTTATTCTTCTTCTTCACCCACTCACTCATTGTTCATTGTTCACACCTTTCATTCTTTTCTCTCTCCATTCCTTCTTTCACCCACTCGTCTTTCCTCATTCATGTTTTTTCTTGGGAAAGAAAAACGAATTGTTGCAGAGGAGCCATGTTTTTGTTGGTTGTAATGATTGCTAGTGTATTATAGCCATGAATTAGTGTCTGCATGTCTGAGATACATTGGCATGCATTAAATTTTTCCCACAAATACGAATCCTGAGAGTCCCAACATAGAGATTCTTGACCAAATGCATTGGAGCCCTGGAAGGAGGTGGATAGCCTGAAGGACTGCGTGGCAGATAAGGGGGTCCATTCTCTTGGGTTGTGCAAGATAGGTAGAAGAGAGATGGTGTACTTTGGATTTGTGTGTGTGTTGAGAAGCCTATGAGAGGTTGAGTGATTACTAGTTTGGGAAGCTGAGTGACACTCTCAAACCGTCCTTGTGGATTCATAGCCCTAGCTCGAGGGTGATACTATTGTTGATACTTGGAACAACAGTGTCTATGGTTGGGTGGAATGTCCTCAGTCTACAACCAGTTGGTGATTCATTTCATTAAAGATAAGTGATCTATGTCATAGTTTTATTTCCCTATGTATTTATTATGTTGTGTATTTATTTATCTATGAAATTTGTATCTATAGTATGCATGCTTGTTGGTGATTGTTTTGCATGACATATGTATCATTTCTTTATGTTGTAGCATGAATATTGAACTCTACATGTGAATATTTCATGCCTCATTATTAATTAGAAATTTATCAGAATTCGAAATTAGTTCAGAAGTGAGTTTTGAGGTAGTGTGCCTAGCCTATGGGTGGTTGGCTATGTTACAACTTGAAGTAGTGTAGCCCAGCCTGGGGGTGGTTGGGTACGTTACAGGGATCATCATGGGTTCTTATACATATGCATCTGGTCCCAATATTCCTTCCAGAGTGAATAATTTTCCATTATATTCTTTAATTTATCTGACTGCATCTTTTCAATATCCAATTATCTGTCATGAACCTTGGTGGAAACCTCTTTCTTCAGTTCTTGTGTTGTGTGTTTAATGAAATAATGGGTCATTGTGACAATCCTGATAGGTTTCAACAGATATTCTTCCAGTAATTCTTTATTTATTTCAGTTAAATGTTCAATACTCAATATGTTATTCTCCATGTGCTCCTCTACCTCAGTTGTCCTGATTTTTGCAGGTGGTGCTTCATCAATGGGGAGCATCAGCTACTGCCAAAATTCTTCAAGGACATCATCTGAACTATTCCATAGTTGTTTTCATGCCTTATATGTTGTATTTTGATGGCTTGGATATCTTCTAACAGGAGCTTCCAAGTATTGAAGAGTACTTGGTATTTTATCCTTTCTTTTTCAGAATAACATGGCAATGTAGCTAGGGGATTTTTGTACACTCGTTGCCAATCAATGATCTTGTCGAAGGCATCATTTACCTTTTGGTACTGGTCCCTAAGTATAGCTATTTGGTCTTCAAGTCTCAACTAGTCATCCCAATCAGCTTACATATCATTAAGAAGGAAGAAGAATTATTTTTCTCAAATCTAAGTTTTTTGTTAAGGTTTAATGCCTCTGTCTTGATTGTTTCTAAGGCCAGAGTATTTTTGTTGGGTATGTGTTATATTCTTCGCACGAGTAGCAGTTCCTGTGTTGCATCGGACACGCAGGGGGGTTTGAGGTGGGGGCTCTAGGCCCCCCCTTGGGGGGTGCAGGGGGGCGAAATCCCCCCACATGGGGGTTCGGGGGCAACACCCCCAAGAAAAAAAAATTCCTCAGGAAACGCGTTTCATTTTTACCTTGTTTTTCGTGTTGCCTCAATTTTTGTGTCCATCGTTGGGCGGTTTTTCGGCACATGGTTTTTTGCTGATGTTTTTCTATTTCCGATTAAGGAATTAGGGTTGTTGACTGATCCGGGTTTTATGAGTAGAACTAAATGAATACAGATTATTAAAATATGCTTAACACAAAATAACAAAGATACAGTAAAACTGGTTTTCTATTCAATAAGGAAATAAGCTGAAACTGTAAAATGCAGTGGAAAACAAGCTTGTTGGAATGGTGGCGGATTATCTTTGAGAAGAGATGTGACAGTTGCGCTCATTTGCAAGAAGATGATTACAATGAGGCTCTAACTGCCTTTTTACAATAAACAAGAATTTTAAAAACCCTAGACATCCAAAAACCTAACCCTAGGAGATGAAGCGCCAAAAGACATGTGGGCCCCGTTTGGGTAAGTTAGTACATCAACTTCCTGGGGTCGTAAATTTTGCATACGATCTTTGTTTTTCACCCATAGCCTTAGGGATGGTGTATGGCCCATACCAGAGTGGGAAAATATTTTGATGGGGGCTTGTAAGGCATTCTTTCTACAAGTGCAACCAAACTTTGTTGCCCACCTAAAACTTATGTGGCACCCGGTGTTGATCATGGTGCTACTTGTACTTTGAATTGGACTTCTGTAAAATATCATGAACCTCTTGGTGGATGTGATGGATCCTCTCAATGAATTGGGTGGATTTTTCAGCTTTTGGTGGAGCAGGAGATGAGTGAGTCAAGGTGTTCGCCAGGGGTAGTGCAACATCCATGGGGCCCAATGGTTGGAATCCCAACCCCACCTGAAAGGGGTTGTGGCCAATCGAGCTATGAAGGGATCGGTTGTAGCTATGTTGGACATAGGGAAGACTCGCATCCCATGTGCAGGGGTGCTTGGAATTGTACATGCATAGGATATGTATGATCATCTGATTGATGATCTTAGTTTGACCATCTGTCGGGGGGTGGAAGGCAGTGGATTTGGTGAGCTTGGTATCGAACAGTGACCAGAGGCTTGACCTGAATGTGTTAAGGAACTGATTGTCTTGGTATGATAAAATGGCTTGTGGGATCCCAAAGTGTACCCAAACATGTTCAAAGAAGAGCTTGGAAGTGGCCTCTATAGTAATTCTCTTCTTGCAGGTGGCCAGAATCGCCATCTTGGAAAAGCGATCGACAACCACAAAAACACAGTCATTTCCCCTCTTGGTGGACAGGAGACTTGACATGTAGTCCATTGAGATGGATTCTCACAACTTGTCAGGAGTAGGAAGAGGGGTGTGCAAACCCTTTTTCTTAGTGGTCAGTTTGGAAATAACACAGGTAGTGCATGACCTGATATACTTTTCAACATCATGTCTTTTCGAAGTTTCGGCCAGTAGAAATGGTTTTGCAGCATTGTCTTTTTTATGCCAAAGTGTCATGCCACCCCACTGTAGTGAGCTTCCCAAATAATCTTCACACGCTCACTTTATGGAATGCAGAGATGGCCTAGAAAACACAACAACTCGTCCTAAATATGGAAATTAGCGACCACTAAGTTTTCTCCCAACATTTGGTTGGTGGTGGAGAAATCAAGGTATGTCTCATAGAGGTGGGACCATCCAGAGGTCTCATGGCCGCAAGAGTCTAGCACCATGGCAACATGGTGAGTGCTTCCACTGGAGGTCAACTGAGGCAATCAGCAACTCAGTTGGTAATTCTTGTTTTATACTTGATGTTGAGGTGGAACTGTTGTAAGTATGTGGACCACTTCTGATGGCGGTCATTCTATAATTTTCCTTGGGTCTGCATGAACTATAGTGGCTTGTGATCAGTGTGGATGATTGTCTCCTTCCCTAGAATGTAATGTCTCCACTACTGGCAAGATTGCACAATGGATTACATTTCTTTGTCGTAAGTAGGGTACTTATGGACAGCATTTGATAGTGTCTCACTATGATACACCACGGGATGGCCATGTTGAGTGAGAACGGTGTCCACATCATAGTTTGAAGCATCTGCCTCGATCTCAAACGGATGTTGTAGGTCCGGTAATGAAAGTATTGAGGATGAGCAAAAATGTTGCTTCAATTCATCGAAGGCTTGTTGTTGGGACAATCCCCACACAAATGTTTCCTTACCACCACCCCTAGTTACTTGGTTGAGGGCTCATGCGATATGTGAGAATCCCAACAGAAACTTGCGATAGAAATTGGTGAGGCCCAAGAAGATCTGAATCTCAGTGAGTGTGGTTGGGGTTGGCCAGTCATGGATGACCTGGATATTGGATGGATCCACATGCACACCATGTTGATCAACAATTTATCCTAAGTAATGGACCCTATCCATGTTGAAGGAGCATTTTTCCAAGTTTGCATATAGTTTGTATTGTCACAGGGTGTGCAAAACCTGCTAAATATGCTACAAGTGTTCCGCCCAAGTCTTGTTGTAGATGAGGATTTAATCCAGATACACCACTAGAAAAGTATTGGTGAAAGGTCGCAGGATATCATCCATCATCCTCATAAAAGTTGTTGGAGCATTTGTCAAACCAAAGGGCATGAACAACCATTCAAAAATACCTTCTTTTGACTTGAAGGCAGTCTTCCATACATCTGTATGTTCTATTGGGACCTAGTGGTAGCCAGACTTCAAATCAATCTTACTGAAGTATTTGGCCCCCGTGAGTTGATCAAGGAGGTCGTTGATTCAGGGAATCAGGTACCGGTTCCAGACTGTGATTTTATTCAGGGCCCGGTAATCAATGCAGAGTTTCCAGGTCATGTCTTTCTTCTGCACTAGTATGATTGGTCTCCCACAAGGTGATGAGTTGGGATGGATGTTCCCCTTGTGGAGAAGTTCTTGGATATGCCTCTTGATCTCCTCATTTTCTAACAGAGAGCAGTGGTAGACTGGCCCATTGGGTAGGGGTGCGTCTGGGGTCAGATCAATGGAATGCTTGACCTGGCAGTACAAAGGTACCCTGGTAGGAGAGGAGAAGATATCTGAGTATTCTTCCATGACCTTATCCACTTGCTTCTATTGTGTGGAGATATCGGTCGTGGAGGCCCTGGATGTGGCTGTGATATTTCGCTTACTCTGAGAGTGAATCACGAAGAAGACAAATTTCTCGGTTTTAGAGATGACCTTCCTGCATTGCTTGGCGGAGATGAAGGAAATAGCACTAGGAGGGACTGCCTCGGGTATCCTGTACAATTTTCTATTCAAAGTAATAATAACACTACGAGGCCTAGACTCATATACAACATGATGTTTCCATAAATAAAGTTGGCCCAAAATAACATTACAAACTTCGAGAGGAGAAACATCACACAATGCCTCATCTTTGAAGGGCTTGATGTCGTATGACAATCGACACTATTGGCTGACATGGAGATCGCTTCCTTGGTGGAGCCATCCAATGGTGTAGGGTTGTGGGTGCGGCGTTGTCAATAGGTCCAGTCGCTTGATGACCTCTACTAAGATTAGGTTCTTCTAGCTACCGCTATCAACGATGAAGTGCAATGGGGTGCCTTTTACCCACATCTATGAATGGAAAAGGCGCTCACCTTCTTCTGGCTTGTTTGGTTCACCGGGATGGAGTTTGGTGGTAGCAATGGTGGCACTAGGTTCCGCATCAATGATTTGTCTTCCCCTTTCTGGTTTTGACTCAGATTCAAAACCCGCATTTGATTCATAGGCTTTCACTTCGGCCACCAGCGATTGCTTTGAGCGACAATTGGCAGTGTTATGCCAAGGGCTCTTATGGAAGTCGCACCACTTCATGGTATCCTTGTTTGTATTTCCAGTGTCTTTCTTTGCTTTTGACTTGGAATGTTTGTCCTCATACTATCCATATTTTCTCTTTCCTTTGTTCTGTAGGTTGGGGTTTCCCTTTGTCACGTCTTTTGTTTGAGCTTCTGCTCAATTTTGATGGCATATCGATAGGTCGTGCCCAAGAACGAGATGTTTAGAAATTCCATTTCGGTCTGGATGTATCTATGTAGAGCATTGTGATACTTGAGCACCAAATGTCGCTCTGAATCTTTGATACCCATCTTGATGTGTAGGGTATGGAAGATATTTGTGAAATATGGCACTGCTTGGTCTCTTTCTTGCCGCAGTGTGGTCCATTTGGTATACAAGTCATCATAAATTCCGACAGGGTCGTATTGTTCCTTAATAGAATCCCTGAAGGATTCTTGGGTGGTCGCGACTGTAAATAATGAGGGTTCCTCTTTTTATTTTTGCTCACAGAAATTTTCCCACCAATATTTGACATGGGGAATGGCTTTGAGGAGCGCAATTTTTTCTCTATTTGAAAAGTTATGGATAGAAAAATACCCTTCTAGTAGATTCAACCACTTGTCTATAGCATTTGTGTCTATATGACCTTCAAATATAGGAATATAGAATTTGATTTGTACCTTGAAGGGGGAGGTGCCTCCGCTCGAGGAAGATGTGTCACTTGTTGGTAGTCGCCGAAGGATTTGCGTGAAACTATCCATCATCTCGTTCCTCTATTGTGTGAGGGATTCCTCAAGAAACATTTTGAAAGGATCTCATATCCTGTCATATTTATTTTCCCCTACCATGAGAGGTAATTTGGGCATGTGAGATCTTTTGTCCTTAAGAGAAACAAGATCGAGACCCAATTCTTTGTACCCTGACCTCGTTGGGGACATGCATTAAGACGACCAGGAGAAAACCGCTATGATACCACTGATGGAAATCTCTGGAAAAAGGCCATGGATGAAGAAATGGTAGCCTTGGATAAGAATGAGGCATGGGATCCCTCTTGATATGTTAAGTTTCTTCACCAAGATTTACATTTGTAGATTCCAAGTCTTTCAAATGGGTGTCCCGTTCTAATTGTGCTTTTTTATTAAATTCAGCATTCATTTCTTCCTTATGGGTTTTCAATGATCTATTGAGTTATTTTGTCTTGAAATTATCATCAACATCGGTGGCTCTTTCAAATTATGAATTCAGCTCATCCCTTACAGCTTGCATAGTTTTCTCAACTTCTTCCTTGTGCAGTTTGTCCTTTTGCTCAATAGATTTTAGAAATTTTGCAGAGATTTTATCCTTATGTGTTTTCAACTCTGTCACCAGCTTGGTGATTTTGGTTCAGCTTGCACTTAAGGAAGTGGTAACCTCAAGGATGGATGAATCATTCAAACCTACAAATGCATGGAGAGAAGAAGTTGCTTTTATAACATTTTCCTTTGGGTTAGGCCCAGCTTTCCATTTAACAACTCTTCCTGTAGATGACATGGATTTAGAAGATTCTCCTATTTTCCTTTTATTTGACCCTTTTTCAATGCTCTTCATGATCCTTTCATCATAGTAATAGTCTCCAATAGCCATGACGACACCTTCAAAACTCAAAATTTGTGACGAAAAGGTAATATTACCTGGGATGGAATTAAGGAGGGTGTATTCATGGATTCAAATGTTCAATATGCCTAGATTAGGATTCGATGGGCTTCCTAGATTTTCTCTTAATTCCTTTTTCTTATGCTACTCCAATTACTCATATGCCTTTATTTTAACTTCTTCCTCAGTTGTTTCTCTTTCATTTTCTCTTCTATGGGCCTCATCTTCTTCAGCGAATCTTTTGGTCTCTTCTTCAGTTGTTTCTTTTTCACTTTCTTTTCTCAATGCCTCGACTTCCTCAGCTTGCCTTTTATATTTTTCCTTGGCTTGTCTTCTCTGATACTCCACATCAACTTTCAGCCTCTTCTGATCCAATTCCTCAACTTTCTTGATCTTTTCTTACTCCTTAGCGATTAATTTATTTTTATCCTCTTGCAAAAATATTAGAAATTGGTCCTGATGAAACTTATTTGTTTCTCCTTGTTCAGCTTGGATTTCTTTTCTGGTAGCATCATTACAAAATTTCTTTAATACCTATTCATAAAAAAAAACTCCTCTGAACATGTATTCATCAAAATATACTACATGAATGTTAGAATGGTGAAGACCCATATATCTAACATGACTCACTGCTAGTTCATGTGGGTCATGCCCTTTTGCACTTCCCAGGCATAAACATAAATCTTGTAGAGTCTCTGCTTCTTTTCTAGCATGTTTTTTATTTAATAGACCATAGTTTCCTATGTGCACAGGAAATGGAGGACAAAGTTTTTTACTATTTCTCATGAGAAAGGAAGTAACCCATGTTCTTATGGTATAATAGGCTATTTCTCTCATTAAAAGGAGATCTGGGACAAAGTATGGAAAAAGATGAGTGGCTCATGTAGTTCCATATACTTTAACATAGGTATAATATTTTCCTAGACACCAATCAGCTATCCCTTTCATCCCTGCTCTAGCTTCACTTGAAATTATATACCTTGGGAACCCAAAAATGATAGTGTAAAGAGGAGAGGGGAAATGATCACAAATGTCATAGAAATACCTCTTGTAATTTATGTTCCAAAAATTGTAGAAATACACATGGATAGGAGGTTGATCTAGATCCCAATTCCATCTAAGGTTGGGAAATGGAATTGAGGAACAGATGGCATAAATTAAATAAGCTAACATGTAGAAATGGGGTTATTTCATACCTGGTACATTTTCCAGATTGAGACATATGTTGAAAGTCAATATATTTGTCTAGTTGAACACTTTTCTTGTATTCAAAATGGTATGTTCCATGGGTAGCCAATCTATTTGAAAACGTATGTATTTTTCTTCGCCATATAATCGGTTCGGCATCGCTATCAATATTTTGTATGGTGCCTTGAACTCTTGTGTGGGGATAACATTTTTCCCTTTCTAGAAAATTATGTTTTAATCTATCCACCAATTCTTGATTAACTTAGTTGGACCTTTGTTATTTTGAGAAAATCCCTTTAGGAATGGCTCATTGAGGGAGCACATAGGTCTAGGAAGATGATATATTGTGCTAATGTCTTCAAGATACAAAGATTCTATTTGTCATCTGGATTTATTCAAAAAAATTCCAGTGCTAGGGTCAAACCACTTAAAACACTAGTGGGTTTCTTAGTTGTAAGGGAATAATGCAGGTTGTGCAACTAACAAGTTAATTCCGCTCTTTTGGATGTTCTTGTATGCTTTGAGGTCTTCATATTCAGGAGGAAAGTCTCAAGTATTTAATATTTTTTATATATCGTCATATCTCAAGGAATGATCTTCTTCGTTATGATAGGTCATATCATTCACTAAAACCTCTACCTAGCAGACAAAAGTTTCAGGTGCAAAAGTTGAAGCAGAAGGCACCAAATTCCTGGATCTCTGGGTCATGTGACTCGCCATAGCTTATTCGTTATATCCTGCAATTAACAGATTGATCATCAGTTATCTGAATAATGAAATATAATTCAATAACGCAATTCAAAATAATATGAAACCTCTTATTATCGAGAAAATGGTGTTTCCAGGGCGTTACATAGTTGAGTAATGCAAAACAGAGCAATTACTTAGCATATGACGAACATATATGATCTCAATGAGGGTTCCAGGGTCATAATATAGGCATTTAATTACCCTAATGAACAAGTTAAATGATCAGTGTACTATGACCAATACAAAACTAGAACATCATTGCGCCATTAATATGATTTGAAATCCCATATTGCCCAAATCCATGTATCGGAGTGAAAAGGGGATAAAATTTAAAACTATGGTCTTCGGAAATGTTACTTTCAGAGGAGAGAAATTGACAGAGTAATTTACACTCTGATACAAAGGTATCGAAGAATATTTTGTTCATGGATTTGATTTGTGTGCTGAAATTTTAGGGGCACAGATGGTTATATAAGCCTTTGGACTTGTTTCTATCGGAATGGAAACGTTTACCATTGTATTCACACTTTGATTCAATAGCATTGAAATATTCCCTTTCTTATATCGATTTATATGTTGAAATATTAGGAACATGGATGGTTAATTATAATTCTTTCAGAGTCATTTATGTCAGAGTAAAACATCTCACCCTTTTATTCACACTTCGATGCAAAAGCATTGAAGAATATTCCTTTTCTTATATTGATTTTCGTGCCAAAAGTCAAAGTTTGAAAAAATTTAGGATGTGTAGTCAGAGATTATCGATTGATGTTCAAAATATTGGGGAAGTTTCACATATTCAATGAGAAGGGTATCAAAGAATATTACCTTCCTCGGGAAAAGTGTTATCTCGATAAAAAAAAAAATGCACAATAAGTCCACAGATGAATATTTGTTTTGTACAGCATGGACCAATTGACGTCGATCAAGTCATAAAAATGCCATCATGTAAGCATAGTGTATCAAACTCCATGTGTTTTATCTCTCCATATGATACAAGGAAAATCTCTCTATGTCTAAGGTGAACCACAACAGACGGAAATGACTGCAGAAATCAACTCTATCCCAAAAACATCCTATATAAACCGATGTGCAAGAAAGATAAACATATGTTCGATGATGTCCATTGTTGAGAACTTTGACCCAAATATATATACCTGCAACAAGTTCTCAAAAACAAGCGAAAACAAGCATATGGTGGAAATATAAAAGGTTAGCACATTAGATAGAATAATCCATCAATATACATAACAAATACGCCCATGGATAATAATACATATATTTGCAAGATATCAATTGGATGGGAAAGGAGTATTTCTATTAATAAATGATCAACAAAAGTGAAAATATTACAGACTTATGTGTCATCACGGTTCGGAACCAAGAAATCGAGTTCCTTCCAACTGGGCCTCCACCACTTCAATCATCCACCAAAGGAAATCTCATATAAGGGAGACGAAGAGGTTCTCCATCAATAAGGGAAGAGCTTGAGGGCTGAACACTGTGTTCAGAATTAAAGGACAAAGGGATGAAGACTCAATATGAAGTAAATAATTTCTCCAGAGTAACTTTTCTCTCAAAGTTAAATTCTCTCCTCTTTTTCCATAGCTCGGAATTGGCTTCTTTATAGCCTTCAAAATGAAACTGAAGGGCCGAGTCGGAACGTTTTTAGTATATGGAAGACCAAGGATCATAGATATCATGTTGTGACATGGAAACCCGACATTTAATTTTGATTTTCTGGCACAAATCTCGATGTACACGGGCTGTAGTGGAGCAGCCAGCGTATACGCTTGCTACATAAGGTGCAAGATGTGTATAAGTGGAAAATTTTATATTTGTGTCTCTGGATTTTATCATCAAGGAAAGTAAGTCTGCATGGGGGAATGGAATAATTACCTCTCTGGAAGATTGCATAGGATGAGGCAAATCTTTCTCTAACAGATGCCCCCTAATGTGTGAGGTCGGAGGAGTATCTGTGATGGCCAAAATACATTATAAATAACCCAGAAGTGGAGTGGGAGAGAACCAGCTAGACGAACTCAATTGCCCATTACATTCTTCACTAACTTTGCATGCATGATTGCCAAAAATACACTACAGATCCATGTGAAAATATACCAAATAAGTGTATGTGGCCATGAATAGGTAAATATAAATGTGGTTACATGCCAATAGTTGTCATAGTCACGAACAAGGCCCAATAGTACCAGTCTCAAAACCAATATGAAGATGTCTGTATACCATGGAGTACAATCTGATCTCCCATGATCACTGAAGTCATATAGGTACTGGTCCAATGAAAAAGGAAGAAACAACTTGGGAAATATGCGACCACATAGTAATGTTTTCAAGTATTCTACACAATCCGCTAAGGGTGCAAGTCTACATCATGTGAATAAAGGAGTTTAGGTCAAACATAATGAGACATCGTTTGATTACCGTTCATTGATGTATATTGTTAACAAATGTGAGACAGCCTATCGATAATGAAAGTAGGTATCAAGGCACCGAGTACATTCTTACAAGTGTGAATAGAGGATTCGGTGTCGAACACCTAAAGAATCCATTGATCGGGAGACATTGATGTATTCCCAACTGTCCATGGCAAGAGAGCCTGCCACTGATGAATGCAAACCTCAAGGTACTCATAAGACTCTAGGCCTCGTTTCCATAATAAATGGGCTGGTGTTGATGGAAAGAGACTCGCTGAAAGGAGAGTATTAAGGCATCTCTCATCAGTCAGCACGAGGTACAAAGCAGGAGCTTCATGATTTGGTGGAAATCAAACGAAGAACAAGTTCACAAACCAACGACCCTATGCATCTTTCGCATGTGCCAAGTGCAAGCGGTACACAAAACAAACCCTCTGAATAGTATCCAATGATGAAAAATGCCGACAAAGATGAGGAAACCACCAATAAGGCTAATGGAATCCAAGACACTGCATGAATCCCATTGTGTGAATAGATGTCTTGACGTCGAACACAAGGGAAACCACCCAGTCAACTACCAATGATGAAATGTCGATTTTTGGGTTCAAGGTTACCTACCAATGATGAAAGTAGGGTCAGTGTGCATGATAGGACTAAAGTATCATGTGATTTTGAGACAAACTAAGGGTATGGCTGACATGCAAAGTCAAGAGTTCTGAGGTGTGGCCGACACAGGTTGATAGACTTCCTTTGAACAAGAGCATGAGACATATGGTGAACATTGGTAGCATAGACCCAATGATAAAATCATGAGATGCAAGAGGCATCATTGAAGTTCTTTGTAGGGACTGAAAGAGTAACCAGTCAGTAGAGAAGACTCTGTAACAAGCTCAGATTCCTAAGGCCATGCTAAACCCAAAATTATGATGAATGGACTCAAATAAATTTGCGTTATGTTCAAAGGTGACATGATTGCTTCCGATATGAGACAATACTCCCTTCTCGCCCGTCTTTTTTTTTTTTTCTATAACAAACAAATGCTATGATACAGAGGAGGAAATGAGTGTTGCGAGTAAGCAAAACTAGTCCCAGTAGTGGAACATACCTATGCTAAATGCAAGGAAGTGCATGCGGGAGATGGACACTCAGGGGAATGTTCCCTCCTAGGTATAGGGTGTCAAATTGTGAAGGATATAAACAAGGATTTGCTTGGTTGAGGATGCAAAAACTACTGAGGAAAATGGTTTATAACGCAAAGTGAGAACCGACTATAAGCTCAATACTGCAAGCAAGGGCATGAGATATCTTTTAGTCTAATTTGTGTGAAAAAGGGATAAACTTGTGCCAAATAGACGTCTTTTCAAAACCCATTTACGAGTGTGAAAAATACAAGTTCACTCGATTATCTTTTCTCTTTTTGATAAGGAGTTGGAAAAGAGATTAACTAAGACTCGTGACCTTTCAAATCCAATTTAACGAGTGTGAAAGGGACAAATCACTCAGCAATATTTTTTATTTTTAAAGACAAGATGGAAAAGAGCTTAAATTAAACTCGTTTGGGAGTCCACGGGGTATAAAGTTGCATGTTTATGGATGAGAAATGAGGCTCAGCATAAAATCAAGTACGACTTGTGAGGGACTCCCAGTCCTGTTGAAAAAATATTTGCATGGGTACCAAATGCAGTAGGGGATTTATCTAGGGCACCCATGTTCAGTAAGTCTCTACCACTTGAAAACGACACAACTTTATAGCAGATGAAGGGTTCAGTGTCGCAACAAATGGGTTCGTACCTAGGGCGTAAAAAGTGACAGTTATAGGATAATGAAAAAATGCATAACGGAATGGATACCTATCTTATATGTTGGGTAACGAATATACCTGCCCGAGGTGACAAACAGTCGACATAACGCTGAAATATGCAATAATCCCAAGTTAAAACTGCAAAAACCAAATCAATCCACTTTTGTATTAGCCCATTAGGTACAAAAATTGGTTTAAACTATAGAAAGTGGGTAAAAATAAATTATAAATAGTAATAAAATCAAAAATTACTATACCATTTTGATTTTTTACCCAACTAGTGCAAATTGGACCAAAATTCCTCCAAGATTCAAACGAATATTGCGGGAGCATCAGGCAACGGAATCAAGAGCCATCTGGATCAGGTAATTCTTGATCTCTTCCTCTTCAAATTCAGTGGCTTAAAATTTTAAATTAGGTCTTAAATTTTTATATATTTAAGGCGCAAAGTATAGATTTCGGTGTATGTGGGTTGGATTTCTTTAGGTCACGGGTACAACTAGGTATACACTCTTGTGTTAACTACAGGGGGCGTGTATTGAGCCCTGCATGTGACTGTATGCAAAGGAGGCCACGTACAGGCACACAAATGGTCAAAACAAGGTTCTAACTCAAAATTTTAATTTTTTTTGACAGGATGGTTCTTGAATGGAGAGAGAGATAACATGAGGAGGTCGATGTCGTTGTAGAACGAGATTCGGGGGCCCAAATGGTCTTAAAACGATGTGGTTTGTATAAGTTTTGGGCACTCAAAGGAATGAGATCCCAGGTGAGGTTGTTGGATATGTTGGTGGGTTATTGGGACCCTGATAGTGAGAGCTTCAATCTTGATGGTAAACCATTGAGAAATGAAGTAGAGGACATTTTCTTTCTGACTAGTCTATCACTCCAGGGGGAGGTTGTAAAGCTCAAGTTGTGGGGATCAGGTAGCGTGATGAATATAGAAGAATATATTGACGCCCACTGTGTAGCAGGGACTCCTAACGTAGGGAGTCAAGTCCCTATCCAGGTAATAAACAACCTAAGTCTAAAGATCATTGTATTAGTCTTGACGAGGATCACAGGTTCAGCCTTGTTGCACCAGGCATCGAGGTCGCTCATGTTCTATGTAGTGCAGTGTGTGAGACCCACAGTGTATGATTGGTGTACCTCACTACTGGCCAATATGAAGAGCCAGTTGATGGAGTGCAAGCAGGGGGGTAAAATAAATTTTGGGTTTGCCTCCATCTTGTGTTGTTTCCTTTTCGAGTGGGTTCCAAGTTTGGGATCTAGAGTGGATATTCTTCCTCGGGGACCTCACAATCTAGCCATGGCACCGTGGATCGAGGTGATGATGCGGCAGGGAGGAGGTAGGGTTCCAACACCCTAGAACGAGGACTTCTTCTACTAGTGTCGGTGACAGGTCATCTCTATGGATAACTATCCCTACAAAGGGATCAAATTCAGAGGATATCTAGACATTCCACTTCCACCAGGGTCTGCCTATGGTGACATAGGTATGTCAAAAAAAAATTACATGTTTCATTTTTTTTGTAATTTGTATAATTAGGAAAAAAATATTTTTGGATGGTGCTTAAGTATTGACTAGACTTTGTGTGTTGTAAACATGGGTCCGCGACATCCAGAGGGTTTTCCTCGACATCGACAGAGGAACTGGGGAGACAAGGTGGCGAGAGGAGAGGCCGAGAGGGTCCTACAAAACATGTATGGAAACCTATCGTGTTTGACACACAGGATACCTATAGTGTACCCTTCACTACCCAGGTTTCCCAACCTCTCAGTTTACCATCCTGTACATGGAATTATAAGCAAATGCATTTAACACAATTAAACACACTTAAAAACTCAGAGTAAAATATATGGGTACTGCTATAATTACATGTTCCATAGAATTCATCATTAATTCATTTACACAGCAGAAAACATGATATAACACAGCACGGTCATGTTCAAATGTGATAAACCATAATTCAATACTTATCTTTTATTGGCTGTAGAATTACACCAACCAAGTGCAGGCCTTCCACGAACCTCCCAGCCTTAGACCACACTGTTCATCAGCTCAACAGTAGGTCACCCATGAGCTGGGACCGAGCTCCACCCCAAGGCAAGAGTCCTAGGCTAGGCTGAGGTTACGGGAAGGTAACACATTTACGTTCACCAGGAAGAAGCACTCCCAGGAATCTCCCATGCTCACTACACACAGACCCTCATTCCCCACATGCCTGTTCCACCCCAGGAGAGTGCACCTTCTCTGTCACCTAGACAGTCCTTCGGCTGCCAGTCTCCCTTACCTTGGGTTACAGGAACAGACTGGACCGGAATTCTCCGGGCTCTATGGCAGCTACAGGGTTCCTTCCAGGAGTTCTCTTCTTCCTCTGCGCACTCCCTCACTTGGAGGAGTCGCTCGCAGGCCAACAAGCCTCACGCATTCCAGTACTGCGCGTTCACAACAATCCACAGGAAACACAGACAAATGCTTCCAACAACTGGCTTGGAAATCACGGGATGATCTCACGGTGATGATTTCGGAGCAGGGACTTCACACACGGGCTAACTCGGCTTCCCCGAACCACAAGATTCCTTCCCAAAATCCTCACTGGCTTCTCGCAAGCTGGGAATTACACTCACAGGTTATCTTCGAGATAGCCATAGACTCCACGGCTCCCGACAGAGGGTGTAAACGGATCTTCCACGCCAAAACGTAGGCCTAACGGTCTCCGAGAGGAATTAGGATATCCGACAGAGGTCGTCTCGGTTTCACGCTCAGAGGTTCTTTTTAGAATGGAGGAGTGTCCCCCCCCCACGGTTCAGTTCAAGGATTATATTTGCATGCACCAGGGTTGACACTTGTCACCCTGGGAACTGCATGTGTTCCATCCGTACGCCTTTCTCCCACCACTTGGGGAATCACGGGTCCTTCAAAAGGACTTAGGATAAAATAATGTGCACATGGATTTTTAGGAATAATATTAAAATATTATTCTAGGCCTAAGCCCCCTAGGCTTAGCCCCTAGGCTCCTTACTCAACCCCTTTCCCACCTTCCAGCCCCTAGTTCCTTTCCCACTCTGTGGACGCTCAGTCCCCCATCACTCATTCATCGTGGTCGGTCTGCACTGGCGGTATTTATATTTTATTAATTGACCTGCATACATACAAGTACATCAACAGGCTCCTGGCCTTCAAAACTTAGGCTCCCTGGCCTAACAAAACTCATAACCCTATAGCTTATACAAAACTTGGCTCACCAACCTATAGAACATATTTACAATTCTTTGCATATAACATGATCTGTAACGGGGCTCGGCCTTGGGGACACTACAATCCCCCTCCCCTTATTTTTGCACTGTCCTCAGTGCAACTTACACTGCCTCTGTGTGTCCTTCAAAATTTTCAAAAAGATGTGGGTACTCTGCCCGCATAATATCTGCATGCTCCCATGTCGTGTCCTCAGGACCGTACAAGGTCCACTAGACCTTTACAAGCTCGATGGCTCGATTTCGGAGCTGCTTGTTTTTCCTGTCCAATATGCGCACAGGATGCACTTGCAGGACACCTTCTGGTTCCACCTGAATCACAGTCCAATCGATAACATGATTAGAATCAGGTACATATTTCTTAAGCAGTGAAAC
>ML777106.1:19155-36119 GCA_009831015.1 Picea engelmannii | reverse complement strand
CCAAGGACTATGGCAAAACTCATAAGTATGAATGTGTGCTGTAAATGGACCTGCAGGAAGAGGTCAATGAATGTAAATGATAGTTTGAATTTATTGCAGAACTGCTGAGAGGGGATGTGCGGAAAAGAGACCACGATGGTGGTCGAGGGCACCTTGAAAAAGGGGCGTTAACTTCCACCAAGGATTAAAATACCATATTTGGACTCCACTGGCCCGAAGAACCAAAAGCGGCTCGCTAGCCCTGAAATAAATGCCTTGCAGGCTGGTAGGTGGATGGCTTGATGAGGGATGGGGAGGTGAACCGCCTATCCGTAGAGCCATCATGAATGACCAGCGCAAGGGTAATCGAGCCACACGCAACCTCGTGAGAGGATAAGGCGTAAGGCTGGAACGATTGAAGGGGGTAGACGCGAGGGGAACTCTGGCAATTTTACGCAGAGTGAGTGATCGTAGAGAGGGAGGATTGCAACCTTCGCTCCTGGGCACTGGCAGACAGAGAGACGCGGGTCTCAGGACATCGTGGTCTCAGCTCGGGGGTGGCTAGTGGTAAATACAGTAGGATTCGCTACGCCTATGGTTGGGTGGAAACGAGCACCCCTCCCAGCAGTTGCTTCCATTACTGAAGTTATTTCTGATAAGTGTTTTGTTTATATTATATTGAAATTTATATGTTGTCACATATGTTCATGGACTTATGAAATTGTAAATGTTTCCTGTGAAGAAATTGCTCGTGCAATAATTGTTAATATGTAGTAGATGTTAGCTCATAGAACCGTGAAGTTGTAAATGTTTTCAGCATAAGAATGTTCGCACAGTGCTTGGTATGAACGAGTTGATATATTCTTAACACAGAGGAAACCGTGCTCGACTTATGTTGATAAATGAATCTAATCATACCCAGTCATTCTCGGGAAGCTGTCTCCCTTTATCTGCTCCCGGGAATGCCCCGGTAGGAATCTCTTCACAGAGAATTCCTTCTTGGAAACGTTCACTAAGAACCCAGAACAAGGATTCAAATGCACAGGCCTTATTAACCCTGCACGAGGAGGAACGATTCTAGTAAGGTTCCAAGATAGTAGTGTTGTGAGGAGTGACAAATCGACGGATGAGATCTCGTCGGGTGAACCATAGTCATTCACGACCCTTAGATTGACGAAAGTAGAGCAGGCGTTATATACCTCGCCCCTTTGCCCTCTATCATCGTGAGCAATGAGAGATTTGGATCGTAAACCCCAAGACCCAAAAGAACGAATCTGGATCGTTAGATCTCAGTCCAAATTACCCGTCAGCCATTGGATCTGGGGAAGCTGCGCAAGGGTCAAGCGCAGGGGTAGGCACGCGAGGAAGTGATCTGAACCGTTGGATCTTAGATCGTAGTCCCGACAGCCGTCAGATCTCGAGAAGTTGCACCGGAGTTAAACTCTAGTGTGCAGAGGAAGAGTCCTAGCCATTGAGATCGGAAGGACACGTGTCGGTGTGCTGGCAGGCATCGGGATTTCACTCATCGGAGAATTTAGGAGTGTGGAACCGTTGCAATAGGAAATCGCGATCCGCGATTTCCCGATAAGATCTGAGCCGTCCAAACCGCAGGGATTTGTGCCCAAGGGAATTGCAATACGCGATTCTCCGATACAATCAGGACCGTCCATCTTTTGAGGGATGCATGTCCGTGGATCTAAAATAGTCGGGGTTTAGCATATCGGAGTTTTCGAATACAAAGAATTCTTGCCATACGGAATCGTGATCCGCGAAACCCCGATGAGTGGGAGCTAGCTGTCAACACAGTAGCGGAGGAGGACGGAGCCGTAAGGAGGACACGTGTCAGCACTCTGAGGAGTCATTGGGATTTTGGAGGCATCGGGGTTTACAGGTCGAGGAAACTGAGACCTCTTAAGCCTCGAAACTCCGACAGAGAATCTTAGCCATTGATCTCAGCCAGAACACGTGGCAAGAGATCCTGAGGAGTCGGGAATCGGGGAATCGGAGATCCTGAGAACAAGGGAAACAGGACTTCGAAAGTCTCAAAATCCTGAGAGCAAATCTAAGTCGTCCGGTTGGAAAGGGACACGTGTCACGAGATCGTTTGTATCAAAGATCCGGGGTACCAGGTATCGAGGCCACTCAAGTCTCGAAACAATGATAAGATCTGGACCGTCCATCGGAGGGACAGGTGTTAGAGATCAAGCGCCATCGGCATTTGACACATCGGGAAATCGGAGTTTCCGAGGACATGGAATACTCGCAACAGGAAATCGTGATCCACGATTTCCCAATGGGATCAACACCGTCCATCAGCAAGGGACACGTGGCGAGCATCCAGAGAGAATCGGGGATCGGGATAACGCGAGCCCTGGGTATAAGTGTTTTGTGTCATCGCAAATGCCGAAACCCCGATGGAAGGTTATACGGCTGCAGTCATATGATAAGTGGTCACATGGACCATGGAATAGCCAAGGGGGCTAGCCAGTGTAAAGGCGCGTCGAGAGTCCAGAGGACTTGTGAGCCATGACATTGAAAGGCGCCAAGCCCCAACAAGAATTAAGACTCTGGTCTTGTGAACGTTGTGGTCGTATGGACCAAAGGCTTAACCAAGCGGGGCTGAGGCACCCAAGGGGCGCATCGGAAATTCGCTCCATCGGTGATCGGGGATTCGAGAGGACAGGGACCCTCGACACCGTAACCTTCGAAACCCCGAATCCTGATATTTAACCAGGGATTGGCATTTCGCTGATGTAGGCTTCTGATTAATCTCTCATTGCTGAGAGATTAACCCCGAAATTTTTAAATTACGATAGTGGGTGTGTTACATATGTCAACCAAGTGAAAACTCAATAAGCAACTCGAAGACAAAAAAGAAAAGAGATATATACACTAAATTACATTAGTATACAGAGAGTTCCACCCGAGCCTGGGGCTCAAGCATAATATATTTTTAAGTAGATCCCATTTCTAGGCTGGCCAACTTATTCCCTTCATAATATTCTAACTTATAGGCTCCTTTTTCTAGAACACGTTGCATGATGTAAGGATCGTGCCACATGGGTTTAAAATTTCCTGCCCCTAGTGGTTCTTTGGCTTGATCATAGAAGAGGACCAAGTCACACTTGGCATACAACCGAGGATAGACAGACTTATCATACTAAACCGTGACACATCGTTTGTTTGCCTTGATAGTCGTAGAGGTGTCTCAACATTTCTCATCGAGACTCTCTAGGCGTACAAGGCGTCGCTCAAGATCGTAAGTGTCAGGTAGGAGTGTGACTGCCAAATTAAGAGAAGGGATTATGCATTCAATAGGTAAAATTGACTCCACACCATGTACTAGTTGGAAAGGGGAAAATTTGGTGGTAGTCTTGACCGAGGTTCGGTATGCCTAGAGTGCAGGATATAGCATGATGTGTCATTCAGATTTATTCTGACTGACAGTTTTTTTCAAAATGGTCTTGAGGGACTTATTAACGGCCTCTACTTGTCCATTTTCTTGGGGATAATAGGGAGAAGAATGACCATGTCTAAAACCAAGCTTAGTTGCTAGTTCTTCCATCATCTCATTCTGAAAGTGACTACCATGGTTAGTGACAATATCACTCAGGATACCGAACCAGGCGATAATCTAATTGAATACGAAGAAGGTTGCAGTCTTCCCATCGGACTTAAATATAGGCATGGCCTTGGCCCACTTATAAAAGTAGTCGACGTCCATGATAATGTGATGATTCCCCCTAGCCAAAGTTGGGTTGCAATCAACAAACTCCACCCCCCACTTGGTGAAGGGACCAACGGTAATGACTGGATGAAGAGGGGATGGATGCGAGCGCATTTTCCAAGTGAACACCTGGCAGGGGTGACACTTCTTAACCACTTCAATGCAATCTTTAAAGATCATAGGCCATAAATAACTGGCTCACAAGATATTTTGGGTTGTCGCAAGCTTGGATATATGACCACCACAAGCCCCACTGTGGAAATCGTTCAGAACATACTCAGCTTCTCTGTGAGTTAAACAACGATGAAAGATATCATCTATTCCTTGGTCATACAAAGTGTCACTGACAATAGTATATTTCTTAGCTTGGTATCTTATACGTCTTCGTTCATCTCATGAGAGATGTTGAGGGAATTTCAAGGTCTAAAGATAGAGAATGATGTCTCCATACCAAGGGTTAGATGATGAGACAAGAAAAATGTCTTCATCTGCAAATGAATCAACATGGATAATGTCCTCATCTAAATGTGGGAAATCGTATATCAACTTCGCAAAGAGTAGGGATTTCTTGGATTTCGTGGAAGCAAAATCGAGATCAAACTCCTATAAAATGACAATCCACTTATTATATTTTCCCCCGATGATACGTTGGGTCAGGACGTATTGAAATAGATTGACATTAGCAACCACTGTAGTATTGAAAAGTAATATATAATGATGCAACCACTGGACCGCGTGAACGACAACCAAAGATATATTTTCAACATGAGAGTAATTAATTTCAGGACCGAGTAAAGTTAAACTAAGATAGTAGATGATGTGTGCATGGAGCTCATCATCCTCCTGAACCAGAACCATACCAATCGTATCGTCAGACGCGACGATATAAAGCAAGTAATCTCTTCTGTAGTCGGGAGGCTTCAGTAGAGGTGTCGACACCAAAGCTTTCTTCAAAGCATCGATGGATTCCTGGGCTCGCTCATCCCGGATAAAAGGTGTGTCCTTCTTCAAGAGACGCATGAAACCTTTAGTGATAGTGGCATAGTTCACTATAAACCTATGAAGAAAGTTATATTTCCCTTGTAAACCTTGAATTTGTCTAATCGTGCGCAGGGGAGACAACCTTAAGTGGATCCACCATGATCCCAATCTCAGAACTAGAAAACCTAAAAGACGACCAGACTTAATGCAAAAGATGCACTTGTGATGGTTCAATCAGATTCTATAATAACGACATCTTTCAAAAAAAAGCCGAAGGTGAGTAACATGATCCGCTCTCTTGAGAGAGTGAGCAGAAAAATCATCCAAGTAATCTTCGACTATGTTATTAAGATCGTGAAAATCAAAATGCATGGCACATTAAAAGGTTTCTTCGGTGTTTTTAAGGCTGAAAGGAATTTTCCAGTATGTAAAAGTACCCCAAGGACAAATAAATGTCGTCTTGTGTTGATCCTTAGGTTTGATTTGAATTTGATTATATCCTGGAAATCCGTCCATAAAATAAATACCTTGCTTCCCACACACACATCGAGGATCTAATCGATGAAAGGTGTGGGGAAGTTGTCTTTCAGACAGGCCTTATTCAGGTCACATAAATCCATACATATGTGGATGGTTCCTTTCTTCTTATCTACAGGAACAAGATTGGATACCCATTCAATTAAAGGAACCGGGTAGATGAAGCCAGCATTAAGTAGGTTCTCCACCTCTACCTTGATAGCAAGGACCTTTTGAGGGTTGACATCTCTAAGACGTTGCCGAACAGGTTTAGCATCTAGATAATTTATAATCTCATGTTCAACAATACGAGGGTCAATCCCTGGCATCTCTTCATAGGACCAAGAGAATACATCTTGGAATTCCTTGAAGAGCTCGGTGAAGATCAGGATTTCCTCTAGCGAACAATCTGCACCGATATTTACATTTTCAACCTTACCAGGGGTACGAGAGATGTCGATCGTGATGGTAGGATAAATGCTCGCCATATTTCCTTCGACATAAATGTCATGCGTATCAATTGTAACTACGACGTGACTGACTATCTCACTCAAAGTAGATCGAAAGTCATCTTGTTTGATTCTTTCAAGATCTAGGAGAAAATAAGAGTGATGATGCATGTCATCCCAAGGTTTGTTAGAACCATTCATGGCTTCGATGATGGATTCATCCGATGGAAAAGTCCCATCGAGGAAATCATGTGAACAAGACAATGAAGTGTCCCACATGGGCCTAGACACGAGATCTTCCTCGTCTGTCAGTGAGGGAACAGGATCGGGATCGACGAAAGAGTCGAGAACAGCTGGATATGCAATCTTTGTTGCCGATAGTGGAATAGAAATCCCAGCATGCGACTGACCTTCACAAGATGAAGTCAGGGATTAAGGGTCCACGGATCATTAAAATAAGATGTGCGGAAAGGAATGGACCTCCCAGTCGAGACGGGCCTACTGGACATGGCATAAACATGATGGTTCGATGTTGAGAAGTTGAAAGTACCCATAAGGGAAGAATACATTCTGACACCGATATTCTCAGTTGCCAACTGAGAATTGTCGATCCTAGGGATCGACACTCCAAGAGATGCATTAAGAATAGAGCATGCAAAGGATAACTGATCGATCGTCACAATATTCCCTTCATGAGGAAAACAAAGAGTATGGAACACAGACGGCACGAAGGTGATCATAGCATAAGTCCAATTGCGACCTAGTAACAGATTATAATCGAGAGGCACATCAAATACCTTCACTTCCACCTCTACCATCTTCCTACCTAACTAGATCGGGAAGGCAGGGAGAATACCATGAGGGTGAAAGGAATGACCGTCAAAAGCATTCAGAAAGGGACAGAGAACTGAGAGCCTTCCAACAAACCAGGGACATCACACATGTAGTAGCGCCTTCATCAACAACCGCAAGTTTGATGGTATACTTAGAATACTCCACATGGATTTGGAAAGCCACATGGTAAGGCAAGCGAGGCTTAACATCTGTGATGTCAAACTTGATAACCTTTGGGCCACTGGGTTCTAGAGCTCCTAAAGCAGAGAGTAAGGCATTCCTCTGTGAAGGACATGTCTGGAGTACCTCCAAAGCTGACATCGCACAAGGGGTTTGGCCCAGGTCCTCAACAATAGAGTAGTTATGGGCAGCTCTAGAATTTGGATTATGGGTATAGCGCTTAAGTACTCCTTTCGTAATACAAGGTGGTGGCTCAGGTTTCTCAATCTATAAATTCGTCTCCGGAGGAGGAGGAGGATATTCTAGACCAGAATTAGTTTGTTTAGAACTATAATATTGATATCGAGTGGATACATCGATTTTTTCATAGACCATATTGATATATAAATGGTCGCTATCTTGGGACTACTGGTTTTGACCTCCACCAGCTGCATTTCCGGCGTTTGAGGAGCTCGAGGCTAAGTGTTGATTATGTGGGAATGAATTCGTCAGCACGACGGGCGATTGAGCTAATAGCCTCACATCTTCTGCAAGTTTGGGGCACAAATGGGTAAGGTGATCGTCTATGTAAATCTTACAAGGAAACTTCACCTTACGTTTTTCTCGTTTTCCCTCTCCAGTGTTACTTCTCGTCTTCTCATTATTATTATTTTCCTTGGGTTTATTACCATTTTTTCCATCCTTACGGTTATTACGTCCTTTCCTCTTATTCCCTCCTGGTTGTTGGTTGCCATTCGAGTTGGCCGATGATTGCACTAAATGTACATCGGCCGACTAAGAGGGGTTGGAAGACATAGATGAGGTTGGTCCTCTTGCAGACTATCTTAAATACAACTCTTTCAACTGGTTAGTCACCGAGTCTGTTGACTTTACATTGGAAGAACCTACAATGTCGTCGGCATGAGGTCCGAGCTTTTGCCTAGGGTCGTAGGTAGATCGCGGTGTGTCAGGAAGAAGGTGGTATAACATCCCAGACTGAGCATAAATCAAATCTAATTGTTGGGCCCTAACGATCTCTTCCTCCTCAGTGGTAACCCCATAAATAGAAACGTCCTTCGAGATAGGAGCGTACAAAGACTTAAGAAACCATTTTAAAAGAAAGGTCAGGGGTATAGGGGTCTTAATCAACCTCTTCCATCTACGCCACTCCTGGATATGGTCCAAGATATGAGTGGCGGTATCCTAGCATAAAGTTTACAACAATTATAATCCAGTATCATAATGAATGGGAAATTGGAAGTGATTAAGAAAGACCATTACCAACTGACTAAAATTCCCATATTCCCCCTTAGGTAGCTCAATATACCATTTCAAAACAACTCCGATGAGGGTGCGTTGAAATAATCTCAAACGAATAGAGTCGTCATTAAGGGAGTTTGATGAGCACCAAAGGTGAAAGGTATTGGCATGATCACTAGGATCCTCTCCATTCTTACCCTTGAACTTCGGGATTTCCAAAGGAAG
This sequence comes from Picea engelmannii, assembly GCA_009831015.1. Taxonomy (NCBI): domain Eukaryota; kingdom Viridiplantae; phylum Streptophyta; class Pinopsida; order Pinales; family Pinaceae; genus Picea; species Picea engelmannii. The sequence goes on along the minus strand of ML777106.1, from coordinate 27,989 downwards.
TTTGGTGGGGATCGGGGGCCATGTAGAATTGTGAATCACAGGTTCATTCATTAACTTAGCCAAATCTAGCAGATTAAGTGTGGCCAGAAAGGGGAGAGGGGGTTGTGACATCTAGCCCCAACCTCCCGAGAAAGATTGTGCTTGCATATTTGCAAGCCATCTAGGGTTTTAGTAAACACCATGGCCCTGTCTGGCATTATAAGGCCCTCCTTCGGGTAGATTCATAGCATCATTCTAGTTGGAATGTTCTATTGAGGGTTATAGAAATTTCCCCCAGCCGGATTAGATCTAGGTTGGGGGTTGCCCAAAGTGTGAAACTAACCTCCTCTGGGTTGGAAACCAGAGGATAGAGGCAGATTCTTCATGCCAAAAGTATTGGTTGGAATCTGCACCAAGGAGGTAGGATTTTAGGATGGAACTTGAGTCAAAGCTTGTCCACCAGGTTGACTATTCCACCCAGATGTAGGAGGATTGTACCCAAGGTTAAAATCAGGGATACCTCCCTTATTAGGAGTCATTTGAGGGATTTGAGATCCACCAAATGAAAAGGGAGTGTAGGGAGGTATACTACCCCCAAGCCCAATCCTAGCATTAAGGCCAACAGTTGGGATGGAGCTTGAAAACTGCAAAGTGAAGTTAGGCATACCATAAGAAAATGGACTAGAATCCATAGGGATGGACTGAACATTGTATCCCGATGAGTGGCCAAGAGACCCAAAGGGGTTCGAGGTAGTAGCTTGAGCATTAACTATAGGTCGGGCTATAGTAATGATAGGTACCTCCAACACTACGACCATATAGGTAGCATGAGTCGAAGGGGTGCCATTAACTATAGTGGGTATGGGAGTCAAAGGGATCCCAAAATTCTGAAGACCAGGTTCAATACTCATCCTTGTAGAATCACAAGTCTGAATGGTGGATGTGTGTTTACCATGTATAATGACTCTACGCCTTTTAGAAGAAAAGGACATGAAATCTGGTGGTAATTATAACAAGTGACGGGACCGGCAGGGAAGCTGGTCCGACTCCACGATGACTTAAGACTCTAAAGATAAAAAATATATCCTAAGTCCAACTAGTAAACAAAGATCACACCAAAATTCAAACAGCCAATATGCATGGAAACAGGGTAAAGAGGTTGAGTGGCCTCCCTCCCTAAAGAAGGTATGTCTCACCCAAGAGGGGACTAAGACTCGCCATTAAATATCGGAGGTAACAGAATCATTTATAAGGGCCCTCGTGGCCTTAACAACCAGTCGGTCAGATCCCCCGAGAGAGGTAATCCTCCATAAAGTTTGTGTGTTGTCCGACCCTTATCTGACCTAGGGTACCTGCAGAATAACCCCTGTAAGTAACCTATGAAACACCTAAGTCAAGAACCTAATAAACCATTGTATAATCGATGCACAGGCGAGTAGTCGTAAGTCAGGTCCACTGTATGGGTAGGGTAGCAAAGCCCAAAACCTTAAAAGCATTGCCTCTCACAGAGGTAAAGGCACTAACAAGATCCCCAGATATGAATAGATCCCCAGAAATATCTCTGACGCTGGGAAGGTATCGGGGGGATATCCCTTCAACTGACTTCGCGCGATCTATTGATTAAATCCAGTGTGAGTGGAGCCTCCTGATCTTACCAATTATACAATGGATTTCTCTACTTCCTGACTTAGACACATATGTTGATTTAATTTCCTTGGAGAATTTTACTCACAAAATCCTATTCCAAGGTACTAAATCCTAGGCAAGTTTGTGCACCCTAGAAAATAAAATCATTACTAACAAATTTTAAATTATAGCATTGATTTTATGGTCGTGATTACTCAAAAGGTATGGTGATGCAACTCGTGGTGTTATGACTCTGCAAGAAAAGTAAATATGAAAATAATGCAAAGTCCTAACTTTAACTTTTAATGTATTATATGCTTCTAAAAACGATGCAATTCTCAAATTCAACTCTGCAATTCATAAGTAAAATGAAATCTTTCACTATATGCACTAAGCTAATGATAAAAACTCGAAAGACAAAAATGCCAAGCAATGCAAAATGCCTATTTTTTTATTTTTTTTCAATATATCGAAACTAAAAATGCATGGACTGAAAAGTAACTTGATATATAGCCCTACTATGTATAAAAAAGAGATAACTCAAGTAGTATATCAAGCAACGAAACACCCACCCCAATGTACTAGGACAATAAAAATGAAAATATGAAGATAAAAACTTCGCCCAAAAATTCAACCAAAAGAGGGTTTCTTGTCATCCCACAGGCACTCAACAGGCACTACAGAGACCTGAGAAGGCTCAGCAAGCATCAAATCCCACCCAACAAATACTAGACCAAGAAAACGTGCAAGGAAAAAGTGTGTACACGACTGTTTGGGAAAACAGAGCGTATATACGCAGCTTACAGTGAGACAGCCTGTGTGTACACGCGACTGTCAGGGAAAAAGGCATGTATATACTTTGAAACAAGGCCAGGCAAGGGAGAAAGGCTGAAAACTCAGACCCATAGTGAAAAGGAGATGTCAAGGAATGATACGACAAGAACCACAATAGAAATGAGAGAAATATAAGGAGAAAAGTAATTCAAACCCTAAGAAATAATATTCAATCCCCAGTATGGTCGCCAATTCTGTTATGAGGAAAATCTCTCTATGGCTAGGGTGAACCACAACAAACGGAAATGACTGTAGAAATCAACTCTATCCCAACAACATGCTATATAAACTGATGTGCAAGCAAGATAAGAAAGAGGCCTACCTCATCCAAATGTTCGATGATGTCCATTGTTGAGAACTTTGACCCAAAGCTATATACCTGCAACAAGTTCTCAACAAATAATTGAAAACAAACATATGGTGGAACTATAAAAGGTTAGCACATTAGATAGCATAATCCATCAATATACATAACAAATATGCCTATGGATAATAATACATATATTTGCAAGATATCAATTGGACGGGAAAGGAGTATTTCTATTAATAAATGATCAGCAGAAGTGAAAATATTAAAAACTTCTGTGTCGGCACGGTTCGAAACCAAGAAACCAAGTTCCTTCCAACTGGGCCTCCACCACTTCAATCCTCCACCAAAGGAAAGATCGTATAAGGGAGACAAAGAGGTTCTCCATCAATAAGGGAAGAGCTTGGGGGATGAAAATTGTGTTCATACTTAAAGGACAAAGGGATGCAGACTCAATATGAAGTAAATAATTTCTCCAGAGTAACTTTTCTCTCAAAGTTGAATTCTCTCCTCTTTTTCCATAGCTCGGAATTGGATTCTTTATAGCCTTCAAAATTCAATTGAAGGGATGAGTCGAAATGTTTCCAGTATATGGAAGGCCAAGGATCAGAGATCTCCTATCGTGACATGGAAACCCGACATTTAATTTTGATTTTCTGGCACAAATCTCGATGTACATGGGTTGTAGTGGAACAGATAGCATATGCACTTGTTGTATAAGGTGCAAGGTGCGTATAAGTGGAAAACTTTATATTTTTGTCTCTGGATTTTATCATCGGAGAAGGTAAGTCTACATGGGGGAATGGAATAAGGCCATATCTGCAAGATTTCATAGGGTGAGGGAAATCTTTCTCTAACACCATCTTGATCGATTGACATGTTAATAAACATCAGGGTAAGTTGTAAACGTGGCTCGTCAAACCGTGTTCATCGAAGTTGGAATTTGATCATGGGAAATTTTACTCTGATACAGAATATAGTAAGAATGGGTGTTGATATTAATCTGAAAATACTTTAAAGATTGAGAAAGAACTAGTAAGTGTATCACAGAAAATCATAACTCAACTTCAATATGTAGATGGCAGAAAAAAGAGAAGACATTCAAATTGTATAAACAACAGGAACAATTCCCCCTTGCCAATACCTTTCCAATCATGTAGTAATATAGTACCTCGTAAAAAATTTAGAAAGAGGGAACCCAATCAAAATATATCTTGAATGAGAAATTTTAAGTGGGTTATTTTCGAGTGGTCACAATAATTCCCCCATCTTTGACATCACCAGTTTTGTTACAGAACCCTTTCCCAACCCAAGGGTTGGTATCCACGTTTTTCCCCCTTCCACTGCCCCTACTCTCACTTATTTCCCATATGGTAATGGCACTTACCAGATTCTTATGTTATATTCAACCAATTTGAATCTCACTACTCGATCCTGCCAGTACAATATGCCCCTCGAGTAAAATCGATTGTGCCCTCTAATCCATTTTTGTCCACCCCATAGTGACTTTACAAAAAAAAAAAAAAATTCATTNNTGAAGGTTACAAAGGTTATGCTTTGATGGAATATGTCAACCTTCATGAGAAGGAAACCCTACAACCATGTCAGCAATCGAGGTCCTTCAAACATACCCCACATAAAAGAAGGATTTGATTTTTGCCTTAGGAGTTGTTGATCCTTCATACGATCACATGATCCATTTCAATAGTGATCAAGCTAAACCATTCCGCTTGCACTATTTTTTTTATTCTATATCCATCAGTGTATTATTTATGAAGACACGTTGATATGCATCATTTCTGGTCAAGTCTGGAAGTAGATAGGTTCCCACACCCTCATCCCATCTAGGATCTCCCTTCAAGCATATGATATTATACCTTCCCAACCCCAAGGCCTTTACCAAAATTGTCCCATCAAGTTAGGGGGGAAATAAGTTTGCATTGAATTTGATTTCATTGATGCCCCTCTAGATTATAACATCTTGTTAGGAAGAAGCTTTATGTATGCCATGAAATTTGTGGCCTCTTCTGTCTTGTGAAAAATAATTTTCCCCCACAATGGGAAACTTTTCACCATTGACTAGCTGACATACCATAACCCTCAAGTGCATCTTCATCCTGACAATGTGATTTCTTCTTTTGTAGGGGACCAAACCATGACCTATCTTTATGACATTAGCCCTATAGTCTACAAATAATCTAGCTTGTTAGGTGTGTACTACACGACACCTCTCATAGTTACCTCACCTAGTTCGTCTCACATTTGCATGGTGTCATACATCCATAGACCATCGGGCTCAAACCTACATCCCTCTCATGGACCTTCCACACATGCATACTCCATGCCTCCACCAAGCATGTAGAAACCACATCCACACTATCCCTTCAAAAAGGTTCCTTTCTTATTCCCACCTCCTCACATCATCAGTACCTCATTTATGTCTACCCTCACCTTGCCTAACCTCACCCTTGGGATTCTAGCATGGTATCTAGATCCACCTACCACCTATGTTTGGAGATATATTCCTAAACCATATTTTTCTTTGACTCTCATGCATCCTATACTTATGCACATTAGTGTTCCTCAGACACCTGCACAACCTGCATCTCAACCTTCACATGCCCCATCGCAACTTGTGATGGCTCCACCTCCACCAACTCCAAATGGAAAAGGAGTTGCAAAGGGGGGGAAATTCAAAGTCAAAGGGATATCCAACTCTTCCAAACAATCCATGACCACCCAAAAAATTTCATCTAGGCCCACACCACGATGTGCCATATGAGAGATCACTGGCCACGCCACCTTCAATTTTCCAAGGTTACTTGAGCTTAATAAACTTTACAATGATGAAGACTTCTAAATCGATTCCTTCATACCCACTACGGAAGTCTCTTTGCATGATTCCTCAACAAACAATATTAATTCCATGCGCACCAATCACCTTTGTGCTTTTTGCAACACTTATGGCCATTATTCTCATCATTTTCTATGTATACCTCAGTATTAGGATTCTCTTGATATCTTTCACTAGTTGGATTATGTGCATCAGGTAGATCCAACCATGATGACCAAATACTCTTCCTTCACCTGGGCTTCATCTTCCTTGACCAGTTCTCAACCCACCATTGAGAGTGGTCCCCCTGAAGTGCATATTAGTGATAATTCCATGAAAATTCTATATCTATCACATTCCATGGGATCAAAGCTATCTGAGAATAGCCCCTTCTCTACAGGCATACATATGAGCACTCCCATATTTTCTTGTGTGTCCTTGATATCAACATTGGGGGCACCTTTATCCAGTAGTATTTCATCCACCTCTTTGTATGTAGTGTATGTGAACCATGTTTATCATTTCCATGGAAAGGTGTAAGGGGTATGTGGCGTCATGCCCACTTACCACTAGCTCCCCATGTTTGACCTAGTGAGAGGGGTAACTCTATGACCTTCTCCTAGTAGTTCCTCCCCTCATCCTAATTCTAATCGACACACCATATCCTCCATTGGAATCATATTTCTAAACCATTCTTAGAATTTCTTGCTTTGATACTTCACCAAGAAACCATTTATCTTAGAGGAGTAAAAGCTCATACTTTTCCACTGAATCCTTCTTCAACTGACCACACCACTTAGGCACCATTTTTCTTTTGTTGTTGTTGACTATTGAATAAGTATTTCCCATGAATAACCACTTTTATTCATGTATGTGGGTCTCCACTGGGCCTTGACTTCCTCGACATTTAGCATATTTTGATCTCCCTTCTACTTGTTTCGTTTTCCTATCATTCCTACAAATTTCTGTAGGACCCCCTCACTTGGGTAGATGGGTCAACCCTCCATATTTTCATTTTCCATCTACTAATTGATAGATCCTTCCCCACATGGGCACCCTAGAATAGTGACCCCGGTTGCATTTTAGTGCTCATGCAATTTCATTTCCTTAAATGATGGGAGTCTAGTTAGTCTCCATCTCATATTTGAGCTTCACACATTTATTCTCATCATGTTAATAGCCACATCCCCTGGACTCCCACATGCCTCTACCCTAGTTGGGGGTACGCTTGTTTTACATACCACTTATCCCATAAATTGGGGGCATCTATATTTTCCCTCCTCATCATCCTCATTTGCATTACTAGGAGGGTTGTTATCATAGCTGGATTCATTCTTAATTATCCTCGTAGGAATTTTCAGGAAGGATCATTCTCTCTCTCCTCCTATCTAGCCTCATTGGAATTTCTAGGAGGCCTTTCCTATCCATCCCCATTGGTATTATTAAGAGGGATTTTATTTTGGTTTATCTCCTCCTATCCATCCTCATTGGAATTATTAGGAGGGTTTGTCCTTTGTTTTATCCCCTCCTATTCATCCCCATTGGAATTATTAGGCAGGGTTGTATTTTTATACTCCCCTTCTAACAAGCCTCAGTGGCATTATTAGTCGGGGTTGTTTCCTCCCTTTTGTGTGGCTCCCTCCTTACCAACCTCATTGGCATTCTTAGGAGGGTTCCCATTGTTTGGTCTCTTTTTCTTTGGGTTCCCTCTTGAATAGCCTCATCAGCATTCTTATGAGGGCCCATTTTTTGGAGTTCCCTCCTTACCAACCTCATCATAATCCTCAAGAAGGCTCCTTTGTTTGTTTCCATCCTGACCAACCTTGTCGACATTCTCAAGAGAGATTCCCTTGTTTATGTTTCTCTCTTAACCATCCCCATAGGAATTCTTAGGAGGGATTTCCTTGTTTATGTTTCCTTCCTAGCTAGACTCATGGGAATTATTAAGAAGGATTCCCCCCTCTCTATCCTCCCCCTAATCAGATTCATCGGAATTCTTAGGGGGCATAGTATTTTTTGTCATCCTCTAAACTAGTCTCATGGAAATTATTCAGAATGATATTTTTTGTCCAATTAATGTCCAACCCCTTTTTCATTTATACGTTTGAACTTGAATTTTGACCTTTCTCTCGTCACCAACCTCATTGGAATTATTAAGCAGGATTGTCTTGTCATATTCCCTAACTAACTAGCCTTACAAGAATTATTAGTTGGGGTTGATTTTTATCCTCCTAGTTGTTGTAACCTAGGTCTGCACCCCTGCCTCTCCTCCCTCTTTTTCCCTATGCCTTCATCAATTTTTCCTCTTCTGGTTGGTTAAGTCAATTTCCCATTACTGAGTGACTTGGTTCTTGTTTGCTTCTTTCCTGTTTGAGTCTTTGCGCATTTCATTTTTTGTCTTTCTTGAAGGATGAAATATACGTCATATTTGGTTTGAATTACTTGTCATCACGTTTTTCGTGGATTGAGCTCACCACAGGTCAACCAAGAATTTTTGTATGCATAGGGAAATGCCCGTGGAAAAACACATCCATTCAGAATGGTAATTTTCGGGCCAGGATTGTCGAAATGAACAAGGAAATTTTTAATGGTAAAGATTCACCAAGCAAATCATATCAATGGTTGTCGCCCATTCAAGGGTGCAGAATCGCGCAGATTTTAACACAAAGAGTCATCCAAAGACCCGAAGTCCCAAAGTAAATCTAGACCATCCATCAGAGGGGACACGTGATGACCAATCATTCACTTCGGAGATTTTTCATGTTTCACATTCAAAACACCCGAAGCTCAAAATTCCGAAGTGAATATGGACCATTGATCCCAATTCAATGAGAATTTTCAATCCTTGCAGCAGGTAAATATCACTTGAATCACAGATCGTCATCATATCAACGATCATGCTTCCTTACAGGGACGTAAACTGCTTGAGCGTTAATTTCCCTAAGAGGTCCCGCAAATTGGAACCATGGTATTTTTGGAAGGATACATGACAGCTTGTGGTGGATTACGGGCCCAAAGACAGTCTGGATCCAAACCACCCTCAACAAACCCCACAATCACGTCCTTGAATGACATCAGATCACCACATCACCTCCATATCACCTCCCCTCATCCCACTCACTACTCTCTCTCCTCTCACCACTCGACACTTGTCCTCCATTAGCCCCCACATTGATCTCTATCGGTAGTCACCCACCTCTCCAGATCAACGGTCCTTGTCGCAAATCGGACCACCCCCCCCCCCCCCCCCCCCCC